>CM076571.1:861278899-861403314 GCA_034641835.2 Pinus albicaulis
AGGACCATAGTACTTTGGCGATAATTTATTATCCTTCTTTGCTTGCTTGAGGGACATTTGTTTGTATGGTTGTAGCCGTAAAAATACCCAATCTCCTACATCAAAACTTCTCTCGCCACGATGTTGATCTGCCTGTTGTTTCATTCGATTTTGTGCCAAATTCAGGTTATCTTTTAAGAGTTGGAGAACTTCTTGCTGATGCTCGATGTGATCTTCCACTGCTTGAACCTTCGAATTTTCCCTTAAAGATGATGTGATGGATGGTGGATAATATCCATAAAGTGCCATAAATGGGGTCATTTTTGTTGCAGTATGGAAGGAAGTGTTATACCACCATTCAGCAAGAGGTAACCACTTGACCCATCATGTTTGTTTATCAAATACAAAACAACGAAGATATCCTTCCAAAAATTTATTTACTATCTCAGTTTGACCATCAGATTGAGGATGATAAGATGAGCTATGAGCTAATTGAGTACCCAAACAAGCAAATAACTCCGTCCAAAAATTTCCAGTAAAAATGGGATCTCTGTCGCTCACAATAACCCTTGGGCTTCCATGTAGCTTTTGAATTTTGTCCATAAATGTAGTAGCAACCGTACTTGCTTTAAATGGATGAGATAATGCACAAAAGTGTGCATACTTGGTAAGTCTATCAACTACCACCATGATGACACTCTTTCCTTCGGACTTAGGTAAACCTGTGATAAAAACCATTGAAATCTCCTCCCAACGTTGACTTGGAATGGATAAAGGTTGTAGAAGTCCTGGGGTCTTAATTGTTTCCACTTTATTCTTCTGGCAAACCAAACATTCCGCCACAAACTTTCGAATATCAGATTTAAGGCCATCCCAAAAAAATTCTTTCTTCACCCTGTGGTAAGTTTTTAAAAATCCTGAGTGTCCTCCCAAAGGAGAAGTGTGCAATTCCAGAAGAATCTTTTGTTTTAGTTGGGAATTCTTACAAATATATAAGCGATCTTTGTACCATAAGGAATCATTTTTCCAACTAAATGTATCAGATGTTCTAGGATCTTGATGCAACTTTAACTCCGTCCAAAAATTTCAAGTAAAAATGGGATCTCTGTCGCTCACAATAACCCTTGGGCTTCCATGTAGCTTTTGAATTCTGTCCATAAATGTAGTAGCAACTGTACTTGCTTTAAATGGATGAGATAATGCACAAAAGTGTACATACTTGGTAAGTCTATCAACTACCACCATGATGACACTCTTTCCTTCGGACTTAGGTAAACCTGTGATAAAATCCATTGAAATCTCCTCCCAACGTTGACCCGGAATGGATAAAGGTTGTAGAAGTCCTGGGGTCTTAATTGTTTCCACTTTATTCTGTTGGCAAACCAAACATTCCGCCACAAACTTTCGAATATCAGATTTAAGGCCATCCCAAAAAAATTCTTTCTTCACCCCGTGGTAAGTTTTTAAAAATCCTGAGTGTCCTCCTAAAGGAGAAGTGTGCAATTCCAGAAGAATCTTTTGTTTTAGTTGGGAATTCTTACAAAGATATAAACGATCTTTGTACCATAAGGAATCATTTTTCCAACTAAATGTATCAGATGTACTAGGATCTTTCTGCAACTTTTGAATGAGTATCCATACATCTTTGTCCTTCTTCCATTCATCTCTTGCTTCAGTTATCCAATCTGGTTGGATAATAGAAATGGCACAAAGCAATGCTTCCACCTCTTCATTCTTTCTTGAGAGTGCATCTACAACAACATTCAACTTTCCTTTTTTGTAGATTATTTCAAAGTCATAACCCAACATCTTTGTGACCCATTTCTGCTGTTCTTCTGACGATAGTCTTTGTTCCAAAAAGTGTTTAAGACTATCATGATCAGTTTTTACCTTGAAGTGTCTTCCCATTAGGTAAGTTCGCCATTTCTTTAGTGCATGTAGTATTGCTAACATTTCCTTCTCATAAATAGGTTTCTGTAAATACTTTCCTTTGATTGGACGACTTTCAAAAGCAATGGGTCTTCCTTCCTGCATTAAAACTGCACCAATTCCATTTCCTGAGGCATCACATTCCACAATAAAGGTTTGTGTGAAGTCTGGTGTAGCTAAGACCGGTGCTAGGCACATTGCCTCTTTAAGACGTTCAAAGGCCTTAGTTGCTTCAGGAGTCCATGAAAATGCATCTTTCTTCAATAATGTTGTTAGAGGTGCTGCTATTCTCCCATAATTCTTAACAAACTTGCGATAATACCCTGTTAACCCGAGAAATCCTCGCAACCGCTTTATGGTTGTGGGAACTTTCCATTCCTTAATGGCTTTAATTTTGTTAGGGTCCACTTTAACCCCCTCGTGAGATACAATATGACCCAGATATTCCACCTCTTGTACTCCAAAGAAACATTTGGACTTGTTTGCATATAATTGTTTCTCCTGCAATAGTTTGAGCACCCTGTCAACATGTTCAACATGATCCTTCCAAGACCTGCTGTAGATTAGCATATCATCAAAAAATACTAGCACAAATTTTCTAAGGAAGGGTTTGAAAATGGAATTCATCAACCCTTGAAATGTAGAAGGTGCATTGGTAAGGCCAAAAAGGCATGACCAAAAATTCATAATGACCCTCATGAGTTCGAAATGCTGTTTTTGGAATATCTTCAGTCTTCATTCTAATTTGATGATATCCTGAACGAAGATCCAACTTGGTAAAATAAATTGCCCCATGTAATTCATCCAATAATTCATCAATCACAGGAATGGGAAATTTATCTTTAATGGTGAGCTTATTGAGCTCCCTATAATCCGGACACATTCGCTATGATCCATCCTTCTTGTGTACCAATACTACAGGAGCAGAGAAAGAACTTTGACTAGGTTGAATTATACCCGCCTCTAACATTTCTGCAATCATACGTTCAATTTCGCTCTTTGGAAGTAAGGATATCTATAAGGCCTGATGTTTGGAGGAACACTTCCTGGAATCAAATGAATAGCATGATCATGATCACGAATAGGTGGGAGTCCTTTGAGAGTTTCAAACACCTTGGAATGATTGTCCAAGACTTGTTGGAGATCTGCAGAAATATATGATTTTGATGTTGGAACTTCTAGTGAGCATAATTGTGCAATTACGCCTCACTGTTCTTTCTTTAGAAGCTTTGTCATGACATTAGAGCTTATTATCCTTCCTGGCTTCCCTTCAATACCCCGTAATTCAACTTCCTTTCCTTCTGAAAAAAATTTCAAGAAAAGTTCTTGAAAATTAAAAGCTACCGTCCCCAAAGATCGTAACCATTGTACTCCTAGTACAACATCAGCACCTCCCATAGGAATGGAAAGCATTGGACTAGTCAATACATATTCCCCCATGGTTAGCTTGATATTATGGCATTTTCCAGAGCACTTTATAGTTCCTCCATTTGCAACCATCACTTGACATTCTGGTGCTGGGTATAGGAAACAATTTAATTCCTTGGCTACCTTATAATGAATAAAATTATGGGTGCTACCCGAATCAATCAACACTATTACCCTTTTCTTTTTTATATGTCCTTCTATCTTGAGAGTTTGAGGAGTGGTAATTCCTGCCAGTGCATTACACGATATGGTCGGATTCATTTCTTCCTCTTCTAGGGGTGGTTCCCGGTGTATATCCTCTTCTTGTTCATTTTCTTCTTCTTCTTCACAATCTATGTAAAATAATTTCTTCTCAGCACACTTATGACCTTTAGTGTATTTGCTATCACAACTGTAGCAAAGCCCTTTTGCTCTTTTTTCTTCCAATTGTTGTGGTGTCAACCTTGTAGGTTGTGGAAGTCTAGGCGTAGCAACACTTCCTTCTTTATAGAATTGAGTGGTAGGCTTCCTTGTCGCCATAATTTTACATTCAACTTTTCTTGCCAACCTGAATGCCTTCTCCAATGAATCAAGTTCCAAAACGCGAACTTCATGTTGGATGTTATCCTTTAAAGTGCCTATGAAGAGATCAATCCTGTGTTCCTCTGGAATATCAGTTACCCTTATATTCAATTTTTGAAGTCCTCAATGTGCTCCCCCACTAAACCCTTTTGTTTGAGATTTATCAATTGGCTAAAGAAGGTGTTGCTCTTTGTATCCTCATAATGTGCTATCATTTCCTCCGTAAAAATTGACCAAGTGACAATTTTTTTACGGGAGCAAAGCCATTGATACCACACAAATGTATTTTGTTCTAAATGTAAAGTTGCAATGCGTACCTTTTGCGTGTTTTGCACGTTATGGAGATCAAAATATTGCTCCATCTGTAGTATCCATGTTACAGGATCCTTTCCATCAAACTTCCTCATATCCATTTTTGGAATATGGTGGTTCTTTCCGCCAACATTTGAGTTTATGGATTCATGATTAACATTTATTTTGTTCTCATCAGGAGGTTCTTCTCCTATATTTCCGCCATTAGGAATCATTTCTGGTTTTAAGCTTGTCATCAAGCCTTCCATGTATGCTTTTAGATCATTCTTCATGTCATCCATCTTAGCTTCCACGCCGACTTCCATGCCATCCATCTTAGCTTCCAAACCATTCATCTTAGTTTCCACGCCTTTCTTCAAAACTTCCATTTCATTTTTTGTTGTTCTTTGCGAGAGCGAAATTTGTTGCATTTGCTCCTGTAATTTTGACATGTCATGTTGCCATTCTTCATCTTCATGAGTAATAGTAGAGCCTTCTAAAGGCTTAATGGGTGTTGAATTCTTTTTAGGGGCCATTTCAGACTCCAATATTGATATCTATTCTACAATAGGCCCTTGCAATTAATTCAACTTGATTCTTCAAACAAGACTTATGCAATTCGGAAAAAAAAATACACACCTTTTACTAGCTTTGAGGAGCTCGATATTGAAATTGTATTATCTCTATGCTTGAAAATCTTCGATATCTGAAATTCAGCCCTGTAGTAGCCCTCTGAAGCGTCTTTCAAATGCCACAGGTCTGACTTGATTTTGATGCTCTGAATTGATACACTTGGTTGAACTCAAGAAATTGGATTCTTGGTGCCTCCAATCAGGGTGATTTCATTTTACAGAAGGAATTTTTCAGTTGAACTCAAGAAATTTGATTCTCGGTGCCTCCGATTGTGGTGAATTAATTTTACCGAAGGAATATGTCACTTAAAAACTCTTCTATACCAGTGCAACGAGGCACTCAAGAGGTTGTATGTTAAATATTACACGAAGGAAGACAAAGTCAAAGGCATGGGTTATAATATGTTGAAGCTATTGTTGATTCTCCTCTATTCATGAGCGATTCCTACAGAAAACAAGCCATCTTGTAGCATGTCTACCATGCCCAAAATTCAAAAGTTGATGCTAAGCCAAAATAAATAGGAATTTTTCAACACATTTTAGCGATTTGTAAGACCCACGGGATAACTATCATCAACCAGTGAATTGATACAGATTAGAAACAATTTATGGATGTTTTAAACCCTTTCATGATTACAACCTGAGATGTCATGGGTGTGGGTGCCTCTGCTACTTTGATGGTCTTTAACAATGAATTGCGATTCACCAACCGCAACATATAATCTCTCTGCAGTGTTGGATGATCTACCAAGAATGGGAGAAGACAAGGAGGCTACATTGGCGAGAAAGGTATTCATTTCTTAAAACCCGTACTCATAAAAAAAAGGAAATTGGGGTGATAGGGAGGTTTTTCAATCCTTGACTATCTACTTTTTAGATAAAATGTAATATCTATTTCTAAATTTGTATAGATCGAGTTTAAAAACTTCGGGGAATGGCTACTCATATGCAACATGTTATGAAAACAATATAAATTGGGTTGATTGGGAGCATTTTCTAGCTTTGTCTGTAAAGATAAAATTTGCACTAGGTATCCGAATTTGAAGAGTTTTTCTTTAACTTCTTTGGCTCATGGATGTTTAGATGAAATATGGTATAAAAACATAATAGATTTGTGGTGATTGGGAGATCTTTGTAGCGCTGTCTTTTTAGATAGAATTGGATGTGCATTTTTAAATTTATGGAATTTGGGTTTAGGAGCTTTGGCCATGGTGTTTAGATGAAATATTTTTTTAAAAGAGGATGGAATGGGGGCAATTGGGAAATTTTTTCTAGAACTAACTATTTAGGTAGAATTTGTAGTACATCTCTTAGTTTTGAAGTTTCTCTTTAACATCTTTGGGCTATGGCCATTTAGATAAGATATTTAAACAGAATATACTAGAACTTGTGTTATTGGGATCTTTTCCTAGCCTTGGCTATTTAGATAAAATTTGTAATGTATTTTTCAATTTGCATAGTTTGGGTTTAAGAGCTTTCGGTCATGGCTATTTCAATGAAATATGTAAAAAAGAAAATAGAATTGGGATGAGGGGGAGTACTTTCTAGTCCTGACTATTTAGATAAACTTCACTATACATTTCTAAATTTTCAGAGATTGACTATGAAAAATTTGGGTCATAGATTTATAGCTTAAGTATGTTATGAAAACAAAATAAAATTGTGGTGATTGGGAACGTTTCCTAGCCTTGAATGTTGATAAAATTTGTTTCATATTTCCAAAATATGCAGAGACTGGGTTTAAGAGCTCTAGGCCATGGCTATTGAGATGATATGTGTTATACCTTTATATATGTTCAAGGATTGGGTTTAAGAGTGTTTTCTTGATTAAAAAAAAACCTTACATATGCAACAATGGATATAAGATAAGGTTTAATGAGATACCTCCACCTGGAACCTAAATTAGATATATCATTCCATAGTAGATAGATGAAAAGCCGAGCATTAAAGACCTCCAAGCAGTATATGGTTTTGAGCTTACAAACGCAATAATAATATTGAATTTGCAGCCTAAGAAGGTTGATTCTATGAAAGAGTAGCTAGCTAATATTCATCCTGAAATAATTATGTTAATTTCTAAAATCAGAAATTTGTTTATTCGTGACAAAAATGAAGACTCCACACTGAGAATGGTTAATGAAATTTGTGTTTCACAAGAAAAAACGTTTAGAGCTACTAGGAATGAACACAACCATTCATTTATTCATCACAATTTAAAAAAAAATAGAAATCACTTATCGAGATATTCACTTCAACTTGTCATGGAATTGAAACACTAAAAATGAGTTCTTGGGATGGAGAAAATTTCATAAGAAGCAAGCACATACTTCTTCCTCCCCATCATATATTAGAGCAAAAACCCTTGACCAGAAATAAGCTTGAAGAAAATTGAGTGCTAAACCACTTTTAGTCGAAAGATTTACTATTTGCCAACATTTGCAAGGCTTGATATATCATATGAGGTACCCCATTCTATTGGCATGGGATTGAGAGGAACATGATGAATGAAGAAACTGATTAAATAATCAATTAAATATTTATGATAGCATGGTAGATTTTTTTACTACAAGTTCTAATCCCTTTTATATTCTTCTAGGCAACTGAAATGTCATTTTTGATGGATTGAAATATTTTCATGGATATAGACACATAAAGAAAAATGTAGCGGAAAAATTACTGGATGGTTAGTGAAGAAAATATGTTGCACTGCTAGAAACAAAAAGTCCGATCTAGATATTTAAGAATTTTAGGGTGACAGATTTCATGGATATGCCTACATTCAAAGATGGATTTGTTCAAGTCCTTGACTATTATATTTGTCAGGAGTTCCATTTTAGCAAATAAACAAAATTTAATTCCATGAATACTATTCACAGGTCAATCTCAAAATCAATACCCTAAGAAAACACATCACAACATGGGCCCAAAAAGCAATCACAGGAAATATCTTATATCTCCCTCCAGCTACTGGCTTCTACTCTAACGCTTTTCTACTATCAATTTCTAGCCTGTCCTGCTGACTTCAATCCCAAGAAGTTAATATATACCAACAATGGGTTGAAATATCCCTTGAAGATTATATAGTCAGGTCTAACATTAAGCTATAGTCGTTTCTATAAAGACAGGCCTCAAATTCAACTATTTTTGTTGTAAGGAGTTTGCAAACAACAAAGAAGATTTCCATGCCCATGTTTTTTAGACATTTAGCAAGCAAAGATAAGGGCTCAAATGTAAATACATGTTGCTTATCTATGTATGTTTAGCTACGTGTGGTCTCGCTATGGCCTGGTTGGTCCAAGCCAGTTTCACTCTGATTCAGAACCCTTGGTGGTAATGTTGAGTATACAAATAGTACAACCTCAAAAACAAGTCAGGCAGTAACTTAAAAGGGAATAATAATTTATCCATCATATTTGTATATAGAGTTCAACCCTTTGAGTCTCAATTAGTTTCATGCCACAATGACTTATAGAAAATGAAATAACATCTCTACAAAAAATCTGTATATATCAAGAAAATTTTCCACAACAATTTAGTTATTTGCAAGAACTATTGGATAACAATAATCTAGCAATGAATTGATACATAGTAGAAATAATTGATGCACATTTTAAACCCTAGTGCCATTCTGAGACACATTCCTTTCTTGACAAATTCCTTTTTTTGACAAACTGAATATTATGATTTACAATCTTGAAAATTCCTTTGTGCTAGTTGTCTTGGTTGTATTATTCCATTATTAGTCCTTGGAACGTTGTCCTATTCCACTAATTGTTAGCATCTAAGTGGGACTTGAATAAGATTATTATATATGAAATTTATAGATACAGTACATTACTTCTCCTCCGGTGGGCCTTAGACCTATGATGGATTTGTACAAGGAGAACTTCCTGCATACATAGGGTTTGGATGCATGCTCTTGGGTATTTCTTAGCCATTTTAAGGTCTTCCATGAGATAAACAACAACATAATGAGCCCCAAAATTGCTAGTACGATTTTTTCACCTTATATGAAGTTTCGGTTATCTGAAATTGCAGTTACAATGAAATTGCAGTTATAAGGAAAGACATACTGGAATTGTGAGTTTTGGGAATTCTTCAAATCTGTTAATTTTTCCTATGATATTTAGCAGAGGAGAATACCACAAAGCAGAATTTGTATCTCCATCCATGATAGTGTTTGCTAGTTTTTCTGAATTGGGTATATCTTCTCATATAAGTAGAATACCCATTTTGTGTATCTATTGGAAGAGGTAGCAACAATATTTCATTTTTTTTATGCTTCTTTCTTGGTTCTTGTTTGGGTTTTCTTGATTTTGTGAGTTTCTATTTCCATTTTTTTACTGTATGAGGTCATCAAAATATGATTTATTTTTTCTTTGAATCTTCCCTTTGTAAGCGATGCTCTGCCTCTTATTTGGAAGTTTTTTTGAATTCATTCAAGTGGAATCTAATGGATCCTCAAAGCTCATTTCATTGTGGTTGTAGGAAAAATTCAATGTTGACAGCAGCCATTATTTCTGCATATGGATGGCACTACCATTGAATCAAGTCATTGTTAGTGCATATGGATATGGTTCATCAGCCTGTACATAAGTATCTTATTTTGAATTGACTTTGAACCCACTGGATACTGATCATTCCTCCCTTCCATGAGAATGGTGGTTGCCTAACAGTCATATTGTGTTGGGTGTTTGATTTGATTGTCATGTTTTAAATTGTAAGATTGCGGGTTTGGTTTCATTGGCATGTTTCAAATATACCATTGGTTGTGAATTTGAAATTGGATCTACATTTTTATGTAGGGTGGTCATCTAAGTATTTTTTGTATTCATAAGGGACAAAGAATTTATTGGGCTCTAACGGAATGAGTTCTACAATATGCTGCATTTCTGGAATATACTACTGTTGGTATCTTTGTTCTTCTAGGGTTCTCTCAAATTGTTCCAGAAAAATATCATTTATAGCAACTGGACATTATACAATGGTCATCTGAATAAATTTTTCTTTGTCAAAAGAAAAATAACTTATTGGGAGCTAGCGTATTGAGTTATGTAACATGCTCCATATAGGTTTCAGTGATATCATTGTTGGTGTTATTTCTATTCTAGGCTCCTATCACATCATTCCAGAAAATATATGTTTGTATCTACTGGACAAAATTGTAAATGCATTTTCGCCACATATTGATGAATTAGCCTGAATGATTATTTGTTGCTTGATTTCTATGATATTGTTCAAAACCATAATCATTTACATCACAGTATTGTTGAATTATCATTATTTGTTTGCCCAGCTATGATATTTCTCTACTAGCATTGATGTCTATCATCATCATGTGTTACTGTTAAAGGTTTTCATGGGTTGATTTGTGCAGGAGGAGTTTAGTAATTTGGCATTAAATTTGTAAGAAATTTTGTCTTTGGGAATTTTACCCTTCAAAACCAGATGGCATACAAAAGTGATTTGGAGACAGGAAACAGGGCTCATAGTAGATATGTGAAGAAGCATCTTTTAGAAAAAATAATTAGTCGGTGTAGCATATCAAAATCTAGTCGTCCTAGTGGTAAAGAGGAAAAAAGTACAGATGTTCACTCCTTCCAAGGGAGTTCTCTTGTTGCAATACTTTGTACATATATTGTTGCCTTGGGCCCTATAGAGTTTGGATTTTGTGTAAGTTATTTTTCTTATTTCTTATTTTTCTTCTCAACCTTTGTCTTGAATACCTTTCAGTCTTCAAAACACAGAAGGGTCGATTAAATTTCTGAGGATTTTGGAAAAGTAGTGTTGTAACAGGTTGAATATTCATCGCCTACTCAAAATGGGATAATTGATGATCTTCATTTAACCTTGTATCAGGTGTATTTTCACCGTTAGATGATTTTTAAGGGCATGTCTTTCAGTCATAATTTTAGGATAAATACACAGACGACCATACATCTCTTAATAAATTCATGGACCTATTTAATATCTATTTTGGTGCATTTACTATTGTCCAATGCAATCAAGTCCATAAGTTCTGAATGCTACCACAAAAAAATTCAATTTTTGCCTACTGGGTTAAAGAGATTATTATTTCCCAATGGGACTACAGAAAGGCCCATTGTGACCTAAAACATGTTGAATTATGTGTCATTTCTCTTTATTTGGATCCTTATCAAACGTGGGAGCCACTGTGGGTGCAATAGTTAGTGGACAGGTTGCTGATTGTATTGGACGGAAGGGGCGTAAGTGCCCTTAATACTAGGTATATCAAGTTCCAACCCTATCATTTCTCAAGAAGACTTGGATTTAGCTTAATTACTATTTTTTGTTTTTGATATTATATATCGTTATTTCAAATAGATATCAGCTTTTTATGGGGACAGTCCATGTAGTCCCCTCATTTATGTGGTCTTAATAATATATTTTTTTTTTCCTACGGATTTCATCCTTTTGATTTAGTTTGATAGGATTAATCTCTTCTATGTTTGTATGCAGGCATTATTAGTGGTTTCCATTCCAAATATTATTGGGTGGCTTGTCATTTGATTTGCAAAGGCAAGTTAAACTACCTTAGAGAAGGGTCTTCTCTAGAAATTAAATAGTTTCTGGTTCATTTGGATTGTAAATTGGAAGCCAATTTTTTATTTGATCTTGCTATTGTTGCGGGATTCTTTATTTTTATATTGGGGAATATTTTTCACGAGGTTTGGAGTTGGGGTCATCTCATTTGCTATAAATAAGACCTTTATCACAAGGTTGGGAAAGGGATATTTCTCTTTGTTTTCAAACTATGGAAAGTGAAGTGAGTCATTGGGGGTCGTTGGAGAAAAATATAAAAAAACTGTGAGAAAATATTTTGGGTTTCTTGTACCTAAGGAAAGGACGGATAAAGGGCCTTTTTTTCATGTGCCTTCCACTTTTCAAAAACAATATTGTGTCTTGCAACTACAAAAACCACTATTTTCATTGTTTTCATGTGCCTTTAAGTTAATAGTGAGAAAGCAAAAGCTTTCCTATATAGGTTAAAATAAACTTGAGTAAATCCACTTTATGAATGTGAGATAGACTGAAATACACACTAAATTGAAATAAGACAACAAACACATAAAATAAAATAAAGTTCATCTGACTTTATTAATGCCTAAATGTAGTAAATAATTGACCATTATTGAACAATTAACTAATATTTACTTTAATACCCTCCCTTAATGGTCAATATACTAACTACACCAAGCTTATCCTAGAATTTTAAATATTTTTTAGGACCCAAACCCTTGGTGAGAATGTCTGCAGTTTGATTGTTTATAGGACAATACTACAATTCGATAGACCCATCTTCTGCAAGCTATGTGATGAAGTGGTAATATACCTCAACATGTTTGGTATGCTCATGAAAGATGATATGCTTGGCAATTTTCATCAAGCCTTGGTTCTCACATCACAGGGGCGTTGGCTATGTTTATTGAATTTCAATGCATCCTCTTGAGACAAACTGCCTAGCATGCTTCTTTCACTACTCCTCGATATTTTTCTTATGTTGACAAAAGGGCTCCTGGCTTGTGCATGATGCTTCTTGCTGGTCCATGTGACTGCACCTATGCCAAGGCTAACAACATATCTAGAAGTGGATTTTCTATTATCAAGATAACCTTCTCAATATAAATCTCTATACCCACACAGGATAGGGTCTTTACTTCTGTTGTAGAAAATGCCAAAGTCAAGTGCCCCTTTCACATATCTCTGCACTCACTTTTTTTTTGTCTAGTGCTTTACCTTTGGCATTATCATGAATCTAGAAATAAAGCTCACAGCGAAGCTCAAATCATGTCTAGGGACTCTAAGATATATCAAGCTACGAACTAGTTGCATGTAAATTGACTCATTGACTACCTTAGAGTTAGTTTTGGTTGAAAGTTTCAAACCCTTTCTCCATAGCTGTAGATGATACTTTTCAATCTGGCATTCTAAACTTTTCCAGCGAACTCGTGGCATATTTTTATTATGAGACAAAAATGTTATTACCCATTTTCCAAACTTCTACAACCAGATAGTAGTGTGGGAGGCCTAGATCTATTAAGTCAAAAAAAATTCTCATATTGGATTTGATGTGTTATTGAGCTTGCCTCACTACGTATGATAATGATATCATCTACATTTATGAACAAAAATATGATATCATTACCAACTCTTTTCACATACATGTTGGAATCTGAAGCACTCCGCTGGAACTCCTGTTCATCCAAATACCTATCAATATTGATATAACATGCCCTAGGTACCTATTTTAAAGCATACAGAGCCTTCTTTAGTCTGTAGACTAGATGCTCCTTCCCTGAAACCTGAAAAAAATATCGTTGATACATGTAGACTTCTTCCCGCAAATCTCCATTAAGAAAGGCACTTTTCACGTCCATACAATGGGCCTTCCAACGTGGTTAGAACAAGTTCGATGGTGCTCATATTTGTTGTAGGAGCAAAGGTATCCTCATATTCAATGCCCTATTGCTAAGAAAACCTTATGCAACCAACCATACTTTATACTTGTCAAATGTACCATTTTCCTTGTACTAGATATTGTACACCCGTTTGCAGCCAACAGGTTTCTTCCCTAATGGAAGTGATGTCAGACCAAAAGTCTGATTTTTCATCAAACTCTCATATTTGACTACGATGGCTCTTTCCCAATTCGGTCTCCCTTGTGCTTCCTCAAACATCTTGACTCATATATTTCCTTAATATTGACCATGAGAGAATATTTGACTATGTTCTCTATTTTCTCTTTCCACTCAATAATCATCCTTGATAATTTTTCTTACTCTAACATATCTAATGTTGTTGTGCCATTACTTGGGTCTCCTCTTGTGATATTTCTCATCCAAGTTAGTATTTTCACCATGACCTGGACCACCTATCTCTAGATCATAAATTACTAGTCTAGGAGACTCATCATGCTCAAAATCTTCCACAACCCTTCAAGTGCAGCTACCTAAATCTTGACACCTGAATCCTCAACCCCTTCGAGCTTCTATGTAATTCAAAACTTAGGAGAAGTTTGGAAAGGTCCAAAATCCTCATCAACAACAACTTCACTATTGAAGCTTACCCTATCAATGTCAATATCAATCAACCTATAAGCATTATAGTGTTGTTGTACCCTATAATCATTATCTTTTATCTTTGGATCTAATTTGGTTATCTTCTTAGCTAGAATCCAAGTGTAGGAAATAGAACCAAAAAATTTAATATTACTTAATTGGACTTTCTTCCAACCATGGTTCTTTGTGACCTTCTACTTCATCGCCATCGTGGGAGATCTATGCAATAGGTATACTATTGTGAACATTGCCTCAGCTAAAAACATATTTGGAGAAGACTTCCTCTGCAACTTACACCTAGCCATCTTTATAATAGTGCAATATTTCCTCTCAACCAATACATTTTGTTGTGGACTGTAAGGTGTAGTATATTTTCTTTGGATCCCATGTTTAGCACAAAATTTATTGAAATATTTTAAGTAGAATTCCCTACCAGTATCATATCTAAGAGAGGAAATATGGCAACCTAATTGTTTCTATATTAATGGTTTGAAATTTTGAAATTCATTAAACACATCATACTTTAAATATAGAAAATATACCCACATTTTTCTACTAAAATAATCAACAAACAAAAGGAATTACCTAGCAGCAGTGGTTGATGCCATGTTCATTGGTCCACATATGTCTAAAAGTACCAACTGAAGGACCCTCTACACTCTCCAAGATTTTCCTTCATAAAATGGTATTAAATGTAGCTTCCCTGCCTCAAAAGCTCTACAAACTCTGTGGATCTTCTACAAAATGTTCGAAAGTCAATCTACAAGTTTCTCTCATGCCAACTGAGAGATATAGGTCAAGTTGAGGTGCCCATACCTATGATGCCATAGGGGTGCTATATTTTGCAATAACAAATACCTTTAACTTAAAATTTCTAATAAGATCAATATTAAAAAATATTAAGATAATGAAAGCTAAGAGGTTCATCTAAAATGGATCATTATAATCTTCGACATAGAAAGCACTCATCGTTGCATAGTTTCCAAAAAGGTCAAACAACCTCAATTATATTTTGAACCTACCAATTAATTTGAGGTTCAAATCCTAAGCCATAAATTTCTCAATTTCAAAGGGGAAATAAGAAAGGTACAAGTCACTATAGGAGATCAATGTTTCTTTTCAAATTTCTTCTTCCTTCAACTAGAGGGAATGATGAGATCCTAGGAGTTTAAAGTTTAGTGTTTTGAAACCTTGGGAACATATGACATTAATCATATGAAATGCTTATTTCCATTACCCATGAGGGTATAATAATTAAATTAAATGGTCTTTAATACAATCCATTTAGATTTGTCTCTTCCAATGTGAGGGCACCCACTGTCATAAAGGACATGTTGGGAGTTTAAACTTTAGTTTTTTCAAACCTTGGGCACATATGACATGAATCATATGAAATTTTTATTTCCATTAAGTAGGAGGGTAAAATGATTAACTTAAATGGTCTTTAACACAATGCCTCTATATTTGTCTCTTCAAATGTGAGGGCACCCACTCTCATGTATGAATTTACTGATATTAGCCTTTAGGAAAAGATAAGAAAATATAAATTGGACTAATGTATCAATCCATGTGCACATGATACCCATTCAATCTCTCTCACACTCAATGTGAAAACTTTGTTTCGTAAAGGACATTATTTGGGAAGTATATCAGTTGCCTCAAAAACTTAGGTTCAATTCAATTCTTCATGCAACATGATACTAAGAAGTTGCTAAGTTTTCTCCTACTAATATGATAAAATGGTCAGCATCAGTTCAAAAATTCTAGATGACTCTCATTGTGTTTCAATGTTATTTAATATTATAAGTTGGCATACTTTCCTAGTCCCACAGTGCTGAAAAAATTTCCTCAACTATTAATCCTAAAGAATCCCAATAATGGGTGAACATGGATAGGCCAACTTGAATTTTCTCACATGTCTTCCATCTCACTTAGACACTTATTTTGGGAACTCTTATACATTTAATATGTTAATTTTCTAAGACCTAAGGCGGGAAAAATAAATAAAAAGTGTGTGAAAGCAGCAACACACTTGACTAGATTGAACTCAGCCTAGTCTTATGATGGATGTACATTTTAAGGGCTTCTTTCCTAATTCAAAATCATTGAAGATATATAAAGTAACTATTTCATTTGTCCTACAATTACAATAGTGAACATGGCAAGCTTCTCTACAAATCTCTTTTGTTGCATATGGTAGGCCTCTGAATAGACTAAGCTTGTACTAGAATAATGCAAACATGAACTACAAGTCATCACTATGTTTTGGTTTCTGAAGGCTGATACATTATTGACTAACTAGTGAAGTATCAACCAGTGAATAAGTTTCAAGCTTTGGATAAGTCACAATATATATTATAATTTTGTCTTGCAGATTGGCCTCTTGACCAATTTTTTCTAAGAATGCCTCTTATGAAAAAATAAGTTCTTTCCTAATAGTTTATGACCCTCTTGAAAATACCAGGTTCACTAGAACATTGGAAGCAAATATCTAATGCACGCTTCATGCTACCACTACAAGCCATTACAAAAAATAGAAACCAAGGTGAAAAGGGATCTACAACTACATTGTAGACGTGTTAGAGTGACAATAGTTTCTTGAATGTCTATTCTCCAAGATCCATAGCATTACCACAAATAATCATAGTTTGAATTTAAATCCAAATAATATACATTCCAATAAGAATTTGTCAATCACAGTTTTACCTTGTGGTAATGATTTTCCTTATGCCCTACTCTCATTTTCAGTCAAAAACTAGATTTCCTATATTGGTGATGTTTCTACTGTAATATGACCAACTAGCGGACAATTATCTCACTGTAATTCTAGATAAAATGAGCAGAGTACTCAAATAATAAAGAAATTGAAAATGATAGTAGGTATTGCAGGGTAAGCAACTAAACAGGTAGTATGCATGATATACTATTCCATAATTCAATATCTTTCCCATTTATACAATAGTTTCTACAACAATTCTGCTGCATATTAGTTCTTTATGTTGCTATTTATTTAGAATTTGGCTCACACGGGGATTACAATTGGCCTTTCCACAGGAGATACATATGGCTTATGAAATTGGCATACCATTGTTGTTACTGTAACTAACATTTCGTGATAAGAAGTTATAGTTGAAACATTGCATTTACTTTTTTTGGCTTCCTAATTGTTATGTATGGCATATATAATACCAAATGTCCATTGGGATTCATACGTGACCAAATGAAAAATGCTTTAACTGTTTCTAAATGCAAAAATGTGATAGGCTAGGATTGGAGGGATTTTGTGCAAATTATAATGAAAAATAAAAAAGTGAAGGCCTACACCTCTAGTGCAGTGATAACAGAGTTTCTTATTTATAATCTTCTAGAATCATTATTATTACTATTCATTCATTTCTTTCTGATTGTTTCTCCCTGGTCAAGGTGTTTCTCAAGTTTGTCATCTCTGAATGCTAAACACACTGCTTGATGTCTTGTAGTGGAAATGCCTCACGTCTTAGCATAGGTCCAAGATCTAGTTCTGGTACAATAGTGCAAATTGTGGAAGATTTGGTAAGTGCCTGCTACTGAAAGCCTTGCCACTGTGACCCAAGTGCTATTTGGACACAACTAGAAGGTTAGTGCATTGGTAAAAATATAATGTTGTGTGTGTTGATGCTGCACACAGGGCATATTTTTGCAAGCCCTTTTTCCCATCATGTGCAAGAGAATTTTTCATCTGCAAGATGCACATAACATTCTCTTTTCCCAATAAAATAATTGTCTAGTGTTGCATGAGCTTCTAGCCTCTATAGACTAAGGAACTGTCCAAAACTTTGTCATTCATGATTCGTATTTATCCTATGAGTTTATTCTGATTGCAATACTTTTGCCTTCACATTCCTTCTCATTGTCTCTTTCATAACTGCAGAGCTACTCAAGTTTGGGGTCTAGACCAACCTCCTGATCTACTGGAAACATTTATATACCTCCAATAGGTATATCACTTCTCATAGGCATTTTTGTTTCTCCAAAATGTCGTTACTCTCGCAAAAGGGTGCATTCTAATTTAAGATTATTTCTCCCACAACTCAACATGTTGTGTGCAATGTGGTTCGTGTTGGGTGATTTCGATGGCTTCTACAAACTAGTTATTAGACAATGTTTCTAACCTCTTAGGAAGGAGCTACTTAGTAGTGGCTGCCTCTCTGACAATTGTTGGTATTGATTGTTGATTAGTATATTGAAAAATCCATCATCGGGGATTAATGTTTCAATTTTATCAAGTGTCTCTTTTTTCATATTCAACAGAAGATGGAATTTGCATGCACTCATCTCATTGGAGCAAGGCTTTCTGGCTTGCCTCGAATATTGAAAGCAAGTTACAGAAGCGATCCCTAAAGATGGAACATCATTGAAAACAATTCAAGCTCCTCTAAGTGGATTTTTTCTAATCCGTCTTCTTCTAATCCTTCCCCTTGTCATCTTCATTTGTTTACAAGGCATGAGAAAGATACCCATAAGTCTAAATTTTAGCCGAAAATAAATTGTAATGATAGTGGAAATTTTACGAGAATATTTTTATTATCATTAATGGTTTTCCCATTCTAATGAGGGATGTCTTAAGAAACGATTTCTGAACACATATTTCAGTGGCTGACCAAAACAAAGGAGAAGGTTAAAATGATTATAGTCAACAATCCCAGTTACATAAGTGGTTGTTTTGGACTTCCAAATCCATGGTGGGAATTCCTCTACTACTAAGTATGGTAATTCTAACAATTCAAAAAAAAAATGGAAAAACAATTCTAAGCCCACAATTAGTCTTAATAATCACTGACTACTTCACTTTAGACAAGGATGCTTTGTTTGTGCAAAATTGTTGCATTATATTTAATTGTAGTGATAAAAATCTTATTTCACAGGATCATGTGACTTTTCTTAATTTTCCTTCAAAATGTTAACCTTGCTCTAAAATTTTAGCGTTGGATGAAGGATAAGGAACTAATGCAAGTTATGAGGGTCCGTCAATTCACTTTTTCTATTAACCACTCTTTGATAGTATTAAGTATGATAACATTATTGTTGACTCTTGTGGTCTTATTCCTTGGAAGGTTTTATCAACACGATTTCCATGCAAGATATTATACATTGTCTTGAAAATTCCCTATTTTTGCAGAGAATTTAGCGTCATGCTAGTGATTAATTTGAAACTGTATTATAGTGGAAAATTTCACTGTTTTTTTGTGGAATAGTTCATAATTTATTTTGATCTTTTTTTGCAAGTGTACTAGTCACGATGATAAATGTGGGGTTTACTTCAAATGGTTCTCAGTTCTTTCTAGATGTGCTTTTTATCATTTTCTTTGAATACTTCTCTAGTGATTTACCTTCATATTTTATCCCCTGCAAAATTTCTCCTGAGGTCTATGTTTTTATGTTTATTGGTTGTTTCTGTGGAAACTTTTTCCTGAGGTTCTGCAAGGTAAATCCAAATGAAAAAAATACTATTTTACATATTGATATTTGTTCAAGACATTCTTGTGTGATACTTGAATTTCATAAATCTAGATTTCTATTTGTTATCTATATCAATATATAAGAACGGACCCATGGATTATTCATATTTATCAAACTGTGGAGTAGTTCCTTTCCTATTGCATGTTCTTTTATATTTTTATGTTTTGATTCTAATTTCTAGTTGTGTTTTCCAGTTATTCTCCTACTTAGTACATGATTTTTTAGATTATATCAAAATTTATTCTTATTGTATTTTTATTATGTATATTTAACATATTATTTCTAGCAACTTTTGATCTTCCTAGATTTTCTATTCCTTTGGTGTATCTTTGCACCTTTACGGGAAATTGCTAGTTTAAAGTCCAATTCTTTAAAGTGTGCTAGCTCAATGGAAGAGCACCTGCTTTACAGGTAGGAATTTGTTGGTTCGATTCCATCATGACCTGATATTCATAGGGAATGACGGCAATTGGTTTTTGTGACAGATGCTCTTTTGACCATCACCAATGAGCTTATGGTGACATTTTTCGACCCTCACCAAAATATGAAATGGTGACGGTCAACAAACGCCACCATATATATGCATCAATAGTGACGACCATTAATGGTCCATCACCATAAATCATTATTGTTGATATGAAATGGTGAGGGTTACTGTTTGGCATTATAGTCCTTATTCATGATAGACCTTGATGTCACCAATGAGTTTATGGCGACAGTCAATCAATGTTGCCATATATATGCACCAATAGTGACGGTCGTGAAAGGTCCATCACAAAAAATCATTGTTGTTTATATGAAATGGTGACGATCACTATCCGTCATTATAATCAATATTCTTGACGGACCTTGAATGTCACCACAACACATACTTTCAGTGATGCCACCTTTGATGACGTTCAGTTTTCTAGTGACGAAGGCTATTGTCTGTCACCATTGCTTATATGAATGGTGATGGTCATTTTCCATCACTATAAATCATTATTGGTGATAGACCTTGAATGTCACCACAACACCTATACTTTCGGCAACACCACCTTTGGTGACGTTCAATTTTTGGTAACGAAGGCTCTTTTGACCCTCACCAATGAGCTTATGGTGACCATTTTCGCCTCTCACCAATGTCCTTTTTTCTTGTAGTGAGTATACATATAACTTTGTAAATCAATACAAGACCCAATGAGCATCGCTTTCAAATCATCATTCTTAAGAATGTACAACTTAAGAGTGGACAAAAAGAAAGGTTAAAAATGTGCTTAAAATCTAAGTTCTCAAAGATGAATCTGAGGAGAAGAAATTGTTGGGAAGTTCAATTAAGAAAATTCTAATTCAATGTCGTCCTCAGTTATTTGTTCATATTCATCTTTTGAAATTCTCCATTTCTTAACTTCCAAATTTTTATTTTATTGAACTTCTATCAACTTTATGCACGCTGCATACACCAAGTGACTATATTGACAACTTATGACATTGGTTTGATAGTCTTGAAAGTAAACATTACTATTCGTTTGATGAGTTTTTTGGGAAAATAACCTTTTAGTATAATAGACTCTCTTTCATATATAAAACTGTTATAATCATAGTTTTCCAATAACTTTGTCCTTCGTTCAATGCACTGCATCAAATAATACTTGATAATGTTTGTGTCATTAATAGTTGCAACTACAACAAAAAGATCTTGTGCACAATAAATAAAATGTAAATTCAGATCATAATTAACATGAAATTAACTAAATATCAACATGGACTTGATTTTAAAATATATATATATGTGTGTGTGTGTGTGTGTATATTCAAGCAAGAATTTAAATACGTTATTTAAAATACAATTTATATGTCAAATATAATAGTTTGATATTGTTTAAACTGGATAAAATAAATAATTGTTTAAAATTAGAAGATTAATAAAAATTATAATATATTAAAACTATATATACAAGGTAATTTTCATATATGGACATACCTACGTACTTCCCTTGATGGGTTAGTCTCATGCCTTAGTGAAACAACGCACCATTGGACAACTTGTTTAGTAGAGACAAGTTAGTTTGCAGAATCGACCATTTGTTATCTTCAAAGTGCTCATTTTATGCATGTTCCTGCACCATCATGTTCTCCTTTTTAGTGACCAGTCTCAAATAAATTCCATTAATGTTTAATGTGGGTTTTCATATAAAGACGACAAAATCAAAAGAATGATCTTGAAGGCTTGAATTGACTTGCATATCCATCTGACCATATCCAATGTTCATTGAATTTTATTCCACTACCTCTCAATGAGTCGTAAATATCACTAGAATAAAATGAGAAATTAGTGACTAGGTGACTAAAAAAGTTAGTCACCACAAATTTTGCAGGTGAAATACAACAAAAAATGAGAAATCTTAAGTGACACAAATAAAAATGACTAACATAAACAACTAAGTTAGTTCGGAGCTAAAATATATGATGAATTAATAATTAATACAACTAAAAATGGCTAACTTGAATGAATAATTTATTCTACGAACAAAAATACGAACACCTAACAACTACTACAATAATAAAAATTGGTCATTTATGTTAGTCATTGTATTTTTGTATGGAAAATTCAAGATGATGGATGAAGATCAAAGTGAATAGAGCCCAGCCAAAAATATTTTCCTTAAAAAAATTAAGAGTGTGTTTGGGTTTGTAAAATAAACACATGTCAACACTTCAAATAAAAAAACTTAAAAGTGTGTCCGGATTTGTAACATAAGCGCATATCAAAACTTTCTATGGTGATAAATTTAACATTTATATTTAAAGATTCTTATGGCTACCTTAAAGTACTAGGAAAAATATAATATGATTGATGCAAATATAATTGATAACTTATTGTAACCATGTAAATTCAACCCTAATTCGAGAAGCCAAAATAGTCATTAGAAAATTATGTATAAATTTTGTAAAGAAAACATGTAGATAGATTTAATTTTATATAATATAAACACATAATCTAACCTCTTGGTGCCATGAATTCAAACCGAGGGAAAAGAGCTGAAAAGATCCCTGTGAATAGAACTTCATTCACTCCAAGATCAAATTTGATATTGAGTAAACTAAAGGTGTTGGGAAAATAGCCACGTGAATGTAACTTCATTCACTCCAAGACAAAATTTGATATTGAACTTAGTAAGTGGATCTCAATGCAACCAGGTGATAACCTATTTTAGTTTGTAGTATTTAAAATTAAAAGAGACAAATGCCCAACAAATAATTTCAACTGAGATGACAAAATACAAATAAAAAAAGGGTTGACGCATTTAGAATGAACTTAAATAAAATAAAAATTGCAAAATTAACTTAATTATTTCAAACATATACATTTAAGTCAATCCTTAAAAAATTTACATAATTAATTAACTAATAACAATAATATAATTTAAAGTCATTGTTAAGCTAGAAAAAAAATTTCCCTATAAAATCGATTTATTTCTAAAAGAGAAATAGTGTAATATTTAAAATTTATAGAGATATACATAGGAGGCTAATTTGAATTAAAACCTATAACATTTTGCGATATATCTAAATAAATTGTTTTATAATATATAATATAATATATCATTTCTTATCAAATTTATAACCAAGTAAAGCAACCAAAATGATGTTATTTTTCCAAAAAGTCAGATCATTAAATAATCATGTAAAAAATAATTACATAGTGGAAATGTTTTGATGTATATTGTTACATTCTGATTCAATATCAAAATGAAAATAAAAATAAAAATACTCGATTTTCGTGGTTGCTTAGAAATCCTCATGGTTCTCCCCCCAAAAAATGAGTTTTCTTAAGCTTTCATATTAAGCAACATCATTTTTTCTTTATCGGCCAGGCAACCACAATGGTCATGGATTCTTAACCAAAACCAAACTTGCATAGGACCAAATTTTGGTAGGTGCCAGGTAGGTAAACGAGAGAGGGGAGGAATACGGGTATTTAGAGGAGTGTGTTGGAATTTCTGATAATTCTAGAACAATATATAGAGAGAGAATAATACTCTCCTATAAAAACAGAGAATTAAAACAAAATTTTCTTACTGGGAGATAGAGTTTGCATGAAAATGCTTTCTTCTATTAGCTTGAAAAAAAGCGTTACGAATAAAATTTCTTCCTCTAACAGAGGGATTTCAAAATGGACTGCTACAATAACACAGTGCCAAAACTCTTTGTCTCTCAAAATGCACTTAACAGTGCTTTGTCACAACACTTTGTTTTTCACTTAAAAAATATTAGCCTGCGAGCTCTAACGGAAATACAACACAACAACTACTTTTTCAATACATAAAACAATGCAATACAATGCTTTTATATGGCACGCGTTGTAAAAAATAAAAAAAATAAATAAACCAATTATAAAGGAAAAACGCAGTCGAAACATAAACTTTAACATATGCGCGACGTACGAGTGGAGCCCACATCGCAATCAGAGATCGGCGAAACATTTGGTGTAGCGGAAAAAAACCTTGCGATTGAGCGATTGCGATTGCGAAAATCGCATCGAAAAAAAAAATGTGCGGAATGGTTAAACAACAACCTTGTGATGTTGCGATTGCGATTGCATCGCATCTTTCATCGATATCATTGGATGACTTAAGCGGAGGGCGGAAAGGATATGTGATGTTGCAATGTGCGATTGCGACAATTGCATCGCAAATTTTCATGGAACACAACATATTGGCAGAAAACACAATGCAACGAGTGATTTCGATTTTCGATTGTGGTGGGAGCACATCGCATCGCATCGCAACTCTTCAATCGGTGGAACAATTTCGGATGGCGGAACATGCAACCTTTGCGATTTGCGATTGAGATTGTGGTGGGACCACATCGCATCGCATTGCAAATTCATATCAACAAGACACTTAACTTCAAAGAACTTTTCTGCTGCGATTTTTCGATTGAAATTCAAGAAGACTTGTGGGGACCACTATGACTTGTCCCATTCAAAACTTAGAAAAAGACTTGGCCACATTTAAACAAAAAGCTCTATTTTCTAAAAGAAAACTGTAAGGGCTTTTCAAAAACCGAATTGACTGTGCAATACAAATAGAAAGCGGTTGATCTTGAAAAACATGAAAACAAAAATGGAAAGCGGTTGTGTACAAAACAGTGAACCGCTCCTGTACTGCTTCACCTGCAGGTGTACAAACATGCAGTTGAAATTAAAATTTCAACACTCCCCCTTAAGTTCAACTGCTGGGTTATCGGTCATACCCAAACATTTCCTTAAAAATTCAAAACTCTTCTGCCCCAATGGCTTGGTCACAATGTCTGCAAACTACTCCTAAGTTCTACAATGTTCTAAAACAATTTCTCCATTGCTCACCAATTCCCTGATGTAGTGAAACTTGGTATCAATGTGTTTCGTTCTTTTATGAAACACAGAATTCTTTGATAATGCAATAGTTGAGCTATTGTCACAATAAATCACTGTGCCTTTTGCTTGGTCTCAACATAAACTTCTCAACATCCTCCTCATCCAAACTACTTGAAACGCTGCGGCTGTAGCTTCCACATACTCTGCCTCTACTGTAGACAATGCTACAATAGGATACTTTCTAGAAGCCCATGAAATGACTCCTAAACCCTTGTGAAAAACATAACCATAATTAATTTTCTAGTCATCTACACTTCCAGCCCAATCACTGTCAGTGTATCCAATTAATTCTGAATTTTCTGAAGTAGTATATAAAATTCCATACCTTTTAATTCCTTTAACATACCTCAGAATTCTTTTTTCTGCCTGCCAATGTGCTTCTTTTGGCCTCTCCATAAATCTGGAAATCAAACTAACAACACGCATAATATCCAGCCTAGTTGCAGTCAAATACATGAGGCTGCCAACTATGCTCTTGTACAAACTAGGATAAAAATCCTTGTTGTTGTCCTCTTTGCTGAGTTTTAATCCCATCATTGTGGGAGTGATTGCTGCCTTACAATCCTACATGTTAAATCTTTCCAAAACTTCATTCACATACTTTTCTTGAGAAATAAAAATTTTATTTTCATTTTGCTTTACTTCTATTCCTAAGAAGTATTTCAGCAAGCCCATATCTGTCATTTCAAATTCATCTTTCATGACCTTTTTAAAATTTTCAACAAGGTAATCATCATTACTTGTAAAGATCACATCATCAACATATAACACAACAATCAACATCTTACCATCTTTTTCTTTGATGTATAAGGTGGGTTCTCCTTCACATTTTTCAAACCCATTTTCCAGTAGACAGGAATCTATCCTACTGTACCATGCTCTTGGTGCTTGTTTCAGCCCATAAAGAGCTTTCTTCAATCTGCACACGTTGTGCTCTTGGCCTTTCTTCTCATAGCCTAGAGGTTGTTCAATGTAAACCTCTTCCATTAACACTCGATTTAGTAATGCTGACTTCACATCCATTTGGTAAAATTTCCACTTGTTTTGTGCTGCTATGGACAACACTACTCTCACGGTTTCCATTCTTGAAACCGGTGCGAAAGTTTCCTCATAGTCTCTCCCATGTTGTTGCTTATACCCTTTGACAACAATTCTGGCCTTCTGTCTT
Organism: Pinus albicaulis; assembly: GCA_034641835.2. Lineage (NCBI taxonomy): Eukaryota > Viridiplantae > Streptophyta > Pinopsida > Pinales > Pinaceae > Pinus > Pinus albicaulis. The sequence goes on from CM076571.1 coordinate 861,304,868, forward strand.
TCAATTTTTCCTTCAGCATTACTCTTGGTCTTGTAGACCCATTTAACTCCAATCACTTCTTTACTTTTTGGGAGTTCAACTAAATCCCATGTCTTATTTCTTTCTATGGCATTAATCTCTTCATCCATAGCTTCTATCCATTTCCTATTTTTAACAGCTTCTTCAAAATTAATAGGATCATCAACATGACAATATAAAGCAAACAAATAGTTCATACCTTCATTTGCTACCTCTTGCTCATAAATTTCATTTAAATTTATGAACTTTTTTCCTCTTTCATTTGGTGTGCAAGTGCTTGAAGTAGCACTCGAATCTCCTCCTTGTGGTGTGCTTGGAGAAGCACTCTCATTTCTCCTCAAGGGTGTCCCTTGCTGTCCTTGTGTTGGTGCTGCTACTGAGGGATGTATTTCAGCCATCTCTTCATCACTTTCATCATGAGACAAATAGTTTTTAACATTCATTTTTTTCTCAATGCTTCCATCCCAAGCTTCCTCCTCAATGAACTGAACATCTCCGCTCACAATAAATTTCTTGGTGGATGGGTTATACAACCTATAAGCTTTGGATTCCTCACTGTATCCACAGGGACTGAACTGGGGGAGCAATACCATACCACGTGGGTTCACATTGGGGGGTTTATATTGAGGAAAAAATGGCATAATATATTGGGGGGTATATAGGGGGTAAAGGGTTTTTATATTGACAGGTATAAAAAAATGGAGCTCAAAGTTAATGAAAAAATATAAAGGGGTATAAAAAATGTTAATGAACAAATGGATACCTACAATATCTAGTGGAAGTAGGGGTTTTTTGAATTGGGAAGGTGTATTGGGTTCATATTGGTAGGGGGTTAAATAATGTGATTTTTAGGGGTATTTTCCAATATGTAGTCAAATTAAGGGTATTGTTTAATATGCCATGAATGCACGTGATAGGATAGAGGTTGATTGAGTGAAGTCCCCATGACTGTATCCAATAAAAATAAATTTCTCCCCCTTGTTGTCCAACTTCTTCCTTAGCTGGTCTGGAATGTGTGCATAAGCCACACAACCAAAAACTTTCATGTGGGTGACTCCTTGCTTTGGGCCACTCCATGCTTCTTCTGGAGCTCTGTTCATGACTGCTTTTGTTGGGCATCTATTCAAAATATATGCTTCACAATGTGCAGCTTCAGCCCAATAATCATTTGGAAAAAAAATTTCCTTTAGCATACTCCTTACCATATCCATGATCATCCTATTTTTCCTTTCGGCAACTCCATTTTGCTGCAGAGTGTACCTTGCTGTAAATTGCTTGTGTATGACATTTTCTCTGCAAAAACACATAAATTCTTTAGAGATGTACCACCTCCTCTATTAGTTCTTAGGACTTTGATATGCAACCCACTTTGGTTCTCCACAAGTGCTTTGAAATTGCAGAATTTTTCAAACACTTCACTTTTATTTTTCAAAAAGTAAACCCAAGTTTTTCTTGTAAAATCATCAATAAAAGTTAACATATAGTGGCTGCTTGCAAGTGATGGTTTTTGCATTGGTCCACATAAATCTGAGTGGACAATTTCTAAGGGTGCCTTTTCCCTTATGATTTTCCCAGATGGAAAACTTTCTCTATGTTGTTTACCCAAGATACAACCTCCACATATGCTCTCCGGTTTCTCAATCAATGGTAATCCTCTTACCATTCCTTTTCTATGTAACAAATTAAGACCTCCAAAGTTGAGATGTCAAAATCTCATGCCATAACCAATTCTCGTCTTTTTCTTCTCTTTGGAAAGCCTCTTGTGTCACTGCTGCCATTTCTTCTCCATTCTTCAAATCTGCTCTCATCCTAAGAGCAAACATTCTGTTCCTTGTCATCTTCACTTCAGCAATACATTTTTTTCTTGGTGGTTTATCCATGATGGTGCATACATCATCTTCAAAGAAAACATTGTACCCCTTTTGAACAAGCTATCCAATACTTAAGAGGTTACATTTCATTCTAGGCACATAGTAAACATCTGATATGGATTTCTTTTCTCCTTTCCTTGTTAAGACACCTACATCTCCTTTTCCCATAACAGAGACTTTACTATCTGTCCCTAATGTGACTTGTGACTTTACATTCTCATCTAACATAGAAAACATGGCTATGTTTCCTGTCATATGGTTACTACAACCTGAGTCTAGAAACCATAAATCTTCACTCTTTTCCTTAGCCATATTACATGCTAAGAATAATTTATCTTGGCTGATATTTTCTCTAGTGAAATTTGCACTGGGTCTATTACCCATATCATGCTGCTTCCTCCTACATTCATTTGCATAATGCCCATATTTTTTACAATAATGACACTGGACATTGGATTTATCATACCTTTGTCAATGAGCATGTTGTTGTCCACTTTGTTGGTTGCTTCTTTGGCCTTGGTTCTGATTTTGATTGCTACCCCTTCCTTGAGCATTTGCTGGGTTGTTTCTTCCACCTCTATTTTAGCTTTTGCCTCTTCCTCTCTTGTTTCCTCTGCCTTGACCTCTTCCTCTTCCAAAGGAAATTTGGGTCTTGAAGGCATGCTCCAAAGATGAGTTTTCATTTCTACCCAATCTCTATTCATGTGTCATCAGTGATGCATGAAGCTCATCAACTGAAAATTTTGTGAGATCCTTTGTCTCTTCTATGGTGGTGACTATAACATCAAACCTTGAGGGTAGGCTCCTCAATAGTTTTTCCACAATCCTTATTTCTTCAAGTGTCTCTCCATGAGACCTTATCTGTGTGACCATTTCAATCACATGTGTGAAGAATGAGTCTATATTATCTGACTCCTTCATGCAGAGAGTCTCAAAATCTCTCCTCAGCAATTGTGGTTTTGTTGTCTTCACTTTTTCCATGCCTTGATAGGCTGTCTTGAGAGTTTCCCATGCTTCTTTGGATCTTTTAGTTGCTGCCATCCTTGGAAACACACTCTCATGTACTACTTGATACAAATAGAAGAGGGCTTTAGAGTCCTTCTTCTTATTGCTCTTCAACAAGTCCTTCTCTGCTTGTGTTAATGCATTAAACTCATTTTCATCTATTGGTTCTTCAAAACCATCCTCAAAGAGTTCCTATAAGTCTTGAGAGGCAAACAGGGCTCTCATGGTGATTGCCCAATAATCATAGTTCTTCCCATTGAACTGTGGGAGCTGAGCATTTCCAATACTCATGCTTGTGCTAGCTCCTGCCATGCTTGCACTCTGAACTATGCTTCAAATACTTGACTGTGTATTTTTTTTAAATAAAATGACTGTCTACAAACAGTAACACAAATTTTTTTTTTGAGAAATACCTTGGATTTTTTTTTACTGAGCCTTCACTCTGTTGGAGAAGCTGCTGCAACAAAAAATCCCTCCTTCAGCTTCTTTGACACCTTCAAAGAGCCTGGACTAGCTCTGATACCATGTTGGAATTTCTAATAATTCCAGAACAATACAAAGACAGAGAATAATACTCTCCTCTAAACACAAAGAATTAAAACAAAATTTTCTTGCTGGGAGATGGAGTTTGCATGAAAATGCTTTCTTCTATTAGCTTAAAAAAAGCGTTACAAATAAAACTTCTTCCTCTAACAGATGGATTTCAAAATGGACTGCTACAATAACACAGTGCCAAAACTCTCTGTCTCTCAAAACGCACTTAACAGTGCTCTGTCACAACACTCTGTTTTTCACTTACAGAATATTAGCCTGCAGGCTCTAACGACAATACAACACAACAACTACTTTTTCAATACATAAAACAATGCAATACAATGCTTTTATATGGCGTGCGTTGTAAAACATAAAACAAAGAAATAAACCAATTACAAAGGAAAAATGCTGCCGGAACATAAACTTTAACATATGCGCGACGTACGAGTGGAGCCCACATTGCAATCGGTGATCGGCGAAACATTTGGTGTAGCGGAAAACAAACTTGCGATTGAGCGATTGTGATCGGTGAAACAATAAGCTTGGCGTACGGACCTTTTGGACTTCGTGATTGCGACAATCACATCGCCGAAAAAAAAAATGTGCGGAATGGTTGAACAACAACCTTGCGATGTTGCGATTACAATTGCATCGCATCGCACCATCAGCATCGGCGAATGACTTAAGGAGAGGGCGGAAAGGATATGTGATGTTGCGATGTGCGATTGCGACAATCACATCGCAACTTTTCATCGAACATAAAAATATTGGCGGAAAACACAATGCAACGAGCGATTGTGATTTGCGATTGTGGTGGGAGCACATCGCATCACATTGCAACTCTTCAATGAGCGGAACAATTTCGGATGGCGGAACATGCAACCTTTGCGATTTGCGATTGAGATTGTGGTGGGACCACATCGCATTGCATCGCAACATCATATCAACAAGACACTTAACTTTAAAGAACTTTGCTGCTGCGATTTTTCTATTGCGATTCAAAAAGACTGGTGGGGACCACTATGACTTGTCCCATTGAAAACTTAGAAAAAGACTTGGCTGCATTTAAACAAAAAGCTTTGTTTTCTACAAGAAAACTGTAAGGGCTTTTCAAAAACCGAATTAACTGTGCAATACAAATAGAAAGCGGTTGATCTTGAAAAACATGAAAACAAAAACAGAAAGTGGTTGTGTGTAGAACAGTGAACCGCTCCTGTGCTGCTTCACCTGCAGATGTACAAACCTATAGTGGAAATTAACATTTCAACAGAGTGCTCACTGAAATCTCTGACACTACTTAAAATACAGGAGGATGCACTAAGTTTCAGGTTCGAATTCTGTGTATGGGATACTCTATATTGTTGGGTCACTAACAAAAACCAACTACCCAAATGGAGATCTAGGTAAGTAAAAGCTAATTTATCTCACCTCATTGATGATAGAATGCAATTTCATTGATTACAAACTCATTAATACAGGGTTTGAAACTTTGAATGAAATATATCTAATGAAGAAAGAATTATTTTTTTGTGATTGTGTCACCTATTTTCCATTCAGCTGTAAGGGGAATGATGTTTATGGTTTTTAATGGAAAATTATTGAATTTTCTGAACTAGCATCGATGATCAATTAACCCATTCAAATATGAGGGAAATAGATGTTTGGGGCTTTTAATGGGGAAACTATTGAATTTCTGAACCAAAATCGATGACCAATTGGCCCTTTGGAGGATTAAGATTATGCACATAAGATAAAATGCAGACTAAAACGACCAAGACGAGAGGCACGGTACACAATGGTTGTGAAAAAGAGGAGGAATTGGCCTTAGCCTCTACAATTGGTGATGGAGATGATTTGGGTTCAATAATTAGACAAGAATTTGAGGTTGGGAAGCCACAATCCCTATTGCAAGATCTCAAATATTTTTTCACGAAAAAAGAGATTGAAATAGAGGACTTATGTAAAGTTCATTATCAAAAATTCATCCATGTAGTGGATGAGCTCCATGGGGTTTTAGTAAATGTGGATGAGTTAACAATGGGATGGCCAATGAGAATTACCAGCTTCAACAAGTGGGTAATTTTCTCCTAGCTAAAATTAAGTTGAAGAGCTTATAGAAGCTTATGCAATTAATAAGAACTTAAAAGAAGCGATCCAATGATCGAAAATCTATGCATGGGCCATGGATTTGTGTTTGAAATGCAACCAACATGTTACTACCCCGCATTGGTAACTTTATACACAACAGAAAGAGATTACTTGCTAAAAATTCCAGCTAAGGCACTTCAACAAATGCTAGAAATGAATATCCATGAAATCAAATCCCACATCAATAAAAGAGTGAACAAGGAATTAAATGAATGGTTGGTGAGGATTAGGAGTACTACTAAAGAAATTAGTCAGTTGGAAATCATGAAATCTTCTTCATATTAGCAGAGAGAAGAGGATATGTGAGGATGCAAAACCTCAAGCAGAGGAACAAAGCAGGTCAGGTTTAAGGGAATGTGTATATACATTAGACACTGAGGATATAGAATATGCTGAATCTGTTTTTAAATTCGACATCACTCTAGGTTATAGGGCACACCATATCCAAACTTGTCTTGGGCTCGAAGACTAGTTTTGGGATTACTACTATACAAATCATCAGTTGCAGCTTTATTCAGATTTTCAAATTTCATTAGTGCAGCGTTTTCTAGAATCACATCAGTTATCTTTGCTCAGATTGTTCAGTTTTTCATATTCTAATACCGTGTTGAGGATGGGTGGAGGATTAATCTCCACTCCCTAGGTGGAAATGATGTGGGATAAGCTATAGAAAAGATGAGTTGTATTTTAAAAGATCAATTTTTGGGTATCACTTGTTGATCAAAGGTCCTTTATGGACCTTTTTTTTCCAGAGACATGCAAATTACGCTTAAAATTCCACTTTTGTTGACCAACCATAAGACAATAAACAAGAGAGTTACCAACGTCCACATCTCCAACTGACACCGCATATTTCTTTATAAAGTGAGCAACATCATAATCCATGGCCTCAACATTCACAATTAAAAACCCAGTTGGTTTAGGTATTTGAATTTCTACGCCTCATAACAATCTCTAAACCTGTTCTGACGACCTTATAAATGTCACTCTCGCTTCCACATCAATAATTATATCCAACAACTGCTTCAGTTAACATGTGAGGTCATGTTGTTAGGGCATGATGATAGCTACAATGCAGAAAAGGCCACGAAATCTACAGTGGACCAAGCTAAGGTCAAAGCATTCTTGGTTAGAAGATCAATTCAGGGTTTTATTTTTCCCATCCCAATACAATATCAACCGAATAACATATTTCAATTTTTTGTTCAGATAACCATGATAATGCTTCAAGTTATATTTTTTTTTCATGGATTAATGTTACTCTGGGTTTGGGTGCCAGCGTCCGTTTTGGCTACGGGCATGTGGTGAAAAATGACTATGAACCATGGCGAATATGTGCCATTGGAGGATACATGAACCCCACAATCAGAAGTGCCCTCAGCATGCCCAGGAGGAGGAGACCACTGCTCACAAAATGTAGAGGGGCAGAAGTGGAGCCAGTAAATCCACCATCGCGCACCAAGAGCACCCAACCCCCCGTAAAACCGAGCCTCTTCCAATTCAAGAGGCCGTGGGGGGAGATACTGATGTATGTATTAAGGACTCGGAGGGTGTTTGGATGCGAGTACTGGATGCTGAGTACCCAATCACTCCCATTCTTTGCGCGCATGCTTCTAGGCCTTAGTGTCGTCCTACTTCTAAGGAGGAGGCCATAGCCTAGGAGTACGGTTGTTGTATCGAGGAGGAGGACCCAGATGCTAAGGACGATGCAGGAACATTATGACTGTGCGATCGCTTAGCTCTTTTTATTTTTATGTTCTTTCAGCTCATATTATAGAACTTTTAATTTCACAAGTGCCACAACATATTTTATAATTTTCTATGTAATGTTATTACAGGATTGCTTTCCTCCAAATAAGCAGTCTCATACATGCGCTACTTTGAAAGCAATGAAGGTTGGGATTGGATAAGCATAGCTTACCAACCTAGCCGGTAGCCTATGTGATGTTTTATTTCGAATTAATATAATTTAGCCTAACTTACCAAAAAATAATAATAATCGTACAATCTTATCCAACTTATTCCTTTTACCAGAACCTCTTCTTCCACGAGAAGCTACCTTGAACATAACAACCCCTCTCCCTTTCTTTATGTCGCCTTCTCCACATGTTTCTTGCAATTTTCTGAGAGAAAAATACCAGTTTACTTGCTCTATCACTGCTCTCTTTTGTTGCACATGGTTTATTAATCATTACTTAACCAAAGTACAATAGAAACCCTAATTTAATATAGTTATTCAAGTAGTTTTTACCTTCACATAACAAAATCCTTCCATGAATTACTGCACCAATAAAATTAATATTGAAAATTAACAAATGTTTCATTTGTATCAGAAAATCAAAGATATTAAAATATTTATGTCTTGAGTAAACCTATAGGTTAAGATTCTTTGAACCTGAAAACCTACTTACCATTTTTTTTTCTTCTAAAGTTTAAAAGATTTGAAATTTCTTTTAAGTTTTAGAATGCCATGCCCGATTACAACAAGTTCCAGTACTTTAACGTTCAACCAGACATTGTCCTGTTAACAATCGTACAATAGTATATGACTTATTCCCTTTACCAAAACCTCTTTTTCCAGGATAAGTTGACTTGGACTTAACAACCCCTCTCCCTTTCATTCGGTCACCTTCTCCACCTATTTCTTCCAAGTTGTCTACAGAAAAATACCGGATTAATTTCTCTATCACTGCTCTATTTTCCTGCACATGGTTTATCATTCATTACTTAACAAAAGTACAATGGAAACCTTAGTTTAATATAGTTATTCAGGTAGTTTTTACCACCATATCAAAAAAAACCTTCCATGAATTTTTGCAGCCAGAAAATAAATATTGAAAATAAATATTAAGAATTGTTTCTTTTGCATACGGAAAATCAAATATATTAAAATATTTTTGTCCTGACTAAACCTATAGGTTAAGATTCTTTGAACTTGAAAACATGATCGACCGTTACTCTGTTTTGCTTCTAAATTTTAGAACATCTGAAATTTATTTTCCAGTTTTAGAATGCCATGCCCGATTGCAACAAGTTCAATAATTTAACATTCTTTTTACTGGAGTTTATACAATTTTTGACTATATAAAACCTGGCATGCCTTTACCTCACAGCTCTCAGCGGAAATATCCAAGGAACAAGACAGACACAGGAACAATGCTTGATGGTGTCCTGCAATATGAGATTTTTCTTTGAAAGCATAGGCCATTCAATGTTGTCAATACACTCCCACAAGCTCCCATCCATTTAGCACACATTTAAAGTTTTGAAATTAGGGAGTTGATGTCACTTTGAAACCATAGACGATTCTATGTTTTCAATCCATTCTCACACGCACCTATCCATTTACCATAGATTTGAATTTTTGAATTGAGGGAGCCAATTTGGAGTATTTGGTTTTACGAGTGGAGGATATGTTGGAATTTAATTTCCAACTGCCCAGAGAAATTAACCAGACAACGAAGTAATTTGAAAGGAAATCCAAAGGACAACAGCAACAACAAGAAATTTGCACATTTGATCTTCACGCAACCAGTCAGCTCTGCAATTAACGATTCACCCACCAGCAGTAAAGTCCTTACCAACCAACGAATCAAAGTTCTGAATTACACGGCAAAACCCTTGTTCTAATTTAAAAACTGAGCCATGTTTGTAGTGGTCCCCACACACTACAACACAGCCAGTCCGCGGGGGTCTGAGAGTTGGGGAGGATAAGCTTCACGACCCCCTCGGAATGCATAAAGGGAAAGTCCATTCTAAGCACTTTTGACTTGGTTTATATTTGCCGCATCAAGCTTTTTAATGTTTTTTAACCGTGAGTCAATTTTTTTTGTTACCGCAGTATACTTGTTTTAACATTTGGTTATATATATATTATAAATATAAAATATTTATAATATATATATTAACATATTATAATGTCATATGTTTTGTAAAGTGCCGTGAGTACAAGAAAAGGACAGACTTGTAATATGTTTTAATGTATTACACAGTTCAGAAATAAATGCACAGCAGTGCGGGAAACAAAAAAACACGGCAATGATATTTGTGTGTGACAGAGAGTAAGTTTTTTTTGTAATAGACAGAGACAGAGTGTGTTTTACACAGCAGTGTGAATTTTTTTTTTGTATGCACAGCAGTGAAAGTTTTAGTGAGACAGAGTGTTATTCTGGCACTGTGTTTTTGCAGCAGTCCAGCAGTTGTAATCCCTCTGTGTAGAGGAAGAGTTTGTATCATTTTTTGAAGAAATAGAAATCTGTTTTAAAGTGTGGAAACTCTATCACTCTGAATGCAATTTTAATATTTTCTCTGTGTTTAGAGGGGAGTTTTATTCTCCAGTGTTTGTTCTTGGAATTTTCAGAAATTCCAACATGGTATCGGAGCTTGTTTAGGCACTTTGAAGATTTCAAAGAAGCTGAAGAAGAAGACTTGTTGCATTGATTTCTCCAGCAGAGTGAAAAGCTCAACAGAGGTCAAAGTTCAGGTATTTCTCAAAGGATAATAGAACTGTTGTTTCTTGTCTAACATAGTTTGTTCTTTCAGAGAAAAGGAAAGACATTCTGTTCAAGTTCAGAGTTCAGTTTAATAGCAATGGCTGGACCAAGTACAGGAATGAGTCTTGGAAATGTGCAACTACCACAATTTAATGGAAAGAATTATGATTATTGGGCCATTACCATGAGAGCCCTGTTTGTTTCACAAGACTTATGGGAACTTGTAGAAGATGGTTTTACAGAACCAGCTGATGAGCAGGCTTTTAATGCCTTAAGTCAAGCAGAGAAAGATGTATTGAAGAACAATAGAAAGAAGGATGCCAAAGCCCTCTTCTATTTGTATCAAGCTGTAAGTGAGAGTGTGTTTCCAAGGATAGCAGCAGCTAAGAAATCCAAGGAGGCATGGGAAACTCTGAAAGTAGCTTATCAGGGTATGGAGAAAGTTAAGATAGCAAAACTTCAATTGTTGAGAAGGGATTTTGAAACTCTTTGCATGAAAGAGTCAGACAGTGTTGATACATTTTTTACACATATGATTGGGATTGTAAATCAGATAAGATCCCATGGAGAAACTCTTGAAGAAAGAAGGATTGTGGAGAAACTTTTGAGATGCTTACCCTCAAAGTTTGATGTAATTGTTACCACCATAGAAGAGACCAAAGATCTCTCACAGTTTACAGTGGATGAACTTCATGCCTCACTAATAACCCATGAACAGAGACTGAGCAGAGATGAAACAACATCTCTTGAACATGCCTTCAAGACCCAAATGCCTTCAGGAAGAGGAAGAGGTCAAGGAAAAGGAAGAGGAAGAGGCAGAAGTCAGAACAGAAGTGGAAGGAACAACCCTTCACATTCACATGGAAGGGGCAACAGTCAAAGTCAGAACCACGGCCAATGCAACAACCAGCAAGGTGAACATCAACACCAACATGCTCATGGACAGAGGTATGACAAATCCAATTTCCAATGTTATTATTGCAAAAAATATGGGCACTATGCCAGTGAATGCAGAAAGAAGCAAAATGACATGAAAAATAAACAAAATGCTAATGTAGCAAAAGAAGAAAAGAACCCAAGTAATGTGCTGTTAGCTTGTAATGTAGCACAAGACAGAGAAGATGATGTTTGGTTCTTAGATTCAGGTTGCAGTAATCACATGACTGGAAATAGAGCAATGTTTGCCAATTTAGATGAAGAAGTAAAATCTGAAGTGACCACAGGGACAGATACTAAAATCTCTGTAAAAGGAAAAGGCAGAGTTAGTATTAGAGCAAGAAATGGTGAGCATAAATTTGTTCGTGATGTGTATTATGTTCCAGGTTTGAAATGTAATCTTTTGAGTGTTGGACAGCTCATAAACAAAGGCTACAATGTTATATTCAAAGATGATGTGTGCACCATAAGAGATATTCCTCCAAGTAAGAAAATTATTGCTGAGATTCAAATGACCAGCAATAGAATGTTTCCACTCAAGCTCAACATTGACTTGAAGGGAAAAGGAAAGAGTATAGCAGCTGTAACACAAGAAGCCTTTCAGAAGGAAGAGAAAGATGTAAATTGGTTATGGCACCTGAGATTTGGACATCTCAATTTTGGAGGGTTAAATTTGCTGCACAGAAAGGGAATGGTAAGAGGTTTACCATTGATTGAGAAGCCTGACAGCCTATGTGAAGGCTGCATCTTGGGAAAGCAACACAGAGAAAATTTTCCATCAGGGAAAAGTATAAGGGAAAAAGCACCCTTAGAGATCATTCATTCAGATTTATGTGGGCCGATGCAAACAACATCAGTTTCAGGCAACAATTACATGCTGACCTTTATAGATGATTTCACACGAAAAGTGTGGGTTTATTTTCTGAAATATAAGAGTGAAGTTTTTCAAAAATTTTGCAACTTTAAAGCTCTTGTAGAAAAACAGAGTGGACTGCACATTAAAGTCCTCAGAACAGACAGAGGAGGTGAATATATATCAAAGGAATTTCTGCGTTTTTGCAGAGAGAATGGCATACACAAGCAATTTACCACAAGGTACACACCGCAACAGAATGGAGTTGCTGAAAGGAAGAATCGAACCATAATGGAGATGGTGAGAAACATGCTCAAGGCAAAACACTTGCCGAATGAGTATTGGGCAGAAGCAGCAAACTGTGCTGTGTATATTTTAAATAGATGTCCCACAAAAGCAGTGATGAACAAAGTTCTAGAAGAAGCGTGGAGTGGCAGAAAACAGGGAGTCACCCACATGAGAGTTTTTGGATGTGTGGCATATGCACACATTCCTGACAAGTTGAGAAAGAAGTTGGATAGTAAGGGGGAGAAGTGTATTTTCCTTGGATATTGTGAAGATTCCAAAGGATGCAGGTTGTATAACCCATCCACAAAGAAGTTTGTAATAAGCAGAGATGTACAATTTATTGAAGAGGAAGCATGGGATGGAAGCATTGAGAAAACAGTCAATGTCAAAAGCTGTTTATCTCATGATGAAGATGAGGGAGATGTGGTTGAAATCAACAACCCATCCGTAGCACAACCTCCACCAGCACAAGGACAGCAAGGGACGCCTCAAGCGGCAGCAAGAACACCCTTGAGAAGAAGTGGGAGTGCATCACCAAGCACACCACGTGGAGCAGAATTAAGTGCTTCATCAAGCACGGCTACACCAAGTGAAAGAGGAACAAAGTTCAGAAGTCTTAGAGAAATTTATGAGCAAGGAGAAGCAAATGAAGGTATGAATTCCCTATTTACTTTGTATTTTCAAGTTGATGATCCTATTCATTTTGAAGATGCAATTAAAGATAGAAAATGGATAGAAGCTATGGATGAAGAAATTAATGCCATAGAGAAGAACAAAACATGGGATTTGGTTGATCTCCCAGAAGGCAAAGAAGCCATTGGTGTTAAATGGGTCTATAAGACCAAAAGCAATGCTGAAGGAAAGATAGAAAGACACAAGGCCAGACTTGTTGTCAAGGGTTATAAGCAGAAGTATGGGATTGATTATGAAGAAAATTTTGCACCGGTTGCAAGAATGGAGACCATAAGAGCAGTGCTATCCATAGCAGCACAAAACAAATGGAAAGTATACCAAATGGATGTAAAATCTGCATTCTTAAATGGAGTTTTAATGGAAGAGGTATATGTGGAACAGCCTTTGGGATATGAGAAGAAAGGCCAAGAGCACAAAGTCTGCAAATTGAAGAAAGCTCTTTATGGGCTGAAACAAGCACCAAGAGCATGGTACAGCAGAATAGATTCTTATCTATTGGAGAATGGATTTGAAAAGTGTGAGGGAGAACCCACCCTCTACATCAAAGAAAAGGATGGTAAGTTATTGATTGTGGTTTTATATGTTGATGATTTAATTTTTACAGGTAATGATGATTACCTTGTTGAAAATTTTAAAACAATCATGAAAGATGAATTTGAAATGACTGACATGGGTTTATTAAGATACTTCTTGGGAATAGAAGTGGAGCAAGGTGAGAAAGGAATTTTTATTTCTCAAGCAAAGTATGTGAATCAAGTTCTAGAAAGATTTAATATGCATGAGTGCAAAGCTGCAATTACTCCTACAGTAATGGGATTGAAGCTGAGTAGAGATGACAACAGTAAGGATTTTGATCCAAGTTTATATAAAAGCATAGTTGGCAGCCTCATGTATTTGACTGCAACTAGGCCAGATATTATGCATGCTGTTAGTTTAATTTCCAGGTTTATGGAGAAGCCAAAAGAAGCACATTGGCAAGCAGCAAAGAGAATTCTGAGGTATGTGAAAGGAACAAAAGGATTTGGTATTTTATATACAGCTTCAGAAAATTCAGAATTAGTTGGATACACTGACAGTGATTGGGCAGGAAGTGTAGATGATCGGAAGAGCACTTCCGGTTATATTTTTCATATGGGTTCAGGAGCCATTTCATGGGCTTCTAAGAAACAGCCAATTGTAGCATTGTCTACAGCAGAGGCAGAGTATGTGGCAGCTACAGCAGCAGCGTGTCAAGCGGTTTGGATGAGAAGAATGCTAAGAAGTTTGTGCCAAGAACAGACAAAAGGGACAGTGATTTATTGTGACAATAGCTCAGCTATTGCATTATCAAAAAATTCAGTTTTTCACAAGAGAACAAAACACATAGATACAAAGTTTCACTATATCAGAGAATTGGTGAGCAATGGTGAGATTGTTTTGCAGCATTACAGAACAGAGGAACAATTAGCTGATATCCTCACAAAACCATTAGCACAGAACAGTTTTGAAAAATTCAGGAAATGCCTGGGTATGCAGGAAAACCCAGCAGTTGAAATTAAGGGGGAGTGTTGGAATTTAATTTCCAACTGCCCAGAGAAATTAGCCGGACAACGAAGTAATTTGAAAGGAAATCCAAAGGACAACAGCAACAACAAGAAATCTGCACATTTGATCTTCACGCAACCAGTCAGCTCTGCAATTAACGATTCACCCACCAGCAGTAAAGTCCTTACCAACCAACGAATCAAAGTTCTGAATTACATGGCAAAACCCTTGTTCTAATTTAAAAACTGAGCCATGTTTGTAGTGGTCCCCACACACTACAACACAGCCAGTCCACGGGGGTCTGAGAGTTGGGGAGGATAAGCTTCACGAACCCCTCGGAATGCATAAAGGGAAAGTCCATTCTAAGCACTTTTGACTTGGTTTATATTTGCCGCATCAAGCTTTTTAATGTTTTTTAACCGTGAGTCAATTTTTTTTGTTACCGCAGTATACTTGTTTTAACATTTGGTTATATATATATATTATAAATATAAAATATTTATAATATATATATTAACATATTATAATGTCATATGTTTTGTAAAGTGCCGTGAGTACAAGAAAAGGACAGACTTGTAATATGTTTTAATGTATTACACAGTTCAGAAATAAATGCACAGCAGTGCGGGAAACAAAAAAACACGGCAATGATATTTGTGTGTGACAGAGAGTAAGTTTTTTTTGTAATAGACAGAGACAGAGTGTGTTTTACACAACAGTGTGAATTTTTTTTTTGTATGCACAGCAGTGAAAGTTTTAGTGAGACAGAGTGTTATTCTCGCACTGTGTTTTTGCAGCAGTCCAGCAGTTGTAATCCCTCTATGTAGAGGAAGAGTTTGTATCATTTTTTGAAGAAATAGAAATCTGTTTTAAAGTGTGGAAACTCTATCACTGTGAATGCAATTTTAATATTTTCTCTGTGTTTAGAGGGGAGTTTTATTCTCCAGTGTTTGTTCTTGGAATTTTCAGAAATTCCAACAGGATAATGCCAACCGTAACACATTTCTTCATTGAATACAACCATAAGTGCATGGATTCCAACTATTTGGCCTTTCGCAAGCCATAGAAAGCGTTATATTGGAAAACATTACATTATAAACTGAAGTATAAACCCTAAATTTTATTGCGATAATGCAATGGACATGTGGCATGTTTCATAATTGGATGCGTTTTTTAATAAATATGATACGTTCAAAATATGTTGAGAATGAATCTAATTTTCATTAATCATTATATTTGGTCAATTATTAATGGTATAATAATTTTTTAATTGTAATTTGGTAAAGAATTAATTTAAATATGGTTTAAACATTTTATTTAGATTTGTAAGGAAGTTATCCATATCAGTTCATTTATTGATGAAGTGTTCACTGCTAAAATATACTAGCATATTTTAATTTAGACCATCTCATCAAAAAGATTAATTAACAAAAATTAACAAAAGTATT
The DNA here is from genome assembly GCA_034641835.2 of Pinus albicaulis. Lineage (NCBI taxonomy): Eukaryota > Viridiplantae > Streptophyta > Pinopsida > Pinales > Pinaceae > Pinus > Pinus albicaulis. The sequence goes on from CM076571.1 coordinate 861,320,679, forward strand.
AAAGTGACTAATTTCAATATAGAGGACCTATAAGCTTAAATATGACAAAACCTTAAAGAGATATTCATTTTGAGAATTTTATATCAATTTATATTATCATGGTGTTAATAATGAAAAAGATTCACATATAATCGATATAAACATGGTGTTAATAATGAAAAAAATTCACATATAAATGAGTATACAAAAAGAGAATGTATCATAATTTATATTTATTTACATTATTAAACATAGATCATAAATTTGCTAGGATAGATAGATTTCTATGTTCCTAATGAAATGAAAAAAATCTTCAAAAGCCAAAAGATTCCCAGAAATTTATTTATAAAACTAACTTGGTCACCATTAACACTTTCGTTAATTTGTTGTTAGCCTATTTTCCTTAGTCCATAAATGTACTCTACAATATGTCAATTCCGAGTAGCTTGACTAGGCAATGAAAAAACAACCAAAATTGTGTCAACTTTGGGTTGGTCGGAGACACTTGAAACTTTGTTCAATGAAAAATTGGAAATAAATAAAAGCAAATGTGTAATTATCGTTTCTCTGTAAGTATCCAGTCCTTTGTATCAATGGGCATGAAATTGACAGTTATGTTCTCAACAATTATGAATTTTGCAAAATTGCAAATGGATAAGGGTATTTCTGAATCCAACCTGTATTGCTTATTTCTCTCAATTTCCCGCATGATATTACTCAAATCTATATGCAGTATTTAAAACAGATTTAAGGATGTTCTGGTCTTAACGGTGGGAATCCTTCTGAAAACCAACAAAAGTTATTTAATATCGATCTCTGTTTTAAGCCTGAATTTTCATTAGAAAGAAGAAATCTCACTAGAAGAAGAGTTTGAGAAATATGGCATATATCTTAAGAAATTTTATATTTGTAATATTCAATTTTAGTAAGGAATTTAGCTTGTCAAATTGCTTCAATTCAACTATTCATTTATAGCCTTATTGTCTTCTGCTACAATATTGAATTCATTATAGTAGGAAATTCGTGATTAACAAATTTCAGGGACAGTTTTGCCGGTATATGTTATATTTGGATAAAGGGTTTTTGTATCTTTCTAACATTTACTAGCGATACAACAAGAATCTTGCCATCAGATTGCCAAAAGAAAACCAGCCTGAATTTAAGAAAAATGTGGAAGCAACCACCAAATGGCTTTTTTTCCAACTTGAAAGACTTTTTTAGTTGTAAGAAAACTATTAAGTTGCTCTTTTTTCTATTCTAAACTAATTCTTATTGCTCTATTATTTAGCTTCAGTTGTCAAAAAAGTATTAAACTTCTTTCCTGTTCTATTTAATAGTTGTGTTACAAGGAAGGAGCTATTGATCCAATATTTTTGTACTTCACTCAAGAGTTGAAGGAAGTCAAATGTTAAACACAACTTCTGCCTATCTTTACTAGTCATCGATTTGTTATTGTTCATACTCTAATGAGCACCACAATTATTTATTTTATGAATTACTGGGTATTGGAACTTGCAACCATAGTATTATTTTCCAGAATTACTATTACTTATATATGTTAATTGCAATTGATATTTTGATATCAGTGTTTTATGTTTCTGTTATCTAATTACTTCTGGTAATGTTTTGTAATGGTTTTCCTTCCATATTGATCATTGGTAGCACACTCTCATAGTGGAAATAAGAACTGGTATAGTATCTATTCATTATGTGTCAGTTTTTATTCCATGTTTTCTCTAAATCTCCTTGTAACTTATTTGCCATGTTTTTTTGAAGTTGTTTCTTATTGATTAACGACTTTCTTATTTGCAATGAAAACATATTTGTAAATTGTTTATTAATATAAATATTATTTTATATAATTTTTATGTATTTTTATTGATTATAATTATTTTTTATGTTACTAGCATATTTATGCAGAGACATTTTCTTTATAAGGTTGAGTAGGCAAATACTGTTCAGCTCACCCCATCACAGAACTTTATCTCTCTTCAGAAAATTTCAGAATTTTCAATTAGTTCATCCATGACCACCTGAACATTATAAAGCCATCGGCGTACATTCCATCATCCCGTCGTACATTCCATGGTCGTCCCACGGATTCAGACCTCGACACGGTGGTCATACGGTCTTTGGGTACATGGTGGAAAAGGGAGTGGAATGTCAGAACTGCCACAACCTGCGCAGAACTCCAAAGAATTAAATTATTAGATTGCGGGTGAACGGAGGTAAAGATAAAGATACGTATATACCATTGGTGCTTGCCAAGAAGGGAAAGCGGCGCTCAGAGAACCGCAGATATTTCCGGTTTCGTCCTGATCACGAGTGAAAGGTGAATACATTTTGAAATAGAATTTTGGATTTATTTAAAAATTATATCACTTCCCCTATTTTTAATTGCAATTCTGATTATATGTGCTTCAGAGACCCGGATAGGTTTCTGGGCAACATTGTTAAAATTGTATTGAAAGTGATAAAGGGGAAGCCTTACAGCTTGAAACATAAGATGTTTTCATATATAAACCATAGGGGACCTGATGCCAAGCTCACTCATGCCAGCCTAATATACCATCGCCTCAGCCACTGTGGGTTGCGGCACCAGAGATACTCTCTCCCCAACAATCGAAGGAGCCATTCGTAGTGCCTCTGTGCATATTGTCATTTTTTCTGAGAAATATTCTGAATCACGTTGGTCCTTGGATGATTTGTGTTGGATTTTGAAATCAGTTCATGAGCGCAGCTCGAACATTATACCCATGTTCTGTGACGTGGGCCTGCAAACCTTGCGAGACATTACCAAGGGACCTTATATATTGCAACTTCCTCGTGAGTTGGGTGACCTTACACAGCCTGATGTTACCCGCTACCCTACCAATGCGTGCTTGCCACCTCCCATGCTGATGATGCCTTGTAACACCACGGTACACAGAAGCCCCTCGAGAGAAACCATTGTTTTTCCTCAAATTTGACACATATTCTTGCCTGGTCATGTTTTTCACTTCCTCAATTCAATAAATAAGATAAATTCAATTTTACAAATCTATCGTGAAGATAAATTCAGTAAATAAGAAGTAAAACCCAATGATTTGTGAAAGACCGATTGCTTTCTTTCATCTCCTATTCCTATTCGTTTGTTGGCCTTTAGCAATATGGACAGACAAAGAAGACAAAAGTGGCGTGATCGACAATATTCTTTAGTGGTATTTAAGAATTTGAACCAACTTAGTTTGGCGACAATATTCTTTAGTGGTAGTCAAGAATTTGAATCAACTTAGTTTTGGAAAGAAACGGAATTGTTTTTAGTATATGGATTCAGCATCCGAAAAGATCCCTAGATGCTTTCAAACCAGATTTAAAAAAAAATAAACCAAAAATATACAAAAATGCTTTCAAAAAGTCACATCTTAATCCGTATAAGATTCTGACTAATCCGTATAACCCATTGGTTTGGTTATATATATACATCTTAATTAATCAGTTGGAAGGCCTGGTTTCGTGGATTTTCTATAATTTTTTATCAGTTGGAATGGATATGATAGAGATGGCAAAGAAGCAGTCTTTCGGGAAAGGCATGTTGTGAGTTCATAATATCCATTTATGATAAAATCCTCCTTCCCGAACTTTGATCTATTATTAATTAGATGACGATAAAAATGCCATGTGGGCAGTGAAATAAAAATAATCGATGCCAGGTTTCGTCACTTTGATGGGGAATATAACTTATACATGTTATAATACGTGATAAGAAAATAAAAAGGATTCCATTTGAAAACAGTAACAGGAAGAAAAGGACATAGGTAATCGAATTCTTTATAATAAGAAAAGACACGACTGAGTGTCAATGATACTGACATTATTTAAAATAATGGACATTATAGAAACCCTTTGCTTATATATATAAATAAATTTATGAGATTTATATTTTTGAATATATTTGCATTTGATTAATATATGAGGTGTATATGAAATAAGTTTTATAAAAAAGAATTGAAAATGGAATCTGAAGAATCCAACTAGAAAAATTAAACTATCCGAAACTCTCTTATTGAAGGAGTTGACGATGAAATTCAACTTTAGAAGATTCACGAACCAAAGTTCACGTTGAGTTTCCCATTTACTATCTTGAAACAAATTGGTTCTTTCGGTGCGTGTTCATGGTTTCCACGTTGAACATCGCATTTAAGCGACTGATCTAATCAAATGGGTTTAAAGTGGATTTTTTATAAATGTAATGGTGTATTAAGTGGAGTTATGTTGGCTACAAGGTTTGAATCATTACGTATTGATTTATTCCTCTCAGTCATGAATCATTACATCATTACAAATAAAACTTCTTCCTCTGACAGAAGGATTTCAAAATGGACTGCTAGAATAACACAGTGCCAAAACTCTCTATCTCTCAAAACGCACTTAACAGTGCTCTGTCACAACACTCTGTTTTTCATTTACAGAATATTAGCCTGCAGGCTCTAACGACAATACAACACAACAACTACTTTTTCAATACATAAAACAATGCAATACAATGCTTTTATATGGCGTGCATTGTAAAACATAAAACAAAGAAATAAACCAATTACAAAGGAAAAATGTTGCCCGAACATAAACTTTAACATATGCGCGACGTACGAGTGGAGCCCACATCGCAATCAGCGATCGGCAAAACATTTGATGTAGCGGAAAACAAACTTGCGATTGAGTGATTGCGATCGACGGAACAATAAGCTTGGCGGATGGACCTTTTGGAATTTGCGATTGCGATTGCGCGATTGCGACAATTGCATCGGCGAAAAAAAAATGTGCGGAATGGTTGAACAACAACCTTGCGATGTTGCGATTACGATTGCATCGCATCGCACCATCGGCATCGGTGGATGACTTAAGCAGAGGGCGGAAAGGATATGTGATGTTGCAATGTGCAATTGCGACAATCGCATCGCAACTTTTCATCGAACACAACATATTGGCGGAAAACATAATGCAACAAGCGATTGTGATTTGTGATTCTGGTGGGAGCACATCACATCGCATTGCAACTCTTCAATCAGCGGAACAATTTCGGATGGCGGAACATGCAACCTTTTCGATTTGCGATTGCGATTGTGGTGGGACCACATCGCATTGCATCGCAACTTCATATCAACAAGACACTTAACTTTAAAGAACTTTGTTGCTATGATTTTTCGATTGCGATTCAAAAAGACTGGTGGGGACCACTATGACTTGTCCCATTCAAAACTTAGAAAAATACTTGGCCGTGTTTAAACAAAAAGCTTTGTTTTCTACAAGAAAACTGTAAGGGCTTTTCAAAAACCGAATTAACTGTGCAATACAAATATAAAGCGGCTGATCTTGAAAAACATGAAAACAAAAACGGAAAGCGGTTGTGTGTAGAACAGTGAACCGCTCATGTACTGCTTCACCTTCAGATGTACAAACCTGTAGTGGAAATTAACATTTCAACAGAGTGCTCACTGAAATCTCGGACACTGCTTAAAATATAGGAGGATGCACTAGGTTTCAGGTTCGAATTCTGTGTATGGGATACTCTATATTATTGAGTCATTAATAAAAAATAGCTACCCAAATGGAGATCTAAGTAAGTAAAAGCTAATTTATCTCGCCTCATTGATGATAGAATGCAATTTCATTGATTACAAAATCATTAATACAGGGTTTGAAACTTTGAATGAAATATATCTAATGAAGAAAGAATTAATTTTTTGTGATTGTGTCACCTATTTTCCATTGAGCTGCAAGGGGAATGATGTTTATGGTTTTCAACGGAAAATTATTGAATTTTCTGAACTAGCATCGATGATCAATTAACCCATTCAAATATGAGGGAAATAGATGTTTGGGGCTTTTAATGGGGAGACTATTGAATTTTCTAAACTAGAATCGATGACCAGTTGACCCTTTGGAGGATTAAGATTATGCACATAAGATAAAATGCAGACTAAAATGACCAAGACGAGAGGCGCGGTACACAATGGTGGTGAAAAAGAGGAGTAATTGGCCTTAGCCTCTACAATTGGTGATGGAGATGATTTGGGTTCAATAATTAGACAAGAATTTGAGGTTGGGAAGCCACAATCCCTATTGCAAGATCTCAAATATTTTTTCACGAAAAAGGAGATTGAAATAGAGGACTTATGTAAAGTTCATTATCAAAAATTCATCCATGTAGTGGATGAGCTCCATGGGGTTTTAGTAAATGTGGATGAGTTAACAATGGGATGGCCAATGAGAATTACCAACTTCAACAAGTGGGTAATTTTCTCCTAGCTAAAATTAAGTTGAAGAGCTTCTAGAAGCTTATGCAATTAATAATAACTTCAAAGAAGCGATCCAATGATCGAAAATCTATGCACAAGCCATGGAGTTGTGTTTGAAAAGCAACCAACATGTTACTACCCCGCATTGGTAACTTTATACTCAGCAGAAAGATATTACTTGCTAAAAATTCCAGCTAAGGCACTTCAACAAATGCTAGAAATGAATATCCATGAAATCAAATCCCACATCAATAAAAGAGTGAACAAGGAATTAAATGAATGGTTGGTGAAGATTAGGAGTACTACTAAAGAAATTAGTCAATTGGAAATCATGAAATATTCTTCATCTTAGCAGAGAGAAGAGGATATGCGAGGATGGAAAACCTCGAGCAGAGGAACAAAGCAGGTCAGGTTTAAGGGAATCTGTATATACATTAGACATTGAGGATATTGAATATGCTGATTCTATTTTTAAATTCGACATCACTCCAGTTTATAGGGCACACCATATCCAAACTTGTCTTGGGCTCAAAGACTAGTTTTGGGATTACTACTATACAGATCATCAACTACAACTTTATTCATATTTTCAAATCTCATTAGTGCATCATTTTCCAGAATCACATCAGTTATCTTTGCTCAGATTTTTCAGTTTTTCATAGTCTAATACCATGTGTTGAGGATGGGTGGAGGATTAATCTCCACTCCCTAGGTGGAAATGATGTGGGATAAGCTATAGGAAAGATGAGTCCTATTTTATAGGATCAGTTTTTGGGTATCACTTGTTGATCAAAGGGCCTTTATGGACCTTTTTTTTCCAGAGACATGCAAATTACGCTTAAAATTCCACTTTTGTTGACCAACCATAAGACAATAGACAAGAGAGTCGCCAACGTCCACATTTCCAACTGACACTGCATATTTCTTTATAAAGTGAGCAACATCATAATCCATGGCCTCAACATTCACAATTGCAAACCCAGTCGGTTTAGGTATGTGAATTTCTATGCCTCATAACAATCTCTAAACCTGTTTTGACGACCTTATAAATGTCACTCTCGCTTCCACATCAATAATTATATCCAACAACCGCTTCAGTTAACATGTGAGGTCATGTTGTTAGGGCATGATGATAGCTACAATGCAGAAAAGGCCACGAAATCTACAGTGGACCAAGCTAAGGTCAGCGCATTCTTGGTTAAAAGATCAATTCAGGGTTTTATTTTTCCCATCCCAATACAATATCAACCGAATAACATATTTCAACTTTTTGTTCAGCTAACCATGATAATGCTTCAAGTTATATATTTTTTCATGGATTAATGTTACTCTGGGTTTGGGTGCCAGCATCCATTTTGGCTACGGGCATGTGGTGAAAAATGACTATGAACCATGGGGAATATATGCCATTGGAGGATCCATGAACCCCACAATCAGAAGTGCCCTCAGCATGCCTAGGAGGAGGAGACCATTGCTCACGAAATGTAGAGGGGCAGAAGTGGAGCCAGAAAATCCACCATCGCGCACCAAGAGCACCCAACCCCCCGTAAAACCGAGCCTCTTCCAATTCAAGAGGCCGTGGGGGTGAAATCGCGAAGTTGGGAAACACTTTTTGGCGGATGGCTAGAATTTGGGAGAAATTTTTAATTTCTCATCCGAGAAAATAGTCAACTCTATTTCTCGATCGAGAGTTTTAAAAACTCTCATCCGAGAGTTTTATTGGGTTTAGCCGGAGTTAAAAATCTCTCGGACAAGAGTTATGTATTTTCTCGTCCGAGAGTTTTATTGACAGAAACTCTCGGGAAGACTTTCGGACGAGAGTTAAAAAAACTCTCGGATGAGAGTTTTGACAACTCTCGGATGAGAGTTTTGACAACTCTCGGATGAGAGTTTTGAAAACTCTCGGATGAGAGTTTTAAAAGCTCTCATCCTAGAGTTTTGAAAACTCTCGTCCGAGAGTTTTATTCCTATAATAAAATGCCAAAATTATTAAGTTGTTAGAATTGGTACTTTGTTTTATATCATACTCTCGGTACTTTAGAATTGGTACTTTATATAATTTTAATATTACTTTATTAAAATTAAAAAATGATAAAAAATAATAAAACTATAATTTTATTTTAAATTATTTTATTATTATTAATGATAAAAAATACATGAAGATTTAACTAAATAAAATTTGTTACAATATTTTGTAATATCAATATTATACAAAAAACTAAAAATATTTTATATAAAACTAGTTGATATATTAATATAAATAAAATAAAATTCTAAAACATAAATCAAAATAAAAACAACTATATATATATAATATTTTTTTTGAAATTAATGAATAAATTTAAATTTAAAAAACAATTGACTAAATGTAATGAGGTGATAAAGGAGACAATGCATAGCACCTTAATATCGTTATAAATTCTTGGAAATCTCGAGAACTTTTTGAAGTGAGATGAGCTTCTTGGAATGGGTCACTTTATCTTCCACTTCAGTTTCACACGATTATGTTGAAAGGAAGTCTATTTTCCTAGGTATGGATGTAAGGGGATAAACAATATTATTTGAACATTGAGTGAGATGCCCTTATTGGAATGGGTCCTCTTATATTCCACTTTAGTTTCACAAGATTAAATTGAAATGAAGTTTATTTTCCTAGGTATGGATGTAAGGGGATAAAGAATATTATCCGAAAAGGAAATGAATGTTAAGTGTGACATTCCAAGCAGAAGTTTATGGGATTGGAGAATTATGTTATTGCAGAAAACTAACCCTTGAACCCTTAACCCTTGACCCCTTAAACCCTAATTCCTAACCCCTAAACCCTTAAACCGCTAAACCCTAATCCTCTAAACCCTTAACCACTAACCCATTTACCCCCACTAAACCTCTAAATCCCTAACCCATTTAACCCCTAAACCCTAAACCTCTAAACCCTTAACCCCTACCCCTAACACGTTAACCCCTAACCCATTTAAGCACCTAAACCCCAAAACCCATAACTCCTAACCCCTAAAATCCTTAACTGCTAAATCCCCTAACCCTCTAAACCTCTAAACCAATCCTAACCCATTTAACCCCCTAAAACCTAAACCCCTAACCCCTTAAACCCTAATTCCCAACCCATAACCCTTGACCCCTTAAACACTATTTCCTAACACCTAAACCCTTAACCCCTAACAGCTTAGACCCTAATTCCCAACCCCTAAACAATTTAACACCCTAAACCCCTAAAAACCTAACCCATTTAAGTGTGGATTCCATTTAAGCCCCAAAACCCTAACCCCTAACCCCTAAAATTCTTCACTGCTAAATTCCCTAACCCCCTAAACCTCTAAACCTGTACACCATTTAACGCCCTAAAACCTAAACCTCTAAACCCTTAACCCCTAACCCCTTAAAACCTAGAGTTCCCAAACCCTAACCAATTCAACACCCTAAACCCCTAAAAACCTAACCCATTTAACCCCATTAACCCCTAAAATCCTTAACTGTTATATCCCCTAACCCCCTAAACCTCTAAACCAACCCTAACCCATTTAACCCCCTAAACCCTAAACCTATAACCCCTTAAACCCTAATTCCCAACCCATAACCCATTCAACCCCTTAAACACCTAAACCTATAACCCCTTAACCCTTGACCCCTTAAACCCTAATTCCCAACCCCTAACCCATTTAACCCCCTAAACCCTAAACCTCTAAACCCTTAACCCCTAACCCATTTAGCCCCACTAAACCTCTAAAACCCTAACCCATTTAACCTCTAAACCCTAAACCTCTAAACCCTTAACACCTACTCCTAACCCATTAACCACTAACCCATTTAAGCCCCTAAACCCCAAAACACCTAACCCCTTAAACCCTAATTCCCAGCCCATAACCCTTGACCCCTTAACCCTTGACTCATTAAACCCTAATTCCTAACCCCTAAACCCTTAACCCCTAACCCCTTAAGCCCTAATTCCCAACACCTAACCAATTCAACACCGTAAACCCCTAAAAACCTAACCCATTTAAGTGTGGATTCCATTTAACTCCCAAAACCCTAACCCGTAACCCCTAAAATCCTTCACTGCTAAATCCCCTAACCCCCTAAACCTGTAGCCCATTTAACCCCCTAAACCCTAAACCTCAAAACCCTTAACCACTAACCCCTTAAACCCTAATTCCCAACCCCTAACCAATTCAACACCCTAAACCCCTAAGAACCTAACCCATTTAAGTGTGGATTCCATTTAACCCCCAAAACCCTAACCCCTAGCACCTAAAATCCTTCACTGCTAAATCCCCTAACCCCCTAAACCTCTAAACCTATAACCCATTTAACCCCCTAAACCCTAAACCTCTAAACCCTTAACCCCTAAACCCTAAAACCCTAATTCTGAACCCCTAACCAATTCAACACCCTAAACCCCTAAAAACCTAACCCATTTAACCCCATAAAAACCTAAAATCCTTAACTGCTAAATCTCCTAACCCCCTAAACCTCTAAACCAACCCTAACACGTTTCACCCCCTAAACCCTAAACCTATAACCCCTTAAACCCTAATTCCCAACCCATAACCAACTTAACCCCTTAAAAACCTAAACCTCTAACCCCTTAGCCCTTGACCCCTTAAACCCTAATTCCTAACCCTAACCCATTTAACCCCCTAAACCCTAAACCTCTAAACCCTTAACCCCTACCCCTAACCCGTTAACCCGTAACTTCTAACCCCTAAAATCCTTAACTGCTAAATCTCCTAACCCCCTAAATCTCTAAACCAACACCAACCCATTTAACCCCCTAAACCCTAAACCTATAACCCCTTAAACCCTAATTCCCAACCCATAACCCATTCAACCCCTTAAACACCTAAACCTCTAACCCCTTAACCCTTGACCCCTTAAACCCGAATTCCTAATCACTAACCCATTTAACCCCCTAATCCATTTACCCCCACTAAACCTCTAAACCCCTAACCCATTTAACCCCTGAACCCTAAACCTCTAAACCCTTAACCCCTACCACTAACCCGTTAACCCCTAACCCATTTAAGCCCCTAAACCCCAAAACCCCTAACCAATTCAACACCCTAAACCCCTAATAACCTAACCCATTTAAGTGTGGATTCCATTAAACCCCCAAAACCCTAACCCCCAACCCCTAAAATCCTTCACTGCTAAATCCCCTCACCCCCTAAACCTCTAAACTTGTAACCCATATAATCCCCTAAACCCTAAACCTCTAAACCCTTAACCCCTAACCCCTTAAACCCTAATTCCCAACCCATAACCCCTGACCCTTTAAACCCTAATTCCTAACCCCCCAAACCCTAAACCTCTAAACCCTTAACCCCTAACCCATTACCCCCACTAAACCTCTAAACCCCTAACCCATTTAAACCTTAAACCCTAAACCTCTAAACCCTTAACCCCTACCCCTAACCCATTAACCCCCAACCCATTTAAGCCCCAAAACCCCAAAACCCCTAACCAATTCAACACCCTAAACCCCTAAAAATCTAACCCATTTAAGTGTGGATTTCATTTAACCCCCAAAACCCTAACCCCTAAAATCCTTCACTGCTAAATCCCCTAACCCCCTAAACCTCTAAACCTGTAACCCATTTAACCCCCTAAACCTCTAAACCTGTAACCCATTTAACCCCCTAAACCTTAAACCTCTAAACCCTTAACCCCTAACCCCTAAAACCCTAATTCTGAACCCCTAACCAATTCAACACCCTAAACCCCTAAAAACCTAACCCATTAACCCCATTAACCCCTAAAATCCTTAACTACTAAATCCCCTAACCCCCTAAACCTTTAAACCAACCCTAGCCCATTTAACCCCCTAAACCCTAAACCTATAACCCCTTAAACCCTAATTCCCAACCCATAACCCATTCAACCTCTTAAACACCTAAACCTCTAACCCCTTAACCCTTGACCCCTTAAACCCTAATTCCTAACCCCTAACCCATTTAACCCCTAAACCCTAAACCTCTAAACCCTTAACCCCTAACCCATTTACCCCCACTAAACCTCTAAACCCCTAACCCATTTAACCCCTAAACCCTAAACCTTTGAACCCTTAACCCCTACCCCTAACCCGTTAACGCCTAACTCATTTAAGCCCCTAAACCCCAAAACCCCTAACCAATTCAACACCCTAAACCCCTAAAAACCTAACCCATTTAAGTGTGGATTCCATTTGACCCCCAAAACCCTAACCCCCAACCCCTAAAATCTTTCACTACTAAATCCCCTAACCCCCTAAACCTCTAAACCTATAACCCATATAACCCCCTAAACCCTAAACCTCTAAACCCTTAACCCCTAACCCCTTAAACCCTAATTCCAAACCCATAACACTTGACCCCTTAGACCCTAATTCCTAACCCCTAAACCCTTAACCCCCTAAACCCTAAACCTCTAAACCCTTAACCCCTAACCCATTTACCCCCACTAAACCTCTAAACCCCTAACCCATTTAACCCTTAAACCCTAAACCTTTAAACCCTTAACCCCTACCCATAACCCATTAACCCCTAACCCATTTAAGCCCCTAAAACCCAAAACCCCTAACCAATTCATCACCCTAAACCCCTAAAAACCTAACCCATTTAAGTGTGGATTCCATTTAACCCCCAAAACCCTAACCCCTAACCCCTAAAATCCTTCACTGTTAAATCCTCTAACCCCCTAAACCTCTAAACCTATAACCCATTTAAGCCCCTAAACCCCAAAACCCCTAACCAATTCAACACCCTAAACCCCTAAAAACCTAACCCATTTAAGTGTGGATTTCATTAAACCCCCAAAACCCTAACCCCTAACCCCTAAAATCCTTCGCTGCTAAATCCCCTAACCCCCTAAACTTCTAAACCTATAACCCATTTAACCCCCTAAACCCTAGACCTCTAAACCCTTAACCCCTAACCCCTTAAACCATAATTCCCAACCCATAACCCTTGACCCCTTAAACCCTAATTCATAACCCCCAAACCCTTAACCCCTAAACCCTAAACCTCTAAACCCTTAACCCTTAACCCATTTACCCCTACTAAACCTCTAAACCCCTAACCCATTTAACCCCTAAACCCTAAACCTCTAAACCCTTAACCCCTACCCCTAACCCATTTAAGCCCCTAAACCCCTAACCCCTTAAACCCTAATTCCCAACCCATAACCCTTCACACCTTAACCCTTGACCCCTTAACCCTTGACCCCTTAAACCCTAATTCCTATCCCCTAAACCCTTAACCCCTAACCCCTTAAACCCTAATTCCCAACCCCTAACCAATTCAACACCCTAAACCCCTAAAAACCTGACCCATTTAAGTGTGGATTCCATTTAACCCCCAAAACCCTAACCCCTAACCCATAAAATCCTTCACTGCTAAATCCCCTAACCCCCTAAACCTCTAAACCTGTAACCCATTTAACCCCCTAAAACCTAAACCTCTAAACCCTTAACGCCTAACCCATTAAATGCTAATTCCCAACCCCTAACCAATTTAACACCCTAAACCCCTAAAATCCTAACCCGTTTAAGTGTGGATTCCATTTAACCTCCAAAAGCCTAACCCCTAACCCCTAAAATCCTTCACTGCTAAATCCCCTAACCTCCTAAACCTGTAAACCTGTAACCCATTTAACCCCCTGAACCCTAAACCTCTAAACCCTTAGCCCCTAACCCCTTAAACCCTAATTCCCAACCCCTAACCAATTCAACACCCTAAACCCCTAAAAACCTAACCCATTTAACCCCATTAACCCCTAACTTCTAACCCATAAAATCCTTAACTGCTAAATCCCCTAACCCCCTAAATCTCTAAACCAACCCTAACCCATTTAACCCCCTAAACCCTAAACCTATAACCCCTTAAACCCTAATTCCCAACTCATAACCCATTCAACCCCTTAAACACCTAAACCTCTAACCCCTTAACCCTTGACCCCTTAAACCCTGATTCCTAACCCCTAACCCATTTAACCCCCTAAACCCTAAACCTCTAAACCCTCAATCCCTACCCCTAACCCGTTAACCCCTAACCCATTTAAGCCCTTAAACCCCAAAACCCCTAACCCATTTGACCCCTTAAACCCTAAACATGTAAACCCCTAACATATAAACCCCTAAACCCTAAACATATAAACCCCTAAAAATTTTGATTAAAACATTTAATAAAACTCTCGGCCGAAAGTTTTCTAAACTCTTTGCCTAGAGTTTTCTAAAGTCTCGTCCTAGAGTTTTCAAAACTCTCGTCCTAGAGTTTTCTAAACTCTCGGCCGAGAGTTTCATCGGGTAAAATCTCGGGCGCAAACTCTCATCCGAGAGTTTTTTAAACTTTCGGCCAAGAGTTTGGCCGCACAGTTAAATGTAACTTTAGGTGGGTTAAACTCTCGGTTGAGAGTTTTATAAATTTCTCGTCCGAGACATTATCTCGGCCGAGAGTTTCTGGTCAACGAAAAACACAGAAAATTCTGCAGTTTTCAGGAACCTGCAACTTTGGAGGGGCAAAACACCTACAAAAACAAAATGTTATATGTCGGACAAAGTACCATTAGATTCATCTCTGAATCTAGTTTCTGATGATATGAGATTTGTGGAGTTTCATTAAAAAATTCAAATTTTTATTAATTTTTTACTAAACTGTGTCACTGTGGAATTTCATTGTTTGAAAAATTGCACTGAATGAAAATTCAATAACTTTCAAATGACGAAACCAAAAAATTCAGAAAAATCATATTGCATTTCCTCTCCTTGTCTACCTCAAAAGGGTACTCTCATTTTTCTTATTGACGATCACATTGAAAAGAAATTCTATGGATCATAAAATGTACGGAAACATCATTGTTTTTTTGTCTTCATCCATTTCAAAAAATAATAAAAATTAGTAATTTAATCTGAAAATTACTGAAAAATAGTCTGTGCACTAGTGCAATATATGCAAATTATGATGCTATGGTTTTTTTCCAAAAAATGAATAGCCTTCCCTAAAAAAAGTTATGGATCATAAAGTGACTATTTATGTTTGGCTGAAAATTTCAAGTATATATAGTTAGTAAACAATAAATTTAACCCTCTATATGTCAATATTTTTTTTTATAAAAAATATGGGTATGGAGGTAAGACAATTCTCTACAATTCTTGTTTTTATGTCAAAGCATAATTTGCAATAAAAATATGAGTTTAGTGGAGTTAAAGTTGAAAAACATAGAAAATTACAATTTTAAACGTCAAAAAAGGGTAAAAAGTGTTTCCCAACTTCACATTTTCACCTGTGGGGGAAGACACTGATGTATGGATTAAGGACTCGGAGGGTGTTTGGACGCAAGTACTGGATGCTGAGTACCCGATCACTCCCATTCTTTGCGCACCTGCTTCTAGGCCTTAGTGTCATCCTACTGCTGAGGAGGAGGCCATAGCCTAGGAGTACGGTTGTTGTATCGAGGAGGAGGACCCATACGCTGAGGACGATGCAGGAACATTATGACTGCGCGGTCGCTTAGCTCTTTTTATTTTTCTGTTCTTTCAGCGCATACTATAGAACTTTTAATTTCACAAGTGCCACAACACATTTTGTAATTTTCTATCTAATGTTATTACAGGGTTGCTTTCCTCCAAATAAGCAGTCTCATACATGCGCTACTTTGAAAGAAATGAAGGTTGGGATTGGATAAGCGTAGCTTACCAACTTAGCTGGTAGCCTATTTGATGTTTTATTTCGAATTAATACAATTTAGCCTAACTTACCAAAAAAAAAAATTAATCGTACAATCTTATCCAACTTATTCCCTTTACCAGAACCTCTTCTTCCACTAGAAGCTACCTTGAACATAACAACCCCTCTCCCTTTCTTTATGTCGCCTTCTCCACACGTTTCTTGCAATTTTCTGAGAGAAAAATACCAGTTTACTTGCTCTATCACTGCTCTATTTTGTTGCACATGGTTTATTAATCATTACTTAACCAAAGTACAATAGAAACCCTAATTTAATATAGTTATTCAAGTAGTTTTTACCTTCACATAACAAAATCCTTCCATGAATTACTGCACCAATAAAATTAATATTGAAAATTAACAAATGTTTCATTTGTATACAAAAAATCGAAGATATTAAAATATTTATGTCTTGAGTAAACCTATAGGTTAAGATTCTTTGAACCTGAAAACCTACTTACCATTTTTTTTTCTTCTAAAGTTTAAAAGATTTGAAATTTCTTTTCAGTTTTAGAATGCCATGCCCGATTACAACAAGTTCCAATACTTTAACGTTCAACCAGACATTGTCCTGTTAACAATCGTACAATAGTATATGACTTCTTCCCTTTACCAAAACCTCTTTTTCCAGGAGAAGTTGACTTGGACTTAACAACCCCTCTCCCTTTCATTCGGTCACCTTCTCCACCTATTTCTTCCAAGTTGTCTACAGAAAAATACCGGATTAATTTCTCTATCACTGCTCTATTTTCCTGCACATGGTTCATCATTCATTACTTAACAAAAGTAGAATGGAAACCTTAGTTTAATATAGTTATTCAGGTAGTTTTTACCACCATAACAAAAAAAACCTTCCATGAATTTTTGCACCCAGAAAATAAATATTGAAAATTAATATTAAGAATTGTTTCTTTTGCATACGGAAAATCAAATATACTAAAATATTTTTGTCCTGACTAAACCTATAGGTTAAGATTCTTTGAACTTGAAAACATAATCGACCGTTACTGTGTTTTGCTTCTAAATTTTAGAAGATCTGAAATTTCTTTTCCAGTTTTAGAATGCCATGCCCGATTGCAACAAGTTCCAATAATTTAACATTCCTTTTACTGGAGTTTATATAATATTTTACTATATAAAACCTGGCATGCCTTTACCTCACAGCTCTCGGCGGAAACATCCAAGGAACAAGACAGACACAAGAAAAATGCTTGATGTTTTCCTGCAATATGAGATTTTTCTTTGAAAGCATAGGCCATTCAATGTTGTCAATACACTCCCACAAGCTCCCATCCATTTAGCACACATTTAAAGTTTTGAAATTAGGGAGTTGATGTCACTTTGAAACCATAGACGATTCTAACCTATCCATTTACCATAGATTTGAATTTTTGAATTGAGGGAGCCAATTTGGAGTATTTTGTTTTACGAGTGGAGGATAATGCCAACCGTAACACATTTCTTCATTGAATACAACCATAAGTGCATGGATTCCAACTATTTGGCCTTTCGCAAGCCATAGAAAGCCATAGTGCCCATATTTCTTGCAATAATGACATTGGACTTGGGATTTATCATACCTTTGTTCATGAGATTAGTGTTGGATTTAGCCTTCATTCTGGTTTTGATTGCTGCTCCTTCCACTCGAACTTGCAGGGTTGTTTCTGCCTCTGTTTTGGCTTCTGCCTCTTCCTCTGTTATTTGCTCTGCCTTGACCTCTGCTTCATCCAAAAGACATTTGAGTCTTGAAAGCTTGTTCCAATGAGGAATCTGTTCCTCTATTTAGTCTGTGTTCATGTGAGATCATGGATGCACTAAGCTCATCCACTGTAAATTGTGAGAGATCCTTTGTCTCTTCTATTGCCACTACTATGTCATCAAATCTTGAGGGAAAACTTCTCAATATTTTCTCCACTATCCTTCTTTCTTCAACTGTTTCTCCATCAAATCTCATTTGGGTTACCAACCCAATAACATGAGTGAAGAATGAGTCTTTAGTGTTAGACTCTTTCATACAGAGAGTTTCAAAGTCTCTCCTCAGCATCTGCAACTTTGTTGTCTTTCCCTTCTCCATGCCTTGATAAGTTGTTTTTAGAATATCCCATGCCTCTTTAGACTTTGTTGCTGCTGCAATCTGTGGGAAAATACTCTCATGCACTGATAGAAAGAGATAAAAGAGGGCTTTGGAGTCCTTCTTCCTGTTATCTCTTAACAGGTATCTTTCTGCTGTTGTCAAAGCAGCCAACGCTGCTGCATCTACTGGTTCTGGGTAGCCATTCTCAACTAGCTCCCATATGTCTTGTGAAGCAAACAGGGCTCTCATGGTGATTGCCTAATAATCATGATTCTTCCCATTAAACTGTGGAAGTTGGGGATTCGTCAAACTGTTTCCTGCTGTAGCCATCTTGACTGTGCAAGCAAAAAAAACAGTAGCCTTCTCTGCTAGAGAAATCGGCTTCAACTAGCTTCTTACAGCTTCCGCAGTGAAGAGAAAACTCTGCTGCATTCACTGAGTGCCTAGACTAGCTCTGATACCATGATGAATATTTCTGAGTAATTCCGAACAACAACACACACAGAGATAAAAACTAAAATTTAAATTTCAGTCATAGAGATGAAATATGAAACTCTATTTCATTAAAAAAACTGACTCTGTTACAACATAGAATTCTTCAGAACAAGCTTCTGGATTCACAGCAAAAATTTCTCTTGGCTGTTACACACACAGTGCTACAATATCTATTTGTCTCTCTGTCTCTCTGTCTTCAGCCTTCGGGCATAAAATCAATTACACAACACTCTCTACAGTGCAATTAAACTCTATATGTTCACTGACCGACTATAGAAATTTATTACAAACCTAATGCTATTGAATGCCATTAATTGACACAACAACAAAATTCACCGCTTGAAGATCGCATTGATGTCGAACTATTTGTCGGCAGCACCGCTTGGCAGGCGGCGCAACTTTGGTGGTTCATTGGCGGCAACACCCCTTTGGTGGCTGTGGAGGAAACCCTCCGCGGGTTCAAGACGATCGGCCTGTGCTACCATAGTAATCCACAGCCGTTGATCTCTGGTCAATGCGAGATGGGGCAGTCAAGTGCTGAGGTACCCCCTCGACATAAACAACGAGCTTGTTGTGCTCCCGCAAACCATTGATCTCAGATCAAACGATGGTTGCACTGTGAACTTGTGCAAACCTTAACATATCGCGGAATTCAAAAACTTATTCAACTCTAGCTAAGTCCTTATCACGTCCGACTTCTCTTCGGTGATCGGTGGGACGGACGAGCATAGACCTTTGGCGCTTGCGATGTGCAATGTGCGATGTGCGACGTGGACTCCACACAGCTGACGTGGCCGATTTAACTCAAAACATAATGGCAGAAAAATGTAATGGTTGGCTTACAAACAAAAACCAAAAAAAATGGACTTCTGTTGTCCTTCCTCTGCGCAGTTGGATTTAATATTTCCAACAAATCTGGTTCTCACTGATGCCAATAACATTAACATCCTTGTGTGGGAGTCTAAGACAATAAAGTCTGATAACGTTGTAGGGCTTGTGCTTAGGGACATGAGCAATCTTGTCCTACTTGATAAAAATCTAAATCCTATGTGGCAAAGCTTCGATCATCCAAATGATACTCTCCTTCCAGGGAAATCTGTGACAGTGACTGCAGATCTTAGATCGAGGTTCAACAATTCAAGTTACATGATTTTGGACTATTATCATCTCCTCTTCAACAGCCGTAACATTCTAAGTTTCTCCTTCAATGCAACTAACAACTCTGTAGCATACTAGCCTGATTCGGACCTCAATGGCTACACATCTAGGAGAAAGCTATTATAATAATACCCAAGAGGAAAGTATGGACAACATTGTTAAAATTGGTAATCGTATTCTATTTCATTTCCTTAGTTGGTATTGTTTGTATTTATTTTTTTGAAAATTCATATCACAATTTAATTAATTCTATTTCTAATATTTATAACTTTCTTTAAATTCTTTTATTTCAGTTTTTTATGTACACTTGTTTTTTTTAATTTATAGGATCTTATGTTAAAATTTGGTAGACATTGCTTATAATTTTATAAATATATAATAAATATGTAATGTAAATATATTTTCTTCTACTATAACATTACAATAATGTAAAAGTATTAATTATTAAATAAGTTTCATTATTTATTAATTATAAATTATATAAAAGAAATTAAAGATTGAATATCTATAGAAATTGAAACTATTAAATATTATATAGGATGGATAATTAATTTTAAAATTGAATTAAAAAAATAATAATTTTTTAACTATTAAATATTAATTAAAATTGATGTTTTATCTAATATAATTGGAGAAAACAAAAACATGTATGCATATTAGCTAGGATATATTGTTAGTGCTCTTTAGGTATTATTTTTTTATAGCTATCTTTTAATATTTATAAATATATTTAAAAAATAATTTTTTTTACACATTTAATAAATACAAACATTTTCAATCTGGTATTCAAACCTTTAAACAAATAATAATTTAATATTTAAATTATATTCAAAAATTTTATAACATATGAAATATGAAATATGATATTTAATATATATATATATATATTCATTCTAAATTTTTATTTAAAATTATTCCAACATTTTATATCTTATTGTTTAGGATTTATTTAAATATATTAAATAAAATATTATAGATAACCTAAAATATAATTTATTTTTTAATTATAATTTAAATTTGAACATACTCATTTAAAGGAACATGCACCATATTTTTAAATTTTAGCAAAAGTTTGTTTTAAACTCTATAAGACATTAAAACAATTATTCAAATTTCCCAATGAACATTTGGATTCATTGGTGTGCCCTAGGGTCTATAAAATTTCATGTCCTTGTGGATTTTTTTATATTGGCCAAATAGCTATATCCCTTAAACTGGAAAAACACATATTTCCCAATGATCATATCTGTAGTTTTCAAAATCAACCTTTGTTCAACATGCTTATAAATCTAACGACCTCATATTGTTTGGCCAAACTAGAATCCTTCCCCCGTAAGCCCTCAAAATGTGGATAAATTTAATCATAAAGATAGATACAAGTAAGGGAGTCTTGGAAGCCTCTCATTCAAATGCTTAATTTTTAGTCTTTAACTGCTAACCCCCCCCCTCATTAATTTTTCAAATTAATTTCTTCTTCCTTTCCTTCCAAGAATTTATTTTATGCCATTTTAAAAAATCCCAAAGAAATTTTGCTATGTACCTTGTGCCTGCAAGGATTGTCATTGTTATGGGACATTTATGTTAGTGTAACTTTCTTCTTACATTTAACTTCCTCTTACATTTTTTAGAAGATATATAAAAACTCAAATTTTGATTGTATTTCATTGTCCATATACTTGCTTTCATTATTTCCTTCTACATTCTTCTACTGTTCTTACGGGCTTCCTTTGCACCTCTCGGTGCAATTGCTAATTATACAATTTTTTAATTGAAATCAAAATTTCGTCATTATATTGAGTAAACAATTTGTATTTTACTTGTTAAAAAATAGTTAAGTTTACAACAATCATAATATATATATATATATATATATATATATATATATATATATATATATATATATATATATATATATATATATATATATATATATATATATATATATATATATATATATATATATATATATATATATATATCTTACTTTTTTTTGGGTAAAATTAAGAAATTAAACCACATCGTCTTTTCTCATATCTAACCCTACCAACAGTACATGGATTCTATCTATTGAGTCGATTTTTTTTTTTCCATGGGAGCGAATCTCTTTGAATTCTTCTATTCTAGAGTTTGCAGAAAAAACTGGAATAAGATAATAGTGTTGCCTTGGTTGAAGCTTTGAGTTGTCACTAAAGAAAGGTTTTATTTATTTTATTTTGAATAGCTAACATGACACATTTTTTCTAATTTTCATTATTGTTTCTCATATTTCAAATTTTAAATTTTTTTTCTATAATATGAATCTGCAATAAACAATTATGCCATTAATTATTAAATAATTTGTAAAATAAATAGTTTTTTTTCACATTTATCAAAGATTTTGGAATTGAATTGTTCTCTTTAAATTTTACAAAATTTCATTACAATTTTTTTATTTGCAACGTTTATGCAAAGAGGAGTTTTTTAACATAAATAAGTATTACAATTTTAGTCCAAATAATTTCACAATTCAATTTATTGTTTTCTTTTTGCATTCTAGACTAAAATTGATTCTCCATCCTTGACCAAACATGCATACCATACGTGCCACATATTAAAACTATTGTTTACACAATTTTCTTAACAAGTAGAAATTAGGAATTTTGGAACATATTATATAAACAATCAAGCTTATTGGAACGTATTGTAAAATCAATCAAGCTTAGGTAAATTCTCACTATATGTATTGAAAAACCGTTAACAATATGAGGTGAAATCTCAATTCAAAATTGTCATAAAATATAAGGACTATATAATTTTATTTGTAAATTTAAATAAATATATTTATGTTTTATGAAATGTTTTTTGTTTTTTTATTAAATAAGTAAACATATTATTCCAACAAAATAAACTAAATACTACCTACACAATATTCATTTATGCTAAAAACAATGACATACCAACACACCGCTCTTGTTATGAACTATTAATATCTTGAATAAAATAGATTATTATCCTTATGAATCTACTAGAGTACGTGATAAGAGGGATATTAAAAATTTGACCAAAATTGTATGTGACACACATCAATAACTAATATATCTAAGTATTTTATTCAGTAATTTGATTGAAATATATTGTATTAATTATGTTGATATATATTTTTATTAATTATATTATTATTGCAATGGGTGAAAGATAGATATAGTTTATATGAGTTATATTACTAATAAAGTGCACTAGAAATTGATTCAAAAAGTACAAAGAGATGCTTATATGATTATTAAATTGAATAATCATATATATATATATAATTTGTATGGATTAAGATTTGGGTCTGTAATTTTTTTTTAAATTTTAGTCTCCCTTTTAGATTACATAGATTTAATTTTAGTATTGTGTATTAGTCATGAATCCCCACAGGAGGGGGTTGGCATCCTTCCTTCAAGAATATTGTGACAGGGATCTTGAAGTGAAATATTGAGAAATTAGAAAAACAAGGTGCGCGTGGGATTTCTTCATAAATCTCAATGTTAGGGGCATAGTGTCAAGTTAGTGTTCGAGCTAAATTTCTGCGAGAGGTGAATAAAAACCCTAAATTCGTCATCCTTCTTAATAGTGTGGAGTGGTACATCAAGAGCATGAAAAACAATGCTTTCATATATCAATTCATAGGAGGATGGTTTTTTAAAAAGGAATAAGAAAGATGGATATAAGAGACATGGAAACCCAAAGTAGATGTGTATCTAAAATTAGGTCTCAAAGGTTTTTTTATAGTGATTTTCTCTAGCCTGGAGGAGAATAGGATTTTTGAGGGAAGTCCCTATTTTATGAATAATGTAGGGTTGTACATGTGGCATTGAGAATAATGTTTGAATCTCAAATAGAAAATAATACATTTGCAGCTCTAAAAGATATCAAGGAGTATTTTTCCCTACCTAATGGCATTATGAGGATTGAGACAATTTCAGAAACCTCGGGGATAAACTCACTCAATAGAGGAAATTTCCGGAAGAAGAGACATAGTCGGTGGATTTCTTAGGTCTTCTTGTGATAGGTAAATTTCTACTATTGAGGAAAGAGAACATGGACACTATGGAGGAAGAGGAATGAAATTGTTTGATTTCATTGATGGGTGGGAAATGAAAAAATTGTCTCAATTTCAATGTTCCTTTCTTTAAATGTTTTCCAGCTAATTGATTAGATAATCTATAGGGCCAGTGAGCTATTTTCCTCTTAAGAACATGCATAATCTGTTGCCATTTTTCTCTTAAGAAAATATGTTTTACTATGCTTAATTTACTATCACACAATATAAACATGATCAAATTTACTTCTACAAAATATCAGGTGATAAAATCTTACACAATATCAGGTGATAAACATGATCAACTCTTACACTATATCAATATCATTATTTTACATACAATTTGAAAACATACATCTATCCATGTTGTTGAAAGTTACAAAATTGTATAATAATCACAGGTGATAAAATCTTACACACTTGATCAACTCTTACACAATATCAATATCATTATTTTATATACATTTTGAAAACATACATCTATCAAGGTTATTGGAAGTTACAAAATTGTATAATAATCACAAAATATGATATGTGTACCTAACACATAATTATATAATTATGTTGGTAGGGATGTTTATTTTGTTTCTTGTGGTTCATAGATTCATCGATATATGACAACTACATCCACCAAATTCCAACATTCATAAAATATTTTATGATATATAAATAAATAAATGTATACATATTCATAGATTTTTTTTTAAAGATTGAAAAAAATATAAATATATTTATAAATATATCCATGTATTTATTGGACTTTTCGATTTAAAAAATTATATATATATTCCTTGCTTTTTTTTTGTTTTCCTTTCATTCAATGTTCCTTTCTTGAGATGCTTTCCAGTGCGTTGTTTGAATAAACCTATTGGTCTTGAAAGCATGCATCAATGTTCTCGTTTGTATCCATAAAAAAATACATCTTAGTATATTAAATTTACTATCACACAATATTAGCATGATCATATTTAATTCTACGCAATCTCAATATCAATATTGTTGAAAGTTACTAAAATTTGAATTTAACATATTTACGTAAAATTGGAAAAGATACTTTCATCAATGTTGTTGGAAATTATGAAAATGTATAATGATCACACATATTATGTGTAATTAATTGATAATTAGGTTCATAATTGTGTTTATTTTTCCTATGAAATTCACAAATCTTGAAGATCTATGACCATGTTCACATAATTTTAAATTTCAATTGTCATGGTATATTTTAGAATAGTCTTAATAGTAATCATATATAAAAAGTTGAAATTTATGTCAAAAATGATTATGGATTTTTTCATTTTTAATTAAATTGAATGATTAAAGAAAATGACATATAAATGTATATTATATGAACATTTTAAAAAAATGGTATTACTAAGTAATTATAGTGTCCTATGTTTTTTAAAAAACCTATTACATCTTAAGGATAATCTTCATAGTTAATAACATTATTGCATGTTCTTTTACATGTATATATACTTAATTAATATATTAGTTTTTATAACTAAAAATAGTAAATATTTAAAAGAAAATTATAATCTAATTAATTTTTATAATATTGTTTTAATTTTAATAATGTAAAATGTATAGAAATTGCGTTTTTTATTTATTTATTCTGTAAGTAATATTTATCCATATTTATTGGTTATTTAATAATTATTAATAATGATTAAAGACATTTTATATGTGTAACTAATATATAATAATTGTTATCACAAACACTAGGGTTTATAATATTAGATTGAATATTACCATTTATAATATTGTGTTTAATATTAGGGTTTAATGTTAGCTTTAGAATATCGGGTTTAATCTATTTCATTTTACTATTAGGGTTTATAATTTTAGGTATTTAATGTTAAGTGAACCTTATTCATTTAGTTGAATACTTAACTTATACTTATATTAAAACCCAATATTTTAAACCTAATATTATAAAACCTAATTATTAATTATATAATTATCATAATTAATATTACTCTTAAATCTATACCATACACCTAATAATTATTAATGTGGTTCATATATGTGAATCATATTCACTAATGTGAATGTGTGTGTGCTTGATACATGCTTACCGACCTATATCAACCATATTTACTCATGTGATTGTGCTAGTAATAGTGATCACAAACATCACATGGGAAACTCTTATATGAGATGTTCATCTATAGTATCTCTTAAGACAACTTTACTATTCAAGATTAATTTATTAATCAAGGTCAGGTTGAAGAAGAAGGTAGTCATAGATATGAATAAACAAATTATTACCGCAAGACAATGCCACCATAAGTGGATCATAAATTTCTATTGTGTGATGCAAGTTTAATAATGCAAAGGCCCTCCCTTTAATGTTTTTATTCAAGTATATATCATAATATAAGTGTTAATTTAACAATCAATTGTAATAAGGACTAAAACAACCACATTAATAAATGTGGCCGATATACGTTGATCGGCATATATCAATCACATATACCACATTAGTGAATGTGGTTAATATATAATTATAGGAATATATTGTAAAGACTTGAAATTAATATTAATATTGATATTGATAATAATTAATATATAATTATAATAATTATATTATAATAATAATAACTATATTATATTTATTTTAATAATAATAATAATAATAATAATAAATCATATAATTAGTATGACTATTTATATAATAATAATAATAATATGAAAATATTATTATAATATTATAATATTAGGATTTAATATATTGAGTCATAAGATTAATATTATAAACCTTATGATTATAAAGACCAATATATTGTTACACATATGAAGTTTTATAATATTTTTTTTTTGGTAATTCAAATTTCTATTCATAGTTTCAAAAGAAAATATATCAGAGGAAAAAAACGAGTAGTCTCACCCCGACCAGGTTCGTTTACTACTGTGGAAGCATAAGACAATGAAACATAAAAATAAAGAGAGACATAGTCCACAATTTCAAACGCCATAGGCCCCAGTAAACAGACAAAACATATAAAACACATGTATCCATGCTAGTCGTTAGAGGTGATGGAAGGTGGGTTGTCCGGAGTTGTACCAAGAGGAGGCGGAGGGTGAAAGGAGCATTGGACATGCTCCTCGAAATTATGGTCGTGCCAAAGCACCATAACATGCTCCTGGGTATGACATTGAAAGTAATGCATTTTTTTCTAATTTGTTATCAATTCAACGTGATCCTCCTTATGAACCCACTCTGAATTCTCGAGATGATCCAAAATAGACTGAATCACCTCTCAAAAATGCTCCATGCAACAAATTTGTTGTGGACCGCGACCACCTGGATGCGCCAACACACGATTCGCGGATCCACCGTGATGATTCGAACCCCCTCTCTACAAAACTAGTGAAGTGAGGCGACCCTGAATCCTGGATGAACCCCCTCGTCCACCCCCACGAGCTATTGGAACCGCGCATCTATAATTCCCCTCACTAACCACCAACGCTGCCTATAGAAACCCCTCTGCTCGACCCCTCTGCATTCTAACCGTATGGACTCCCGTCACCATTTCCAAACATTAGCGCAAGACGATACCGAGACTTAGCTGCTACAACCCTTCTTGGATTAGGTGACTCCTTAGGAGAGGACCTCCTTGAGTGAGGAACCGACCTCATGCTTGAACCCCAACACTACCGAAGCCTAACGAAGACCACCCATCTAGAATTTCCTGAACAAACCACGTAGGGGGAAAGACCACCAACTTTGGTTGAACCTCCTCTCCCTCTGTCATCGGGCACCCATAACTCTCAAAGCTACTTCTCACCATGACCCGGAAGAAACCAGGACTGGCATGCCAATGGCACCACTCCGCAGCCCAGGACCCTGTAATTAAAAAATGGAGGACCACTTCAATACTCCCGCTCCACCAAAAGCTAATTCACATCCAACCCAGACTAAAACCACACCTAAAAAACTAGAAAAAACAATAGACCAACCCCTTCGGTCGCACTTACACTGCTTTCCTTGTAGACTCGCCCTTACCAAGCCCAATTCGATAATTAAAAACTCCCCTCACCCACTAGCAGGGGAAAAAATTCCTATGACTATGTCGACCCTTCCATTGGCCTGAAGAACCTTTGCACCAAACTCCTCTTCTCCCAACACTCCACAGACAAGATCCAAAACTCTCACTGTTGAAGAATGCCTATCGAAAACCCCCACCACCCTCCATAATGTCCATGCCTTCACCACCCTCTGCGAGACCTAATTCGACTTAAGGTTTCCCATACCAGTATTTAATGTCTTTCGTACATTTAATGTATTTTGTAATCAAGGTAATATGGGAGGGATGCAAGGTCAATCCACCCTTCTATATCCATGTGTTTACCATGGGTGTCCCCATGTTCCCACGAGAACATCCTCCTCTCTGTTCCTCACCCCCATTAGGGAATGAGGGTTTATAATATTAATATAATAGTAATATAAACAATTAAGATAGAGTATTATTTTATTATAATTATCATATATAGTATTAATATTATAAATTTTAAGATCAATATTAAATATTTTTTTTTGCTAAATTAGTCTAATTCTATTTATGAAAATATAGTGGTACAAAACTGCCCCAGTTCAGCTGAGCTAGCCTGAGACTGGGCTTGAAAAACAAGCAGAAGTCTGATACTGAGCTGCCCATATAGGGAAACCAGCTCTATAATAGCCATTTCACCGCCCTTGTATAGGGAAACCGGTGTATCAGTAATAATTGTTTTGCAACAGTGATAGAAATCTAGAACTACTAGTAACAACAAACAAGAAGCTGTAATATGTTGTATATAACCAGCATCGCTAACAAAATAGAGAGGTTTTAAGACCATACTGCGCCTGATCATTGCTGCTTCAGTTGGAGTGGGCAGGAGATGGTTGTTCCTCCACTACTGGGCAACTAAACTCTTCATCAGGATCCTCCGCTTCAGTGCTTCTGTTGGGGTCTTCTGCATCTCGTTCTGCTTCATCTTTCACCTGCATCGAAGAGGGGCCAGAATGGGGGTTGGCTAAGCCAACGGGTTCAGGAGGGCTCGCAAGGGGTGGAGAAGCAGAAGTGGGGCGAAGGTCGACAGTAGAGGGAGGAGGATTGAGCGAAACAGGAGCGGAAGCAGGCCATGCTGGAGTGCTGTGGATGGCATCCTCACGCAGGGTAATAGTGATGTAAGCTGTAATAGAAGGGCGATTAAGAACACTGTCAAACCTCAATTCCGCCCTCTGCGTGGTCTGGCGTATGGAATGACTGCTAGCTGGCTGAGAGGCGGGGGTGGAGAGGCGTGAGGGGCCTTCAGGCGGAAAGGGGGTCGGGGGCCTACCATGCTCAGAAAAAAAGGTGAAATCAGAGAACGTTCTGCTGGAAGAGGGGTGTTCCCAGCCGAGCCTCCTCGAGCGCTGCCTCTACGGGCAGTCATACGTTGCCTAAGTCGAGGCATTGCGAAATCCAGAGGAGCTGTGCCGAGAGACTCGAGAGTCTGGAGAGGAGTGGCAATAGAATTAAAATCAGGACCAGGCTAAGACACAACAGGATGTTGAATCGGAGCAACTGAATTGCCTGAAGCACCAGGGCAAAAAACGCTATTTGAAAAATGCGCTCCCTGAACAAATTCAATGCAGCTGTATAGAGAACACCTTCTGCCTGTGACTGTGCGAGCGCTTGGCTCGTCACAGTGGGTAGGGCATTCGCGCTGTGCACCTTGGGATATGGCCGGGAGCATGGGGCTCCATAACTCTAATTAACAACCGCATCCGGTGAGATCAATATTAAATATTAATGTTAAGGTTTATAATATTAACCTTAGGGTTTATAATATTTATCTTATGGTTTAAAATATTATAATTTATAATTGTAGGGTTTTATAATATTAACGCTATGATTACATATATTAAAACTTAACATTATGTCAATCATTGTTATAATGTTTATAATCCTCAGGTTTATAGTATTGATTTTAGGGTTTAATATTTACCATATGGTAAATATTAAACCCTAAAATCAATACTATAAACCTGAGGATTATAAACATTATAACAATGATTGACATAATGTTAAGTTTTAATATATGTAATCATAGCGTTAATATTATAAAACCCTACAATTATAAATTATAATATTTTAAACCATAAGATAAATATTATAAACCCTAAGGTTAATATTATAAACCTTAACATTAATATTAAGTCTAAGGATTATAAATCCTTAGATTAATATTATAAACCATGATATTAATATTAAACCCTAAGATTAATAAGACGAACCCTAGATGGTGGCAGGAGGGGGGATCCTTATAATCCTGAAGGAAAAATAGAAACAAGATATGATTGGGGTATGGGAATAAAGACTAATAATCAAGAAAAGGCCTTGGGTATGATGTTAGGACATTCTCTATTACAGGAAAATGGAATTAGGAAGGTGTTTATTCTAGGTGACTCCCTATTTATAATCAAGCATATGGTCAATTAGACTTTGGCTCAAAATTGTGTTCTCAATCAAACCATAAAAATAACAAAACACATAGAGTCAACCCCGCGAGAAGCCAAGTACTGTCATATTCTCTGTGGGAAGAATAAAGAAACAGATAGACATCCGAACGAGACCTACCTATTGACAAGAGAGACCATTATGGTGAATGGCCAGGAAGGAAGACATCCGATCCCCTAATTATGTCATATGAGCATGAGAAAAAATAATGGAAAATTTATTACTCCTGAAGGCCAAGGATTAATAAATAATGTTGTTGAATATCCAAAGATATGGAGAACTTTGAGGAATCAATTTTTTTGGCATTGGCTAGTTGATGTAATGTTTGGACCCGCCTAGACATACCTTCCCCCGATATTCTTCTTACTCTTGCCCCTTTCTTCCCCTTACCTTCCCAGAGGTCTAATTATCCTTGATATTTTCCTACTCTCTCCATCTATTTATTATGTTGCCTAGTCACTCCCATCGACATGCTCATCACCTTCCCCTTTCTCCTTATTCATAGGCCTACCTCTCCCCCAAACCTTTCACATCTGCCTTCATTACCTTGGACTCCCCATCTCTCCTTGGGCCCTTATTTCCCTTGTCCCATCAGGCCTCCTTTCCAATACATGATCATGGAATTTCGTGGAAATCTCTCTCTGGGGATGGGACGTGGTTTTTGTATACATACTTTCTAGAGCCATACATGGAATTCACCTGTCTATGCCACACGCAGGAACAATAGAGATGAGGGATATTGGACCTGGTGTGATGGTGGATGTTGGTGCATTCATGGATGGAGCATGTGAATTATTGAAATGCACAAATGTAAATTAAACCTAAGGTGTAGGAAACATCATTTGGCATGGATTAACTTTCGCAATAACAAGTTTGACAAGGATTGAAGGTACAAAAGAGTTATGGAAGTTAATGGGGTAGTTTGGGGCATGAAGATGAAATAGTATGAGGTAAAATGCGATAGGTTCAACCCTTATTTATACATATGCTCTACATTCTTGGATGGGAAAAAGTGCAATTCAGTTAGCAAGGTTAGTTGGAGTTTTCCATGGAGCTAGACTCAGGCCAGTGTCGCGGGCATTAACTGTGAATTCTACATGTATGCACATACTCTATCCCCTATCGATTTAAACATGTGACCTTTTACGAGGAATATGTTGTATCACTAATTTTAATCTATTACTTTTGTTATTTGAAAATGTGAAATGTCCGTAATATCATTATGACCTGGATTCATTTCGCATTTTTTTTGAAAAGTACTCAATATTCTGTATTTAAAAAATAATTATCAAACAATATTTACCAAAATCTTGTTCAAAGCAAGATTTATATGTAACTTGTTATATTAAAATAATAATATGTATACATGATAATATTTTATTCATATATTTCCAAATTAACATTATACTAGATTTAATATTTTAAAATTCTATTAGCTATGAAATTCCAACTAATATATCATATTTTTTTATATATAAGATTCATTAGATATCCAAATTTACTCCAACAATAATGTATCTCTACGAAAATTACTTATGAAATTTTGCAAAAATAAAATGATAAAAAAACTTTTAATTTATATTTTAAAGTTATGTTGTATTTTCAAAGTAGATAATTTTTGTAACCATTTATTAAATATAATTAATATGAATTATTTAATTGGGTAGGTTATATTTCTTTCCTTTTAAGCCAAAAAATTTTGACTTTCAATTAATTTTCAAAATTTAAACAATTTCTATCAAATTTATTAAATTTTTGAAAAAAATAAATATTAAACTGAATATTTTGATAATAAAATAATAATTTTTAAAATTTTAAAGTTTAAAATTATATTTTCTAATTGGTTTATTTGCACGAAATGACTAATTTTGTGTAGTTTAAAATTGAATTATCAAAAAACAATTTTATTTAAAAGTAAAAAAATAAAAAAATAAATCTTCATGTGACCAAGTGTCATAACAATTAATTAATACTACAAATGTCAAATCTTAATATCTATTAAAATTTGATTCTTTGTGTATGAAGGGTTTGTCAAATTTATTGTTTAATAAGACAATTATTCTCTATGAACAAAGAGTTTGTGAAATAGACATCATGAGAGGAGAGATGCACAGGAATAACACAAAATAATTCATTTCTATATTACATTTAATAAACAAAGATACATCAAATATATATAGTTGGAGTGAGATCCAACTTATTCCACTCTTGGAGGGAGAGGTTGAGAGAATCTCTCAACATCCTCCAACAAACCAAACCAATCCCTAATATTTAGTATGCATCATAAATGAGGCATTATCTCAAACACCCCCCCTTAATGCCTACATTACAAAAAACTTACAATACTGAAATCACAATTACAAAATTTGTCATTTGTCTGACCTGGTCTTCATCAGCAAATTTACCCACTCTGCAGTCTTCTGGACTCCGCTCTTTCTTTCTCCACATCTTCGAGCCTACTTCCAACTCATTTAAAGTACACCTACTTCTGACCAGCAATTTTGAATTTGTAAGATTAAAAAATCTTGACACCCCCGAAGAAGAGTCTCGAAACTGAAATACCCTATTGAAATATTTCCATCTATGAAATAACCCTGAAGAATAAATTTCAACAGTCATATAGGAAAATATTCTAGGTACAGAATATGATCAGCGATCAATTCTACAAAGTGACCTTTACACACTTACAAACTCACAAGTAAAGGTAACCTGTAATTTTCGATCTTGGAGCACCAAAGTACAACAAGAGCCTACAACATATAACATATTCTCACAATCAAATTAGTGATACATTCTCTCGACACCGAAGAACGTCGAGAACCGCTATTTTAAATTGTGTAAATCTATTCAATAATTGGTTCTTCTTTACACAAAAAATTTCACATAATATATATATATATATATATATATAACAAATGTAATAAAGGGCTTAATTTCTGTCAAAGATAGTGGCAATAATAAGAAAGTAGAAAGCACAACAAACAAATGATAAAACGATGCAAGGCAGGAGGATTTCCCAGTCACGGAAAAAGCGTGAGATGGAAATTTCACCTCTATCTTCGATGGTGGTCAGCACACTTCAATCACCTTGTAGCAAAGTTACCTTGATCAATTTGTTGTTACTAAAATAACTAGAAACCATTTTGCTGAACTCCGGTCTCGTAACAAGAATTGTCTTTACTCTGCAAGTTGTCCGACTGATCCGTATCGTGAAAATATCTCCTTGCTGATGCATGTGAACCTCCTGGAAGAAGAGTGTTGTTTTGCATCTGTGGCGTTACAGGACTGTCAGCTTCGGATTCCCGCATCTTAGAATCTCTTTCATCCTTAGATCTTGAAGAGTCGAAACAATAGCAGGCTTGTCCTTGATATGCGCATGGACATTGTAAAGCTCCATGATTTTATCACAATTTTCAGCCCACCAACCCCGAGCTTACTCTTTGTTGAATATTTATCGGCTGAATCAGATCCACTTAAGCTCATTTCATCCTCCCTTGAGAGAAACTAGAGTAATGATGATGCTAGGTTCATCCTTTCTTGGTTGCATCCGTCAGTTGACTCGTCATGGGCTTCATTCAAAACACATCAAAATCTACCAATCGATCTCGAGCTTCAATGCATATATCAAGCAGACTAGGATCTCCTTAGTCGTCCACGATGACCTACCAATTGATCCACGCACCAATGATCTACCAAGCCATTTTGAGGTGTAGCAAAGGGATCTCGGTGTGATGCATGATGCCAAATCAATTCACCGGATGCCACAGAACACAAATTACTGTCAAGAGAATGCTCCATGTTGTCAAAGATTTTTTGACGTCTTAGTCTTTGTCCGGATCGTAAAACTGCCAGTAACAGGTAAATTCTCACCTTTCTTTCGCTTCAACGATGCCGTCCTTTGCACAGAAACTTATAGCAATCTATAAAAAAAAAAAAAATCTTCTACATTCACATGCACTAATCCTATCTATTTACATAGGATTACAATTTATGGCTCTCACATCTTCCTGGGCACTCCCATGGGGGATTAAGCCCAGCTAGGTTCTGATACCATATTAGAAATCATGAGAGCAGAGATGCACAGGAATAACACACAATAATTAATTTCTATATTACATTTAATAAACAGAGATACATCAAATATATATAGTTGGAGTGAGATCCAACTTATTCCACTCTTGGAGGGAGAGGTTGAGAGAATCACTCAACATCCTCCAACAAACCAAACCAATCCCTAATCTTTAGTATGCATCATAAATGAGGCATTATCTCAAACATTATTATTGTATAATAGTAATAAATTCAAATAAATTCAACTTCAAAGATCTATAAAATTATCACACATATCTTTTTTAAGTAATCATATCAAATTAGAAAATGCCACATGTGATGATAGTCAAATTATTAAAAAATGATAATCAAATTATTAAAAAATGATATTTTTTGGTTGACTCGAAAGAAACTAAACATAATTATTGTATAAATAAAACGTGATTATACTTATATATATATATATATATATATATATATATATATATATATATATATATATATATATATATAGTATATAATTTCCTTTCAAATTATGGATTAGATATTTCCCAAATCCATGACAGTAAATATATATATATGTTGAATTTATAAAAAGTATTTTCCATGTGGGAAATATCTAATCCATAATTTGGAAGGCAATTAAATATTTTACTTTTGTTATTTATTAAAATTGGGTAAAATACTTGCTGTTAAAATTACAATCTTGGATTGTTCAAATTATTATTTTTAGGATAAAAATTTGAATTTGTCCAATGAATGTTAATATTTGATATTTATAATTTTATGAATTCAAAATGATATCTATATGATTTTGTGGTAAGAATGTCTGGTGTCCCCTCAAATTATTACATTTGACAAAGGTAGGTTATATATATATATATATATATATGTATATATATATGTATATATATATATATATATATATATATATATACATATATATATATATATATATATATACGAACTCATATATATATATATATATATATATAT
The DNA here is from genome assembly GCA_034641835.2 of Pinus albicaulis. Taxonomy (NCBI): domain Eukaryota; kingdom Viridiplantae; phylum Streptophyta; class Pinopsida; order Pinales; family Pinaceae; genus Pinus; species Pinus albicaulis. The sequence continues at coordinate 861,355,973 of CM076571.1, forward strand.
ATATATATATATATATATATATATATATATATATATAAATAAAAAACAAAATTCTCGATGAAACTAGGAAATGCTGAAACCTATTAGTACAAAGCACGTCCCGAGGCATGTGAAAACCCCCTACACGGCCGGAAACTGATGTCATACTTTTAGAAATGGCAGGCACAGAAGGAAAAACTGCTTACTTTTGATTTGAGAGAGAAATATTACCGCCCTTAAAAGGGAAACCGGTATACAGTGCATACATTTCAATTTATGAAAATACTGAAAACTAATAAAGCATACAGCTTGTTCAGCTTTTGAAAGCAGTAAAAACCAAAATTTTCCAACTAAGATGTAAACCTGGACCATGGTGGGCTGAAGGAGTTCAAAATCATTGATTCGGAATTGGAGAGTATGGTTCTTCTACTATTCTGCAACCGTACTCGTCTTCTTCCTCTGCATTGTCCTTATTAGGGGCATTGTCTTTGCTGAAGAAGCCCTCCTGCACTTTGTCAATTTCAAAGTTGGAATGCCCAATGCCAAGGGGCGCATTAGGACCAAACACATCATTTTTAGCCCGAGAGGGTTGAGGGCGAGGCAGGGTGGTGGCAGAGCATGGGACTTAAGCCTGGCCGGTGCTAGCAGAGCTTTCACAAAAAAAAATGGTGACAAACGCAGTGAGGACAGGTTTGTCAAAGGTGCAGTTGAAGCGGAATTTCGCACGCTGAGAGGTTTGGTAGTGGGTCGGGCTAGCAGGAGCATGAATAATAGGGGAAGTGGTTGGAGGAGGGACAGGCGGAGGGTGCTGCTTAGGCGGAGCAGAGTGAGAGCCTCCAGTATGCAAAGTGTGACCCCTCTGCCTTCTGGATTCCGAATGAAGGCCCCATTCGTCATCCTCTGCAGAAGATCCAGAGGTTGGACTAGGAGAAGGGCGAGGGCGGGAAGGGCGACCTCTGCTTGCTCCTCTCTGACACCTCATTCGATGCCGAAGTCGAGGTATCTCCACCGAATGATGCGAGTGATGCTTGAGGAAAGAGACGCAGTCAGAGTTTGAGGAAGACCCCGAAAAATCTGCAGACTGAGTATGCAAACAAGAGGTTAGATTAAAAAAATTGCTTTGAGTGAAGTGGTAACCTGGCAGAATTTCCAGACAACCCAGGATGTTGCAGCATCGCTCGGTTTGGGTGCGTGCACTCAGCTCTGCACATTCAGCTGGACATGCACCACGAACAGGAGACGGAGAGCTGCAGAAAACACAAGAACCAATCGAATTTTCCATAATGAAAGCCATATCAACTTGAATCGACGGAGCGAGGTAATGAACCAGCGAGGCGAAATGAATTAATGCATTGCAGACTGGAAAATTAACTACATGAGTTATGGCGTTGCAGGGGGCCATATGGCCACTGCGTGAGAGCGCCCTTGGGACTCGCCAGGGGACTAGAGTCCCAACACGTCGAGCTAGCGACCGCATCCGGTGATAGTGAAAATATTTGACCTTCAATTACTTTTGAAATTTTTGAACATATTCTATGAAGCTTATTAAAGTTAAAAAAAAATAAAAAATTTTATTAAACTATATATTTTAAAATTCAAAAAATATTTTTAAAATTTTTAAAATATAAATGGCTCTTTTTTACTTGGTTGATGACTATTTTTATGTGGGTTTAAATTGAATGATGAGATATAAAAATTATATTAAAAAGAAAAAAAAAAGTATTCGCTAAGTGTCATAATAATAATTGTTATTCTACTCTTAAATTATGGTGGGAAACTATCCACATGTCATTCTATTGTGAAAATAATACTACGTAATTTTATGTCATGATATTGTTCTTTATTTTATTTTCTTTTTAAAATAAATTTCTAACCACAAATTATATATACTTGATCAACTACATAAAAACCATATTTTTATATCAGTTTCCATTCAAAATATATTTTATAAAAATAAAAACATCCAAAATAATTATATTATATCATTTTCATATATACATTGAATAATATATAATGAATATCCTAAATATTTTTCAATAATTATATAAAACTAAAAAATAAATTTAAACAAGATATCAATTACATTTATATATAAATAACATGAAATTTAAATAAGTACACTTACCAAGAGTTGTTACTTCTCACCATTATTTCTATTTACTTCAACACTTTAATAAGTAGGAGTAAAAATGTATATGTGCAATATTAATTATATAATTTTACTAAATATCAATAATAAATAAACAAAAAAATATTAATAATGAATTAAAATCGTTATCAATTCAAACAACAATTAAGTATGTAAATAAAAAACTCTATTTTTAATAATTATATTTTTTATTTTTATTATCTATATGCAATTTTAGTTCTTACTTTAATTTAGTTATAAATTATTTTTTTCATAATAGGCAGGTACTAAGCATCAATTTTGCATATTACACTTGTAAAAAATTATTTATATGGAGTTGATATGAACTCATCATCTATTGAATTATTATACTGTGTGATCTGAGTAAATTCCTAATACCCTTAACCGAGACCTTTTACTTCGACTAATGTGTTAGGAATACAATTTATCAAATCGTTAATGAACATAAATGAACATCTGCATGCTGTAAAGAAGAGGAGCATAACAAGAATTAGCAACATAAGAGATTCATAACGGAGTTCGTCCAGGAGGTACTACGTCTCCGAGCCTCGGTGTCAAGATGGTGTAGGTCACTGCATTAAGTGCTAGAAAGAGTGATGATGTACATGGATGGTATTTTCTATGTCATACAAGGAAAATTCCCTCATGTAGGAGTGGTTGAACCTCTCCACGAGATGTTCCACTACATGAACTCTCATTCATAAAAAGGACTCCTATCAGTATGATAATGACTCACACATAATGATTATGAGTATCTCACCAGCATGGAAACAAAGGGATATCAATCAAACATACATGTGACGATGAGTATCCTACTAACATGGCAACAAAGGGATCTCAAACAACATAAAAAATACATAATAGAAAATTACACCTCACGTCAAGACAAAAACGAGATCCCACATCAAACATCAAACATGGATCTATACAGCACAACGCATCTCATATCAAAGAGACAAATAAGTACATGATCACTACATATACCTCACCTAGTAGAGCTATCTAAAGAAAAGGATGATAAACTGTTGGATCTCGTTGTACCATCATTCTCGTGGCATCGAATATCTTGAAAATGACTACTCACACATTGAATTCTAACACCTGCAACTCCACTTTGAAAAGTGGTCGAAAAACATAAGGCTCAGATGGAAGATATGACTGCACTGTTGTAATCGAGAAGTGTAGGATCGACTGTCAATTCGATGAATTCTAAAAAAGTGAAACTCTCGGCCTTAGGGAATCTTTTAGATTCCCCATAGATTCCTCAAAGATGTTGCTCCACCAGGAATATGGAAATCTACAACTCAAAATAGGAATCTGATCTCACCATTGATATCCTTGCAAAATTTCGAGAAGAATGAGTATAACGTTGACTTCATTCTGACACCAGCGAATTTAAGCCTCTAAGGAATCTCAAAGATTCCCTCAAGATTCCTGAAGATTCTCCTCGACAAGGCATATGAAAAATCGTTGCTTCAATGGAAAATCTGGGCACACCATGGCTCTCCCTATGAAATTCTGGTTAAAATGAATATAAATTTTAATACATTCTGAAAATTTTACCTCCTTGGGATCAAAATATTCCCTTGGCATCAAACAGGAATCTGTCTCGAACTACGTGCTCCAATATGCCTCCTCTGCCTCGAAATTTGTGCTCAAGTTTGCAGGGCACATCTGTGGACTGAGGGATTAAGTATAAGTTTGTGGGCAGATGTTTCAACATGAGCGGTTAGGGCGCATTGGTAAATTAAGTTAATTGTTGGAGGGAGGTTGGGGGATCAAATCCCGCCTCCCCCAAATTTGCATGGAATAGTTTTGGTGGCACATTTTTTAAATTTTGTATGGGTCGGGTGCAGCTTGGGCTGCCTTCCGAACAACGTGCATGGTGGCATCATATGGTATGTGTGGGTTTGTTTTAAATGTTTATGGGAATGGTTGTTGGCATATGTGCCAACACATAAATTTAACGTTTCATACAACCATATCATTACAATAACGTTGGTATATATATACCATTATGTTATAACATATTTTTATATATAACCATTTTAATAACCATATTCTTTGGTGGAATAACCATATTTTATATGCCCTTGTTTATCTATATATATATATATATATATATATATATATATATATATATATGATTTTGATAATCATGTTTTAATATATGATTTTATTTATTTTTAATGATTCTTTTGTTTAAATATGTTTTTGTTTGTCTTTTTGTGCAGGTTGAGGACAAATGGAGAAGTTCCATGTGTCAGCAACTGAGGGGTTTCCATGTGGGTCCCACATGCTCACGGGGACGCCATGTGGAACACCGTGGGCCCCACGTTCCCTACCTTAACAAAGCTTCAAACTAATCTAACTCCCTTATACGAGCTCAGATTGATGCGTCGTTCACACCATTGCAATCAGGGCGACGAGATATTCAATATGAAGCCGATTTTTTCACCTTCTTGGCACTTTAAATTTCGAGCCTTTTTCCAAGCCACTGGTGCCTGAAGATCCACCTGGATCAATCCTCCCCACTAAGGGGATTTTGGTCCTCCAAAAGCATCATCTTCTATCCATCATCAACTACATGAAATTTTTTTTGAAAGGCACATCCCCATGCAACTCCTTCACCTGACATACTGCAGAATCAAAACACAATGCCAACACCTGCAACTGTTGCAATGCAAATGTCTAAAAATGCACATCCCTTGAATACTCCCTTACACCTTTCCTTCGAAATCAGAATGCAAATTCCAACACCTGCCTAAAGTTTCAATGAAAATTACATGCTCAGTTTGACCAACGACGACCCAAACATTCCCATACTCGGTGGTCAAGTTTACATACTTAGTGGTCAAGTTTGCATACTTGGTGGTCAAGTTTACATCAAATGGAAATCATACCCCAATTATCATTGCAAGACCAAAAACATCATCGTCGCATTTCGAAGTGATGACAAACACCTCATCACTTTTACATGAAATAAATGAATCACACGATTTATAAAACAAGGCCAAAATATCATTGTTGTTGAATAAGAAATCGAAAAACACATCGTCACTTTTACATAAAGAAATGCAACACATGATTTACAAACACAACCATGACGCACCACCACATCTAGAAAAACCATCTCTCACTTCTCAAAGTGAATGGATCACCTCCCTGTGGCATTTTTTTTTCGAAAAACTGCTTCGATCGGTTCATGCACCGACGCTTTGTCCTTAGGGTGTTGCTCTGGATGGCACTTCGAACACGTGGCTCTTTGATGGCCACTTTGGCTACAATGGTTGCAAAAGGTCTTGTTCCTCTAGACCTACTTAACCAACTTCTTTCCCTATTTTGGAGAAGGCCTTTCACGCCTCATCCTCATTTGTGCTGCCATTCCTTTCCAACACTTACAAATGACATGGTTATGTAAACCACAAAAATGACAAGTTTTTCGATGCCATGAATAGAAACATTCTTATAATCAAAATGAAGTTTGGAATAGTGATACTTTTCATACCTTCCCTAGTGGTCTCTAGTGCGATCATGGTGACGAGAGCTTGCCTCATATCTTTCACTACAACATGAACTACCCTAGAATGATGGTGAAGTGTTCCCATCAATCCTCTTCACTGGTGAGTTCAACAATGTTTTTTTGCCTTGGATGTCCTTTGAACATCCTTTTTCAGTGTATCCCAAACCTGCATAGCGAGGTCTTTGCACAACCTCCAATGGCTGAGTTATGCCTTGTCCATGAATGCCAAGTCCTCCTCCTTTGTACCCCATCCTAGTAAGGAGTCTCATGTCGGTTCCTGTAATGGTTATCTCCACACTTCCAACAAAAATGATATCATGCAAAGATGAAACTAAAGAGAAATCAACACTTTTTACCTCGGCTGTCGATTTTGAAATAAGTGAAGAAAGCTTCTCTAAGCCTTCATTGTGCTTCACTTCCTCCAAGGCATATGTCATGGATTGTAGCTAAAGTTGCAATCGTTTCTTCTCCTCCTTCTCTTCCTATAGGAGTTTCTTCAATGCCTCGTGACATGCTTGAAGATGTTAGCCACCTATAAATTTTTGACAAGCAAACAGGGGGCTAAAATGTTTCTGAGCCTTCAAGGAATGAATTTCCTCTGAAAACACATCATCCTTGAAGTCTCTTGTGCCCTTTCCTTTGATAAATTCCCTCTGTTGACTCCCATTATAAGGTCTCACTGATTGCAAAAAATTGTGCTCCAAAAGGCCTACTTTTGCCCCTTGTACCCCTGCAGAATGCCCCATTTTAACCTTTGTTTTCCCCTTGTCAAATTCCCCTATGATCCCATAAATCCTCCCAAAACCCCCTTCAAATCCTAAACCCACCCCTTGTTTGGTTTAATCCCCCTATTTCTCTCTATCGTTACCCATTTCTGGCCTTGAACTGCATTGAAAAAGGTTGAAAACCCACATTTGGACATGTATGGGTCTTAGCCCCCTTCAGGCCAGCCCCCTTAACCTTTTCCACCACACGACCGCGGCGCTAGAACCAGGCGCCAAGGTGGAAGGCTCTTACCGCAATTGAATATCAGGAGAGTTTTGAGCCATCGATCTATACAGATCGGACGGTCGTCGCGATCCCCACAGCGTCCAGCGTTCACCCCGTTCACCGCTCAGATCGCATCTCCACCATTCATTTACTCATTGATCTGATGGCCCAAATATTTTCCCGCCCGGTGGTCCTCGCAACTGAGAACTATTCAAAATCTGGTGGTTTCTATCGCACCGTGTTTGGAGGATGGGCAGTAATTTTATTTTTGGAGCGATTCCACTCACCGCCTGACACGTGGCTCCGTCACTATTTCAAAACCGCCCCCCCATCGTGCGTTATCGTTCGGCATTTGACCCGGCGTGATATACATATCAGCCGTCTGATCTCGCGCTCTCCATAAAATGATCATCGCACCCTGAAGATGCGCCGAAATTAACCCGAGGCAGTCGTACCCCTGGCCCACCATCTGTCGCCCTTCACTGCATGTTCAACTGTCGATCTCCTCCCGAGATCAGACGGTCCAGATTCGATTGCATGTCCCGCCGTTGACCGGTCCCGCCACATCACCTCTCCACATGTTTTTATCACGTTATCCTCCGCCCTCCTTATATTTCATTCATATTTCATTCAGAGGTCATTTTTCAAAGGTTTGCATTTCAATTTTTTGCCACAATCCGCCAGCTTTCACCATGGCCTTCTTCCATTGTTACGCTATATTTTCCGCCATCACCCTACACTATTCCACCATCTCATTGGTCTACACGGTCATTCTCATCGCCCCCTCTGCATCCGTCCATCCCCATGCATGGTTTTCCTAACGTGTTTGTGTGTTTTTCAGGGTTACAGATAGGCGACTAACCGCCATGATCCGTACGCACTATTGTAATGGCACAATGCGCAGAAGAAGCTAAATTCAGAGCCTAGTATTATAGGAAAATGTCCGGAAAGGTGTTTGCAATATAAATTTCATTAAAGGATGGAGTTCAAACTCTGCAAAACCTCTCTGGTGCCATTAAAGCTCAGATTTTCACTGACAGAGACAGTTTGAAGCGGAAAAGAGTATCAGTGAGAGAATTAAAGGTCTAAGGCACATTTTTGAATATCTTAAGCCTTAATCCAGTGTTTAAAAGGCAAGGCACCAGAATCGAAGACCCCGTGGATCGCTCAGAAGGTCCAGTGCACAGAAAACCATAATAGCATGGTTTTTACATCAACAGAACATTATTCCGTCTAAGGACAAGTTTCCCATACCGTCTATATTCTATACCGTGTTCTAGGGATATTAGTGGTCCTGACAACAGTCCTGATGCTATCAGTGCATTTGATTCACAGTATGGAAGACCCTAGCACCATTTATTTATCTTTTTTTTAATTTGCCAGAAGTACTACAGAGTGCTGCAGCAAAGTACACCAGAGACATACTGAAGTAATTGGAAACCTGGAGAAGACCACTCTTTCACCCAAAAGAGTGCCATAGATAAATGCCCTGGATTTAAAACAGAATGGGTTTCGGCCCTCATTCTTTCTGAATTTTAATGCTTCATTTAGTTTTTCACCTACCTCCTATGCTCTCTACAACTATAAAATTCCTGAAGAAGCTCATTGTAAAGGTTGTTGATCAATTATCAGAGATTTGCAAGTTGTGTCTTTTGAGACATAGTCTCTGTGTAAAGTTGTAAGATAGGCTGAGGAAGATGTTTTCTGACTGAGTATCCAGATATTGGCAATGTTGTACTTGACTGGTGTTGCTTTTTAATATGACAAGCACATTTCTTTGGATCCTGATCTAAAGCAGCGGTGATGTTTTTCTATCTTTGTATTTGTGTTTAACTTGCATTCCGTTTCATTTAATTTCTAATGGCTTGCATCAGAAATCTGGCATAGGATTTACCCTTGTTAGGTACCCTATGTTTCTGCTCTCCTTGCCTTTGATGTTTTCTGCTAAATGTGTTATCTAAGAGTTGATTTCAGTTAGTTTAACCATCATAGTGGATGTTATTGCCTGCTAGCTGATGTATGAATTAAATGAATATGTTCTTAGATGTTCTTGTTAGGATTTAATCGAAAGAATTGGGAACACTGGGAGGTCTAGAGCCTTGTCTCTATCTCACTAGGATCCTTTTCAATCAATTTAACCTTTCTAAGATCCCTCAAGCTGGAGGCCGAAGCATTGAGAGTTAAAAGTCTCTCTGATCACAGGTCTTTAACTTTTTGTTCTAAACTCTTTATTTTTTCCTCCTCTCTTACCATTCCATACCACACTATCATCTTTAAGATCCAATGTTTTAGATGACTAGCCCAACTAAAAGCCTCCATATTGAATAGAAAGTAAACCCTTTCCTGACTCCATTGCCCAATGGTTTTGAATGCTCCCTGGAATACTTCACCTCTACCTAAATCCTCTTTGCTCATCCTTGTCTTACATTGAACCCTTCTTTTCTGATGACTAGCAACCAAACAAACAATAAAAAAAACAAACCCCGAGCTTTATAACTAGCCTAACATCTTAAATTTTGAGCTTCAAAGACATAAACCTTGCTTATATAGAGAGATCCCTCTCTGGACCTAGGAGGGCTAGATCCTGAGGTCCGAAAGTGCTTCTGATGTTGTCTCATCTTTTGGTCTTGCCAATCTGGCCAAAACATGGGAACCCCAACATAATGGCGACTTTGCTGGGGATCGAACTCAGAATCTCTGGTTAGATTGGCATTCAATTATTGATGGTGGAAAACATCCTACTTCAGAAATTCATATACATCCACCTGGCGACTCCACACTCCATAACTCTCAAAGACTCCACTGGAGGAAGAACCTGAAATATGGCGAGGCCTCATAGAAGGGTAGAACACATGGGTTGGATTTGGTTTAAAGAATTAATTTTTTTGTCTACCACTATGTTCTATACTACTTTAAGCCTGATCAAATGTACAAAGATGAGACCCACACTGAATATGGGAAAGATCTCAAGCCTCAGTCTTCATACCATGAGCAGACCTATACTCCTGTGAAGAACCTGGTGGAACAAGAGGCTCATGTTGTATCTCCCACTCCTAAAGAAGCTTCAAGCATCCATGAGCCCATTTTTATACCACCTACACCTACAAAGGTCATAGAAAGATATAAGCCTCTAGTTTTACCTCTTATCTTCCAACCCCTTCCTTCAGAACTTATAAACCAGCTGCCTCTTTTTGATGGAGAAAGGAAAGGGGCCACTACCGAGGAACATGTGCAAAACCTCGAGGATTTACTTGAATTGTATGAAATAGAGGAAGATGATGTGTGCATTAGAATTTTTTCCTTGTCATTACAAGGAATTTTTAAGAGTTGGTTCAAAGGTCTTCCAGCGGCAAGCATTTTCAGCTTTCATCAATTTTCCAAAGTTTTCCTTGATAAATGGGCAGCCCCAAAGAATGCTCTCTTCATCCTAGAAGAGTATCAAAATTTGAAAAGGCAGCCAGGAGAGACAGTACAAGAATTTTCAGCCAGACTCAATAACGTATTTCATGTAATACCTTCTGATATAAAACCACCTCTAGGATGGGCCCTATTACACTATTCGAGTTCTTTTGACCCCGAGGTGGAATTCCATATAAGAGAAAGAAAACCTTCAAGCTTGGAGGAAATGCAGAGTGTAGCAATTATTTTTGAATTCAACATAAAGCGCAGAGAGGAAAGTTTAAAAGCCGCAAAGAAAGACCGAGAAGAGAAAATAAGGCAGATCTCTCTAGAAAACAAGCTGGAAAGATTGATAGAGACTGCCAATACCCTGCTGAGCACAGAAGAGGAAGAATATGAGGCTGAAACTAGAAATAATGATTGGAAAGGACCTGCTCCTTTTCCTCAAGAAAGACAAGCTGGATCACTGCAAGATAGAATCCACATGCCAAGAATGTATGATGAACCAGAGCTTGAATCAGAAAATGAACTTGCAGACTATTTTGAAGAAAGACTTGCCGAGAGTCCTGAAGATTTTATGGGTGACGTTTCTTATAATTATGATTTATCTAATGATGATTTGTTTGATGATGATTCCCTCCAAAGGGAAACTGAGCTTGCAGAGCCATCATGAGTAGATTCATGGAAGGAAGATCACGACCATCAACTCCAAGAAAATGATGAGCCAATGCAAGCCATCTATGATACTGATAGAGAAAGAGTTGAAAGCATGATAGCAGACGAAGATTCATTTAATCTTCTCTCTGCTTTATATCCTAACATCATTTATACTTGCCAAGAGGATGGAAGCCAGCAGCTCTTCAGCGCAGAGGATAAGGAGGAAAGAGATGAAGAAAATCTTGAGCGGAATGAATATCCTGAGCCTTCTCCCAAAAGGATTAAGGTAATCAAAGAAGCCTCGCTCAAGAATATGTTGATTTTTTCACAGAGTTCAGTCTGTTTCATCAGAACCAGCCTGCGTTACTAGAGGATAGCACTGTCGAATAGAATGAGCCCTCTAGCTCAGGCTGCAGCGAATATGAGCGAGATCTTCTTTCCCACAGACATCTTTGTCTTGATCCAGAGGAAGAAGAGGTATTCCTGGTTTATGCTCATCTGCCAAATACTCCCAACCAGGAAAAGAAGGAGTGTGATTACAGAGGCTACATTGAAGATGCAATGATTGAAACTGCCCAGGATACAGATAGCCTACCAGTCATGGGAGGCTTTGAAGAAAAAAGTTTTCATCATGTTTTTGTTGATCCTATGGCAGAATACATGGAGGCCCTGATTTGCTCAACCCCTCAAGAATTAATCTTTTGCAAGAGCCAAATACATCATAATTGGTCACCACTGCTGGTGACCTCAGTTTGGAGATCCACATGCAGAGCATCCTACGATTGTCTCTGATGAGCAGTCAGTTCTTCTTCCCTTTTTTTCTATTGCTTGACTGGCTGCATTGGCATTATTGTATCACCTAGAGCATCAGAGATATCCAGTTATAGTAGGGTAGGTAGGAAAAGCTCAATAAAGCTTAGTCTGTGAGCATGTAGTTAGTTGTTTTTAATTTCTGCAAAGTCCAGCAAGTTGGACAGTCTAATCCTCGCTTGACTGTTTTCAATTTCTATTGTAGAATGTAGAGAAGAAATATGCTGGATAGTCTAATCCCAACAGATATTAGATTAGGTAGAGAAACTATGAGACCAACAGTTTAATCTGGTCTCATGGAGTAATAAGGGTAGAAGTAGAATAGGTTTATTTTCCTGTTTGTACATTAATGATGTAAAGGGTCTGCTAGTTCAAATGCACCCTAGAAGAAAAATGCTAAGATTGCAGGGTGGGTAGGTAGATTGTTTGGGAATGTTTCTGCTGATCTATCACATTTGTGGCAGCTGAAAATCAAGGAAGAAAGATGGCTCAAGGTACCAGGCATTTGGCCTACTCCAAAGATCTATTCTCTGAATTCTTGACTCCTTCAAGAAGAAGCCATCCCCATGTGGAGCCACTGTTAGCCCCCTATAAATTTTTGACAAGCAAACAGGGGGCTAAAATGTTTCTGAGCCTTCAAGGAATGCATTTCCTCTGAAAAAACATCATCCTTGAAGTCTCCTGTGCCCTTCCCTTTGATAAATTCCCTCTGTTCACTCCCATTATAAGGTCTCACTGATTGCAAAAAATTGTGCTCCAAAAGGCCTACTTTTGCCCCTTATACCCCTGCAGAATGCCCCATTTTAACCTTTGTTTTCCCTTTCTCAAATTCCCCTATAATCCCCTAAATCCTCCCAAAACCCCCTTCAAATCCTACACCCACCCCTTTTTTGGTTTAATCCCCCTCTTTTTCTCTATCGTTACCCATTTCTGGCCTCGAACTGCATTGAAAAAGGCTGAAAACCCACATTTGGACATATATGGGTCTTAGCCCCCTTCAGGCTAGCCCCCTTAACCTTTTCCACCACGCGACCGCGGCGCTAGAACTAGGCGCCAAGGCAGAAGGCGCTTACCACAATTGAATATCGGGAGCGTTTTGAGCTGTTGATCTATACAGATTGAACGGTCATCGCGATCCCCACATCGTCCACCATTCACCCCGTTCACCGCTCAGATCGCACCTCCACCGTTCATTTACCCGTTGATCTGACGGCCCAAAGTTTCCCCCGCTCGGTGGTCCCCGCAACTGCACACTATTCAAAATCTGGTGGTTTCTATCGCACCGCGTTGGAGGATGGGCGGTAATTCTATTTTTGGAGCGATTCCACTCACCGCCTGACATGTGGCTCCATCACTATTTCAAAACCGCCCCCCCATCGCGCGTTATCGTTCGGAATTTGACCCGGTGCGATATGCATATCAACCATCCGATCTGGGGCTCTCCATCCAATGGTCATCGCACCCCGAAGATGTGTGGAAATTAACCTGAGGCAACCATACCCCTGGCCCACCATCTGTCGCCCTCCGCTGCATTTTCAGCCGTCGATCTCCTCCCGAGATCAGATGGTCCAGATTCGATTGCATGTCCCGCCATTGACTGGTCCCACCACGTCACCTCTCCATGTTTTTTTATCACGTTGTTCTCCGCCCTCCTTATAATTCATTCATATTTCATTCAGAGGCCATTTTTCAAAGGTTTGCATTTCAATTTTTCGCCACAGTCTGCCAGCTTTCACCATGGCCTTCTTCCACTGTTACGCTGTATTTTCCGCCATCACCCTGCACTATTCCACCATCTCATCTGTCTACATGATCATTCTCATCGCCCCCGCTGCATCCGTCCATCCCCATGCATGGTTTTCCTAATGTGTTTGCGTGTTCTGCAGGGTTACAGACAGGCGGATAACCGCCATGATCTGTACGCACTATTGTAATGGCACAGTGCATAGAAGAAGCTAAAGTCAAAGCCTGGTATTACAGGAAAATGTCCGGAAAGGTGTCTGCAATATAAATTTCACTAAAGGACAGAGTTCAAACTCTGGAAAACCTCTTCGGTGCCATTAAAGCTCGATTTTTCACTGACAGAGACAGTTTGAAGCGGCAAAGAGTATCAGTGAGAGAATTAAAGGTCTAAGGCACATTGTTGAAGATCTTAAGCCTTAATCTAGTGTTTAAAAGGCAAGGTACCAGAATCAAAGACCCCATGGATCACTCAGAAGGTCCAGTGCACAGAAAACCATAATGCAGGGTTTTGACATCAGCAGAACGTTCTTCCGTCTAGGGACAAGTTTCCCATACAGTCTGTATTTTATACCGTGTTCTAGGGAGATTTGCGGTCCTGACAATAGTTCTGATGCTATCAGAGCATTTCATTCATAGTATGGCAGACCCTAGCATCATTTATTTACCTTTTTGTTAATTCACCAGAAGTACTACAGAGTGTTGCAGCAAAGCACACCAGAATCATACCAGTGTAATTGGAAACCTGGAGAAGACCACTCTTTCACCCAAAAGAGTGCCATAGATAAATGCCCTGGATTTAAAACAGAATGGGTTTCGGCCCTCATTCTTTCTGAGTTTTAATGCTTCATTTATTTTTTCACCTACCTCCTCTGCTCTCTACAACTATAAAATTCATGAAGAAGCTCATTGTAAATGTTGTTGATCAGTTATCAGATATTTGCAAGCTGTTTCTTTTGAGACATAGTCTCTGTGTAAAGTTGTAAGATAGGCTGAGGAAGATGTTTTCTGACTGAGTATCCAGCTATTGGCAATGTTTTACTTGACTGGTGTTGCTTTTTAATATTACAAGCACATTTCTTTGGATCCTGATCTAAAGCAACGATGATGTTTTTCTATCTTTGTATTTTTGTTTAACTTGCATTCCGTTTCATTTCATTTCTACCGGCTTGCATCAGAAATTTGGCATAGGATTTACCCTTGTTAGGTACCCTATGTTTCTGCTCTCCTTGCCTTTGATGTTTTTTGCTAAATGTGTTATCTAAGAGTTGATTTCAGTTATTTTAACCAGCGTAGTGGATGTTATTGCCTGCTAGCTGATGTATGAATTAAATGAATCTGTTCTTAGAAGTTCTTGTTAGGATTTAATCGAAAGAATTGGGAACACTGGGAGGTCTAGAACCTTGTCTCTATCTCACTAGGATCCTTTTCAATCAATTGAACCTTTCTAAGATCCCTCAAGCTAGAGGCCGAAGCATTGAGAGTTCAAAGCCTCTCTCTGATCTCAGGTCTTTAACTTTGTGTTCTAAAATCTTTATTGTTTCCTCGTCTCTTACCATTCCATACCACACTATCATATTTAAGATCCAATGTTTTATATGACTAACCCAACTGAAAGCCTACATATTGAATAACAAGTAAACCCTTTCCTGACTCCATTGCCCAATGGTTTTGAATGCTCCCTGGAATACTTCACCTCTGCCTAAATCCTCTTTTCTCATCCTTGTCTTACATTGAACCCTTCTTTCTTGATGACCAACAACCAAACAAACAATCAAACAAACAAACCCTGAGCCTTATAACTAGCCTAACATCTTAAATTTTGAGCTTCAAAGACATAAACCTTGCTTATATAGAGAGATCCCTCTCTGGACCCAGGAGGGCTAGATCCTGAGGTCTTAAAGTGGTTCTGATGTTGTCTCATCTTTTGGTCTTGCCAATCTAGCCAAAACATGGGAACCCCAACATAAGACTTTCTTCGTGACACTTCAATTCTTCCAATGCCTCTATCGTGGCTTACAATTGAAGCTACACTCGCTACTATTCCTCCCTCTCTTCCTATATGAGTGTTTTCAACGCATGATTCTTTATTTGAAGACTTTGGTTGTCGCACTTCAATTCTTCCAATGCCTCTATCATGGCTTGCAATTGAAGCTACAACCAATGTTTGTCCTCCTTCTCTTCTTGTATAAGAGTTTTCAGCTCAACGTTCTCTGCTTCTTGTCTTTAATATGCTTCATACAACATGTCTGCTTTCTCAGACACCCTGAGCATGGTCTCATACATGTCTTTTACATCCTCCATTGCTCAACTCAGTGAACGTTCAATGGTTCACGTCAATCCAAATTAGAAAGAATACCGCTCTGATACCACTATGATTACTCATATTTGACCTATATAATTAAAATTTACACGTCATAAATGACGAGTATTAAAATATCCATCCTATCAATTTGATGTTTCAATTTTTAAGGGATATTTCATATTTTCTCATACCCATTTACAACATTATTTATGGCCCTACAAATCACAATGTGGTTGCATTTAAGCTCCTATGATATGAATGTGTATTTTGAATTTCTTGGCTTTAGTTATTCGAGCTATTTAATTGTAATAAAGACATCGAAGGCTCGAATTCTTATCGATGTTCCTGGCATCTGTGTTGTTTCTTTTTTTTCAAATTTTAGTAACAATTTGGACCATTTATTGATTTGTGTGTATCATCATTGCACCAGAGAAATGCTAATATTTTTTTTATGATTTCAATTTTATTGAATGACTCTGTATCGTTCCATGTTTAGCTAGCTTTACTAAAGTCGAAGGCTTGTCTGTTGATTGATATTGTTGTTTGAATTGTATTTAGTGAAGTTCAAGGCTAATCTCATAATGATATCATTGATTGAATGGTGAATATGATTTACTAAAGTGGCTCATATTCTTTGTTTCCTCTCCTACAATTTGAGGAGGGAACACACTACAAATAGCAGAAAGTACTAACTCAACATTCACAAAAACCCTGCCTCCATTCTTTCTTGATATGCACTTTTTGTTTGCGAATGTTGTAATTAAATAAAAAAGGTGTATTACAAGCCAATATTTCTAGCACTCCCCATCATGATTTTTAGGGAACCTAATGATAAAAAATGGTTTCCCATCAGGGGGGAAGATGGTGCAATGGTCGGAAGGAAATTTTTTTGTTCACACTAGAAATACCCAAGTTAACCACATCTATATGTAGTATCTATAAATCAAAGTGTGATTACAATGAATTCCATGTTTGGAAATTGATGAATAGCCTCAAAATACTATTATAAGAATTAATTATTCGATTAGTTCGCTTTATATATCCATCTGAATACTTAATATTAGAAAGCTTGTAGAAGGATTTTCTATAGCTAAACAGTAACAAATATAGTAATCATACAAAGGAAACAATCTACAAATTGGAGACTAACTAAAAAAATTTGATTTCTTGTTTAATTAACCCATTATTGAACATAAGTTTTGTGGGTGATATCATGGAGGCTAATCCTTAGTCAATCCTTTCCCAATTATCTATACAATCTTAAATGTAATGAATGAAAAGATAATGAAACACTAGAAACATTCAAATGTGAAACAATGTTTCTAAAAGCTCAAAATACAACTCCTTGATTAAATTTTAAATAATTAGGTATTACAGATATATCCATTTCTTTGGTCGAGGAATCAACCCTTTTCCAATCAAAATATACAATATATATAGAGTTTCTACAAAATATTCTTTCTACAGATTACAAGGAAAATAATTTCTATCTACAATAACAGCTTGGATTTTTTCAACAAAAACTTCTATTAATATATGAAATCTTCAACCTGATTATCTATAACCACCCCTGATTTGTGGATTGTGTTCCACACTATCTTACTATACTCTGGTTTTGTGCCTTTGAACCTGGATCTACCTTGATCATTTCCTGAAACATAGTTTTCCTTTAATATACTATTGTTGAATCTAGCATATAAGCTCAGTGAGGTGTTCTCATTCTTATCCCTTTTGATAAGATAATGTAACCATATTTCTATACATTTCATCCACTTCAGTGTAATACTGAAAGGTTATTTTAACTGTGAACAAATATTTGATCTGATAAAATATAAATAGATCATTAGATAAATTCTCAAGAATAATTTGACCACTCAAATCCCCTTTTATTCCATCAAGTGTTGACTTATCATGTGCAACCCTGTTAAGTAATATTTTATATTCTTCCATTTTCATCATTTTTCCCTGTAAATTTTTCAAAGAAGGTAAAGTCTTTGTTGTAGAGAAGAGAAATTATTTTTAGTCATGTTAACCTAAATCTACATGTATTTTCATTTTCCTTTCATTTGAACCATCAGGTTCTTCTTAGTCAAAACGTTTTTGGTTTTCATAATTCAATGAGTCATATCAACAATATCTGTTTCCTCTAATTCCTCATTTTTGTCTCAATTCAGAAACCTTACAATATTACCATCGTGATTTGGTTTGTTTCCAAGCACATTCTTGATTTCGTATATTTTCCTTTCTGCTCATTTTAACAATTCCTCTTGTTCAACAATAATTACAATTGATTTCAAAACATCAAACATTGAAGACATTATCTCCACCCGTATTCTTTATTTTTCTTGAATTAAGAATTGAACATTGTTAACTTGACCCAAATATCATTCTAGCTATTTTGGTAATGTGGATTTCTTTTGAAGTTCAACAACTAAGGAATTATTTGACTTAAGCTCTTGTTCAAATTTCTCTAAATATATCTTATAATTATCAATTTATTTATCCTTGATGATAAAAAATGACAACACAATCCCTAATTCCTATGTTGAATCATTTCCTTCCAAATTTAATTTAGATGAGGAACGAACTGCACTTTTTACTTACTATGTTTCCTTCAACAACGATTCCACTTGTGAATCAAAATTGTGCATCCGCTTATTCTGATCAATCATCACTAATAAGAGAAATTATTTATCTTCATCCATCTATCCATTTTCTTGTTCTTGTGGATGCTCAGTAGCTGGCAGCTTTAACCTTTTGCAAAGAGCCTCAATGTTTGCATTTCTATTCATTATGATTTCCTAGCAACCATTAATATCATTAATATCTAATCACGGTTTCATAACTATGTCCTGCAATGTTTTGTTTATGGTATTATTAACAAGAGAGGGAATTTTCTCCATATTTAACTCAGAAATTGTGTTATTCAATGTATTCTGTAATTTATTCAAATTAGTTGCTAAATTGGTTAAAGTGTAGTAAACCATCTTTCCCGGCTGTCTATGCAGATTAATCTAGTAAATAGGATCAATTTTCTGTCTTAAAAATAATTATGGATGTTTTATAATCTTCTGCTGCTATATCCCCTTGAATTTTATGTTCCAAAAAGGGCAATTGAAACTACCTCTTCTCAACATTCCAGGCTGAGAGTAATCTATTTTTTGTAGAAGAACCTTATTTCCAAAATTGATTGTAGGTGATTGATTTCAAATTTTAATTTCGATAAATTGAGAAAAAAATATTACTCTGATTGGCAGAAGAAGTTAAAGAAAATTCTCTTGTTGTTGTTTCCACTTGTTGTATATTGTATAGATGTTCGCTTGAAAAATCAATTATAGAAGGTGAAGATACATGAGCTGACATAGTTTCTGCCATTTCTTCTTCTATTTCCCTTACATTTTTTCTTTTTCATACTTTTAATAATGTTCCTTCGGAATATGAAGTGGATTGTGGAACATCTTCAATAACCCTCTTGAGTTATTTTTCACTTTAGTGGCAAGTAAGTAAAACATTAAGTTTCAGAGGTTGCTATATTTCTTTCTCTCCTAGTAATTCTTCTAGGTTACCCTCTTCCCACATTTGTCTATTTGCATATATTTCAATGTATGATCTTGGTGAATGAGTGTATCAGGTAGAACCCTCTAGAAATATAGTACATGAAATCTTAGCAATTGAATTAGAAGGTCAGCTCTATCCCTTTGTAAAATTCATTTATTACAATGATAATTCAGCTTCCTTATTAGAAGTCATAATGTTCTCAATAAAAGGTCCTACCTCTTCCTTGTGCTTGAAAATAACCTCTTTATTTCTTGGAAAAAGTGCATTTGATCTATGTTCAAACTATGTTTAATGAATGATGGACCTTTAAGGTCTGTCACCAATGTCACATATGGTGACGGCCTTTAAAAAACCGTCACTGTAAGTGTATATAGTGATGGTCCTTTATGGTCCGTCACCAAAGACATTTTCAATGACACTTTTGGTGAGGGTTGTTAAAGGCCCGTCACTAATTCTCTCTTTGGCGACACTTCTAGTGACGAACTTTTAATGACCCTCACCAATGCTCTTTTTGTTACTTTTGGTGACGGTCAAAAAATGTCAGTCATCATTGATCATTAAAAAACCGTCACTATAAGTGTATATAGTGATGGTCCTTTATGGTCCGTCACCAAAGACATTTTGAATGACACTTTTGGTGAGGGTCGTTAAAGGCCCATCACTAATTCTCTCTTTGGTGACACTTCTAGTGACGAAGTTTTAATGACCCTCACCAATGCTCGTTTTGTTACTTTTGGTGACGGTCAAAAAATGGCCATCATCGTTGATCATTCCAATGAGTTTTTGATGATGCTATGTACCTGTTAATATATTTTTTTGTCAAAAGTTAACGATTTAATACCATTATTGTGGAGTATTTTTTATAATATGTCCAAAGCCATAGTGGTTAGGGTCAGTGAATTTTTTAGAAGTAATTAGTGTGTATCATTTCCCTCAAGTAATAACTAGTCAAATAGAGATTTCCTATGAGTCAACAGATGATTCATATATATTAATTTTATTATCTAGAAAATTCCCTTTAGATAAAGTTCCACTATTGTGTGTAGGAAATATATTATTTAATACATAATCAAGCTTTGACAATTCTATTAATGAGAAATACCTAACGATCCTCACCAATCTGGGCACACCTTAATTAATTAATGCTTTGGCACACACTAACATTTCTTAGCACCCCACATGTATTGGAACATCTTTGTACCTAGAACATATTGTGATGACACTTATGCCCAAGCACATGGTGACATGCGCTAGCACAACATCGTACTCTGTTAACATGTGTTGGCATGCTGCATATAGTCCCTAGCATGCCCTGGAACACCTTGGTTGAATGCATTGACATACATTAGCACTTGGCACACAATGCCACTTGGCATGTATTGGGACCTATTATTAGTGTGCCTAGCATGCCCCTTTTCAAAAAGATAAAGTCTTGACTTATTAACCCTCTTATTGGTTCTTCCTTTTGTTGCCTTGACACATATTGACATACCCTAGTCCCCTGCACCACATCCTTAGCACCCAGCATGTATTGGCATATCTTGGCACTATTAATTGGCACATGATATAATTAGCACACCCTGGAACTCCCAAGCACACTTTGGGAATTCTTGACATGCCTTGATATTCCCTAGCATGCCTTACCAATGCTTAGCATACCTTGTGAGTCCCTCCTTGGCATGACAACTAACACTCATTCACACTAGTCTCTGGCGCACGTTCCTCATATTCATTAAATTTCATGAATTTTTACTTAGTGCTACCTTAATGTTTTTTCCTAGTAATCCTTAACACTCATGAACATGCATTATCACTCTCTAGCACACTTTAGCACTCTTCAACATTCCCTTCCACTTCATAACATGCATAACACTAGTTCCTGACACATATTGGCACTTGGCACGTGTTGGTGCTTGGAAAGTCTTAGCATGTGTGGAGTACGTTGAGATGCCTTGGTATGATTTGGCATGGTTTAATATTACATTTATTTGTGATTATCAGTTGTTGGAAAGTAGATGAGAAGCAACAAAGGAATACTTGGCACTTAGAATGCACTAAGACTTTGCACTTGGCACCTATTGTTACCTAGTGTTGGTGTGCCTAGCATGCCCCTCTTGGAAAAGGTAAATTGATGACTTATTAACCCTCTTATGTGTTCATTTCCTTGTAGTTTAACTTTTTTCTCCCTTTTGTTGTCTTGACATTCCCTGACATGCATTGACACACACTTGCACATCTTGGCATGCCTTATCACTTAGCACATATTAGCATGTTTGACATGTATTCCCACTATCTGGCACATCAAGGGGGTGAAGAGAGATGTAGTCCTAAAGTAGGTCGAGTACAAGGGCGAGTAAGGGTTGCTAAATGGAGGTCATGATCATCCTCCAAGAGCAAGATCATCATGTGAGTGTTCAGAAGAATGTTACATACCGTAAGGGTTGGTTTGCGCTAGGAAGTAGGATGGCATAATATTGTTGGTTCTCTTCTGGCAGATCGAGCTTAAGAGAGGTTTCTCATGAGAATCTGGGCATGTGATTTCAATGGTGTCTTTGTGTGAAGGCCGCATCAAATTCTGAAATGTTGAAATTTGCAACAAGAAACAGTGAGATTGGAAACCAAAAAGGACAAAAAAAAATGCACCCACACTGGTGAGGAATTTTGATGCACCAAGAGTAAGGAATGTGGGGCGTCTAATTTATTTTTCCCTTAAATAAATTGGACAATAAATTTTAATTTCATCTCATAACAACTTGTGTTAGTTAATTAAGTCATGGTGACCGAGTTAGCTCAAGAAATTCAAGTACTTGAGGGTCTAAGATGAGGCATCTAGAGGGATTCTAATATTTTTTGGGTCCAATTGAAATTGATGCATTAGTGGGGTGCAAGTGTAATTAACTCAATTAAATGCATTAAAATCAATTTAACTGGTTCTAACTAAGTTATGAGCTAGCGAGAGGTCCAGTGAATTAAATTAGATTTAATTCACAATGAGTGATCAATCATATAACTGATAATTCGCTATTAATAGTTGTATGCATGTCAGTTTCGAGGAATACCCAGTTGAGACAGAGGTTAAAGGGAACATAACTATTAGTTGTATTCAGAAAAAAATTTCCCATGTGAAATTATAGAGTCATTGGGATTCCATAATGGATTGTGCAATCAAGGAAGATTGATTTTCCTAATTAATAAGCAGTTAATTCCCTAGCTAGGATTGTATGAGAAAGGCAGGCTGAAGTAAGGATCAGAATTGGCTAAGTACTAGATCGAGTTTGCCTAGATCAACGGGAGACAATTGACAGAGTGTCGAAGAATCTCATGAGAGATTAAGCATTAATGTTTTGTTTCATGATTCCTTGACTTAATACACAATAGAGATAGAGGGCCTTTGAGCAGTTTCTTTCCCCAAATACATCATGTTGTTCTGTGATTGATAATTTATTTCTCTTACTTATATGTGATTGTGCGATCGTGTTTTGTTTCCACAAATTGTAGGAAGGATTCAATATCTTGTTTTAGTATATTACAAGATTAGATTGAATCTTGTTGGTTAGATTTTCTACATGGTATTAGAGTAGAAATTTTTTGGGTGGCGAGTTTGCATAGAATATTTGAATATTTTGGTGTAAAATTTTCAAAAACAAATAGGCTATTTGGATTCCTTGCGAAAATCTACCGAAATAGAAAAAAAAATCGGTCGAATCGGAGCTCGGATGAGGGAGATATCATCTATTTAAAATCAACTCTTTTTTAGAAACTTTTTGTAACATCGGGACAATTACACTGTGCGCAAGTCAAGAACCTATATGTAATTGAGGTACCAGATGCATGCAAAGCTTTGAGGAGAAAGATAGAAGTTAGAGACTTGGTGGTTTAAAGGGAGCATAAATACCTCTTAACATGAATCTTCATGAGAAGCGGTCTCAAAAGGTTGTGGAGTAGTTGCCACAATTGGAGAAGCAAAGAGGAGACTGAGTGGAAGCATCCACTCAAGCAGAGACCTCCATGAGGGGGAAATTTCGAGCCAGATGAGAAGAGGGAGCAGCCATACCTGGAGGTGTAAGCTGGTGGGGTGATGTGTAGACATAATCCCAAGATAAGAAATTTGGGCAAGGTCCATTGAGATGGCGTGTGATCTCATGGATCGAACCTGGCTACGAGGAGCCACAGTACAATAGTAGTAGGAAGGATCAGTTAAATTGATGTATTCATATGTCAGCAAGACAGAAATCAGAGTCAGATGTCAAATACTGGATCACAAATTAGAGTTAAAAATAGTTCAAAGGGCACGGATGCAGATGTCAGCAGCAGCGCAGAGAATCCAGTACTAGACAGATGTAGTAGCTAGCAGCAGTCAGAAGATTCTGATGACAGATGCATTATACTGAGTAAGTTGTTCAGAGGCTATTCAGTTTTAGGACTTGCAGGTGCAAACAACACTAGAGAAGTGTAGCATGCAGAACATTCCAAAAATACCGAATGGAGATAGATTGAATTCCTTTCTTGTTGAGAGGGAGTATTGAAATTTGCAACAAGAAATAGTGAAATTGGAAACTAGAAAGGACAAAAAAAAATGCACCCACACTAGTGAGGAATTTTGATGTACCAGGAGTGAGGAATGTGAGGCGTCTAATTTATTTTCCCCTTAAATAAATTGTAATTTCGTCTCATAACAACTTGTGTCAGTTAACTAATTCATGATGATTGAGTTAGCTCAAGAAATTTGATTTAAGGTGATCGAGGTGGATATTGGTAGCCACCCACCTATTCCACTTGGGCCCTTGCCATTGTCTCTTTCAATTTTTCAATTTCCTTAATTATAGCACAGTTTACTATTTTTGTCAGTTTTTCAGGTCCTGAACTTCTGGAGCCATTTTGAGGCCCCAAACGACGTTTTTTGGGCAAGAAAGGTTTAGCGATTTCCTAGAAATCGCATTAGCAGTTGTAGTCCTCGAAGAGATCTTTCTAACAAGGTATCATGTGCATCAAACAAAGATCATATGACCAAGTTACGACCCTAGAAATTTGGCTGCCCAACTAACCCCAACGGGGCCCATAAACTCTTGGTGTTACATCTCCTCAGGTTAGGGTCTTGATTGTTTAGGATTTTATCTTATTTTTAAATAATAAAAAAGACCCTTCATCCTTATTGTAACACAGTTCAGAGGAACATAACTATCAGTTGTATTTATAGAAAATTTCCCATGTGCAATTATAAAGTCATTGGGATGCCATGATGGATTGTGCAATCAAGGAAGGTTGATTTTCCTAATTAATATGGAGATAATTCCATAGGAATTGCGTGAGCAAGGCAAGCTGAGAATTGGCTAAGTATTAGACCGATTTTTCCTAGATCAGCAGGAGACAATTGGCAGAGTGTTGGAGAATCTCAAGAGAGATTAAGCATTGTATTGTTTCATGATTCCTTGACTTAATAAAAAATAGAGATAGAGGGTTTTGAGCAGTTGCTTCCCTAGATACATCTTGTGTTGTGCGATTGATAACTTGTTTCTCTTACTTATATGTGATTGTGTGATCGTGTGTTGTTTCCACAAATTGTAGGAAGGATTCAATATCTTGTTTTAGTACATTACAAGATTAGATTGAATCCCGTTGGTCAGATTTCCTCCATGAAATAGAAGAGAGGGTTGATACCATCTTGCCTTGTGGTGGTTAATAGGCCGCAAGGTCTGTGATAAAGACCAACATAAATGGAGGAGGGCTTGCACTGTAATTTAGAGCCATAACAGAAGTCGACACAGGTGTAATATTGACTGATTTAACCCTAGTTTGAGGATCGACATTGAGATCTGAAGTTCATGTCAAGATTCAGTCAAAGAAATGCCCAAAATCTATGGATCCATATGAGCTAGTTCGAGTCTCTTATGGAGGAAAGAGTCATGTTTTTTCTATGTGTGGATAGGGTTTGTTCTACAACAATTAGAAGTACATAAGTATAATGCCCTAGTTAGGACAGTTTCCTAGCATGTTTAATTCATAAGGTATGCCCTTAAGACTGTGACAAATTTGCGTAGAAGAAGACAGGTTGTGACCCTTAGAGCGAGGTTTATTTTTGCAATAAAGACCACATATATGGAAGATGGTTTGCAGATTCAGTATGTGTGGAGACAATAGATCCAAAGGAGGGTGGAACCTGAGCAGAAGATTGAGCATGCAGAAGAAATGTGCCATATGGAGAATGGATTGACATGCAGAGGAGTTGATTTTGGTGGACTTTCCATAGATTTTTAGACAAATATCTGAAGAAACCTATAAAAAATTACTAAATGGACTGTTAGTGGCTAATTTGTGACCCCAGTTCAGTCATCTACAGATTGTTAGAAGTATGATAAGAGGAGTAATTCATATCTGTTCATAGATTAGACAACAAAGATCAAATTGTCGATACACAAGAACAGTGATCTTGAGAGGACTCAAACCCTTGTTAGGTGGCAGATTGAAGAGCCCTAGATGAAGACAATATTGTGGGGCCCTAGATCAGTAAAAAGAATTGATTGTGGTTGGGCAGATTGATGGTAGTCCAAGTACAGTTGGAGGGTTGTTAGATTACTGTCAAAGAAGAGCCCTGACTCTTGTTCTGGTGAAGGAAAACAAAATTGGTAGAAGCATAGGTGTATAGGGCCTAAGGATGTGCAGACTTTAAAGGACTAAAGTAATAGTCAAGTGGGCGAACCAACTAGCCCTAGTTCACTATATCGTAGAGGATTGATTCAGAGAGAAGAAGGGCAGCCTCCATAGCCCTGGACTTCTCATCTTGGAGCTGTAATATGGCAAAAGTGGGCATACGAAAAAGTTGTTCACAAATGGAATTGTGAACAACTTGTTACCACTCAAACTAGTAGTGGACCTAAAAGGTGTTCCTAAGAGGGCAATTGCTAGGACAAGGGAAACGATGGAGGCTTAGCCCATTGTCACCACAACTAAGGCTCCGTGCTCTTCATGGAATTTCATTGATGGGTGGAGTCTCGGTAGTTTAGGAAGTCACTTGTAGAGTATTGGTCAATGAATAGGTGGGAAGTGACCCTCGAAACCCTTTCTCTAAGATAAAATAAAGAGTGGGACTTGCTTTCCTTCTAAGCAAGTGAATTTATCTTCTAAGGAGAGAAGAGGGGGATTGAAGGGTTGAGGGAGAAGAAAAAGACTTATGAAGGAAGCTCTCAATCCCTAAAATCCTTTGGGAACTTGGATTCCCAAATGGTCCTTGATGAAAGGCCTTTGACACTAAATGGGACCACACGGGGCCAAGTGGACCCAGCCCAGGTTCGGGGATGGAATTTAGCAACCAATGATGTTCCTATACTGGAAAGGTTAGGGGAAAGGATCAGACAAGAGTTTTTACTTCGATAGGTCAAATTGATCCTACTAGGTTCTATCCTTGGGACCACTTAGGCAAAACTTGATCCTAGAGCTAGGGCTTGAGGTATCTGAATATTCCACCGTCGGAATTGGCCCAAGTTTTGAGGAGAGTGAGGGTACCCAACAACGCAGCTGCCTCTAGGAGATAGAATTTTTCCTCTAGCTAGATTCCTAGGAAATTGTTGCCCTAGGTGACCTAATGGGGCTAGACCTAGGGAATGTGAAAATTTTCTTTAACTCTAAATCTCCAAATTCATCAAATTATATCCTGTATTCAAACCTGATCCTCTATGTTAGGCATTCTGAAGATAAGGCTAAGAACTTACTATAGAACCATCACCTACATGTAGTGATCTTATTCTGTGAGCAGACAACCTACTTTCGAGAAGACACGGAAAGGTAAACACTCTCTGCCAAGATTTTCCATACAGCCCAGGTTGAGCAACCATATATACATCACCAGTTTTTTCTCTTCAGATTTGTGACTTAGAAGAGCCTTGTCTGACCACCTCCGGGTTGCTCCCAGAGTCACCCAAGCAAGCCCTCTCAGCATCATCCTCTTTCTATAGTACCTTATTAGTAATTTAATTAACCATAACAGTTTCTTGATCATGCAGGTATTTCAAATATATTGCCAATAAGCATAAAGCTTTCATGTTAAACAATCACGTCAAAAGACTTTAGACTATGATGCAAAAAATACAAAGAAACCTCACCAAAACTCAAAGGACAAACAAATTCAAACCTCTACAAAGTATAAATAGATATCTGATAAACTTCATTCCACCACAAAAATGTGCTTAACTAAAGAAAATTCTAATTACTGTGCTTTCAAGACAAAGCTTTCAAGGGTAGTGATATTATAAACATACCGCTAACACCTCGTGAACAATAAATGTGTATAAGTAGAACATCATAAGGCTCATTTTAAACATCATTATTATCATTTTATAAATCATTTTTATCAAATCAACAAGAAGCAAGCAACAATTGCATTCAGTTCCACTGAAGCAAAGTATATGGAAGTTTCATATTCTTATTATGAAGCTATCTAGATTTGCAACTTGATTGTAGAGT
This sequence comes from Pinus albicaulis, assembly GCA_034641835.2. Taxonomy (NCBI): domain Eukaryota; kingdom Viridiplantae; phylum Streptophyta; class Pinopsida; order Pinales; family Pinaceae; genus Pinus; species Pinus albicaulis. The sequence continues at coordinate 861,383,540 of CM076571.1, forward strand.
CAACCAATCACTTGTTGAAGCCCAATATTGTCTCTTGTGAGAATCAAAGTTACATCAAGCTCTATGAAAATCCAATGTGTCATAACCATTTCAAACACGTTGATATTCAATACAATTCCTAAGATTCCAAGTTCATTAGGGAGTTGGTAGTGTTGGACCACATTCTGACAAAGTTGCATATGGTTAATAGTTTGACAAAGCTCCTAACAAAGGGGAAGTTGCACATGGTTAACGCTAGTCATATTTGTAGAAGGAATATTATAAGCATAATTTACTAGAAAAACAAAAGAACATTATCAAAGGAATAGTCATGAGAATGCAGGTTGCACAAAGGATATCTACATGTACAGGATTTTCTAAAAGTTTAAACACCAGCCCAAGGAAAGAAAATCAAGGGAAGGGCTTGTTGCTTCATCAAAGCACTCATCCTAAGATTTTCCTAACAGAAACAGAAAAAAAAATGCAGCAAACGAGAATTTTCCTGCTATGAAATGATGGAAATATTGCAGACTGGACACTTGTTTTTCTAAAGCAACCACTGCTTGATGCAGGCCTCGTGATAACTGTGACAGCACTTTAAACTGCCCAGCTCATATCTTTCTAAATACTCTTCTTGTACAAAAAATTCATACCATCATTTTCATACTCTAATTTACCATCATTAGCAAGGGTTTCCATATGTTTTTGAATCTGAAGAGGGAGAAAATTTTACACTTTAAAACTACCAACTAAACCTATAAATCTACAAACAGATTTTAAAGTCCAAGCCTGCTTCATTCTTTGATAATCTTACTGATTACTCTCTTTTTCAGTGATGTTTTCATTATGCCTTGAAAAATATAAGGTAACTTGGTGTGAAATTGTAAATTGATAATTCCAGCTGGCAGCATTTCAAGACTTATGGACAAGAAGTGGACATATATTAGTTACTGCATTCAAAGAAAAGTCCTCCCCATAGATATTATAAATACCTGGAAAATGCTGCATTTGACTTCAATATCCATACTCTGAGAAGCATGCTCTATTTTTGAGGAGTACAAGCTTTTCTCTAAACACTTGGAAATAGTCTCCTCACTAAGTCATGTGCTAACATCCTTACGATGTACGATGTATTTTTGTAGTTTTTTTATTAAGAACAATAGAGATTTATGCAAGTAAGTGTGCATTCACATTATTCACAATAGAGATTTATGCTGATTGGATATTATTTGTGCTAATCACATTTTATATTAATGTTAACAGCATAGTAAGCAGTGTAAAAGAGAGGCAGAAATTTGATTGTGTGCCATGTTAGGTTCTGGAAATGCTATAACATGTGAGAAGCAATGAACCAAAACCTCTCATTGCAATTATGAACCAAAACATAGTGCCATAACACTTACCTTATGTGACCCTGAAATATTGATTTGTGCATCAAATTTGTGGACATTAGTACATATAGACAGTGAACCTATCTACCCTACATTGATATGACCTTGAAATTTGAGTATACTTGACTGAGATATCATATTTGACAAAGTTTGATACATTGACATATTGCCACGATGTATTGGTCTTAACATTGACACATTCAACCTCCATTGACATTGAAATTACACATAGACCACAATGTAAGATAGACCGTTGGCATTTAGACTTCACAAGTGTTTTGGGCATTGATATGTTGACCTCAGGTTAGTAACAGTATCCAATGTCCTTGAGCTGGTTCATCCTACATCTTAAATCTTAGACCCTAAAACTTTAAATGCATTATACCAAAATGTGAAGGCTTTAAACCTTGAACCCTGCTTATTAAGAAATATGAACACTAAAATACCCTTTAAAGCCCCAAAATCCATGATGGACATTGGTTAAAATTTCCTCAAGAGATATCCAACCTGTCTACAAGGGCAGTTATGCACACATATATTCATAAATAGCCCATTGTAAGTTCACATTCCATACTATATTGACCCAATTACCTTTTGAAAATGACTAAAAGCATTGCAGTATGCTTAAATAGCCCATTGGACGTGCACATTCCATACTATGACCCAATTAGCTTTTAAAAATGATTCTAAGCATTGTTGTATGCTTTAAGAAATGACCTTTTGAAAATGATTGTAAAAAAATGGTGAAACACTTTAGGAGCTTTTGGCATTATAGATAAATTGTACTTAAGGACTCTTTGATATCTCTTGGAAATACAAGAGAAATGATTCTGAGAATCATTGCAGTATGATTTAACTGGTCTTTTGAAAATGATTCTAACAAAAAAGGTAGCAAACTTGAGGAAGTTTTGGCATTAGAGATAAACTCCACTGAAGGACTTGAGATATATCTTAGAAAAATAAATTTGTTCTAAATTACTAGGAGGTTGTTGGAAAGGCTTTTGGAGCTTCACGTACATTCAAGTTCCATATATCAATTAGGGGCCTTGGTCTGATCTACACTTGAAGTATTTCTGTAGTATTTTTACTAAGAACAGTACAGATTTATGCAAATAAGTGTGCATTCACATTAAATAACTACAAGTACTCTGCTGATTATACACAGGGTATGTGTGTGGAATGCATTCTTGTTGGTTTTGCTGGCCATTCTGGGTGCATGCTCAGATGTAGAAGTTGAACTAAAGTCTCTCGGACCCCTAAGAAAAACCATAATGGCCATCATGCATTCTGGGTGCATGCTCAGATGTTATCTTGGGTGTAACTCTTTTGTTACTCAACAGGCTTGGTACCATCTGTTTTGAATTTCAATTTAAACAGTGTTTCCATCTAGCTTTCCTACCATATGGAAGTGTGGTTAAGGGCCACATACCTTTTGGCATCAGTTAGTTATACTTCATTCAACTGCATGATGGTTTTTAAGGGCTTGTATCCATGACTAAGGGTTGTGATATGTAGAATGCATGCCCGTAATATTTCAAGGCTTTCTGGCCAGAGGTTTACATATTCAAGTAGAACTTCAAATTGATTGTGATCGGTCACTATTGGTTGATATACTATTTTGTTGATCATGTTGATTTTTACATTGTAATACATGGCTTCTTGTTGCTTGGTATTTGATCTTTCAGGGCTCATTTACTAAACCTGGACCATCATTCATTTTGATTTGCCTTGATTTCATGTTTTCAACTCCTATGGACTTATTTACCTGATTAAATTTTCATCCTCGATGTCATTTTAGAGCCTCCATTTCTTGGAATCGTCTCATAACATAAGAATTCTTTACTTTTGGATAGCTTTACGTGCTTTACTTGACCTTCAAAGTGGAGAATGGTTAACCACTTTTGGGTTATCTACAACTTGTTCATCCCATAATGTTATTGTTATTGTCTCCAAGCGCTTTAAGCCACATTTATTAGACTTGGATTTTCATTTCATGTGTCTCATGTCTTCCAACTTCCATTGACTCATTTACCTGTCAAAGTGACATCCCCATTGACAATCAATTCAAGTTTGATCTGCTTATAAGGCATTATTTCAATTCAAATTCTAAGTTGTAAGTTTGTAACCAATCATGATACGTTTGACAACTTTGTCATCAAGTGTGTGCCTCATTTACTGGTATATAGCCACATCTATGCGAACATTTGAAGATCCTCAAGAGATCATTTGTTTCCATTCCATACGATGTCTTCAACTTCCATTGATTTATTTACCTGTGAATATCCATCGAAAGTCACACCCCCCTTGACAATCAATTCAAGTTTGATCTGATTATAAGATATTATATCCCTTCAAATTCTAAGTTGTAACCAGTCATGATACGTTGGAAAACTTTGTCATCAAGTGCATGCCCTCTTTTACTAGTATGTAGCCACACCTGTGTGAACATTCTAAGATGCTTAAGAGATCATTTGTTGTCATTCCATACTAAATGTAGTGTCTTTTGATGTAGGGAATTGGTGGGCAATCTAGTTTTGTCATTCCATACTTATCTGACTACTTATGATTCCTATTGTTACTCAAGATAAAAACTCTTTGGAACTTTGGTGAATGAAATGAATTGCTTTGTTCACAGGGACGTTTGTTAAGTAGCAGCCCTGGAGCCTAGGAACCTCTAGAAGAATCTGAAATAGTGGAAACAAATGAAATTTCCAGATTTTCTTTATCCTCTTTTTCAACTGAAATCCTTTTCCAATGTTCCTGTGGTGGTGCCCTTGCTTTTTGCATTAAATGCATCTATACCTTTTTATTTTAGCAACAAAAAGTCTAATTGCAAGTGAATCTCATTTTTGTATCAGATCAGCAAACTTTTTCTTGAACTTTTTGTTCCCACCTGCTGAAAGAAAACTCTGTTTTTTTGTTATCAACTTTGAATGTTCCTTTCATGTCTTCTCTTGCAGTAGTATGGAGATTATGCAAGGTTAATCTGGGCCCTCTGTCAAGTGAAGTGACCAGACTGTCATAAGATTAGACTAGTAAAGAAATCAAGGTGATGACTGCATGTACATTGGTGCCTCAACTGGTGCCTGCCTCATTGATCACATCTTATGTTGTCATCTTTATTTGGGAAAATTTCCTCAGATATATCTTAGGATGGCAGTTGGATATTCATAAATGTTAAATATCTTGAATTCCAAGTGATTATTGTGCAATTCATAAAAGTTTGTAACCAATCATGATACGTTTGACAACTTTGTCATCAAGTGTGTGCCTCATTTACTGGTATATAGCCACATATATGTGAACATTTGAAGATCCTCAAGAGATCATTTGTTGCCATTCCATACGATGTCTTCAACTTCCATTGATTTATTCACCTGTGAATATCCATCGAAAGTCACACCCCCGTTGACAATCAATTCAAGTTTGATCTGATTATAAGATATTATATCCCTTCAAATTCTAAGTTGTAACCAGTCATGATACGTTGGAAAAAATTGTCATCAAGTGCATGCCCTCTTTTACTGGTATGTAGCCACACCTGTGTGAACATTCTAAGATGCTTAAGAGATCATTTGTTGTCATTCCATACTAAATGTAGTGTCTTTTGATGTAGGGAATTGGTGGGCAATCTAGTTTTGTCATTCCATACTTAACTGACTACTTGTGATTCCTATTGTTAATCAAGATAAAAACTCTTTGGAACTTTGGTGAATGAAATGAATTTCTTTGTTCATAGGGATGTTTGTTAAGTAGCAACCCTGGAGCCTAGGAACCTCTAGAAGAATCTGAAATAGTGGAAACAAATGAAATTGCCAGATTTTCTTTATCCTCTTTTTCAACTGAAATCCTTTTCCAATGTTCCTGTGGTGGTGCCCTTGCTTTCTACATTAAATGCATCTATACCTTGTTATTTTAGCAAAAAAAATTCTAATTGCAAGTGAATCTCAATTTTGTATCAGATCAGCAAACTTTTTCTTGAACTTTTTGTTCCCACCTGCTGAAAGAAAACTCTGTTTTTTTGTTATCAACTTTGAATATTTCTTTCATGTCTTCTCTTGCAGTAGTATGGAGATTATGCAAGGTTAATCTAGGCCCTCTGTCAAGTGAAGTGACCAGACTGTCATAAGATTAGACTAGTAAAGCAATCAAGGTGATGACTGCATGTACATTGGTGCCTCAACTGGTGCCTGTCTCATTGATCACATCTTATGTTGTCATCTTTATTTGGGAAAATTTCCTCAGATATATCTTAGGATGGCAGCTTGATATTCATAAATGTTAAATATCTTGAATTCCAAGTGATTATTGTGCTTGTTACATATTAGGAACCTCCTCTTTATTTGGTGAAATTCCCTCAGACAAATCTCACAGTCACAGCTTTATTTTCACACACATGTGCCCCATTCTTCTGTTGGTGTTTTGGCATTGCTGGTGTGAGTCGTTTGATCATTAATGCTCAAAATGCTACAAGTAAGATCCCTGTGATTATTAGTTTCCCATTTGTTGATTCTTGCAGTTCCTATGGTATGTTTGACTTCATCTTCTTCCAGAATGTTAAATGATCTTGTTCAATAACGGAATTCCCATTTGCAACTTCCAGATGAAAACCCATGCTGTGAAAATTTTCAACCAGATCCATTTTAGACAAAGAAGAAAGTCACACTAGCTACAGCCATGGCTCTGGTGTACTTGGAGCCTTCTAATTTGCATGGGTGTTTGTTGTGTATTCCTTTGTCTTTTCCAATTAGGTAACCAACCTGCAAATTAAAATAATATTGGAAAAAATTTCAGTGCTCTAAGAGAGATATTGAACTTGTGTTTGCAACACTAGAGTGCTCAGCAATTGGAATCAGATTTATAGATTAAGGCATGAATGTACCGCAAATAAAAGACATACCATCCACTGAAATATTTTAATTTTAGTAGAAAGAATGATGTATTCACAGCGGGCAAATATTGGCGAGTAAAATATATGATAGATAATTGTAGTACTTTGGAAATAAAATGCACGAGTCAACCTTACATAATCTGGAATTACCCAACACTTCCAGACTGTGACTACAATTTACCTATGCAAGTTTCCTGATTATCATGCTGTCTTCTCTGTTGCATTTTACTCTGTCTGTCTTTTTGTGACAATTTTTGTTGTCTCATTATATATTTTTTTATTATTCAATAAAAATTATTAAATACTTCTCTATAGATAAAGGCTAAAGGACTATTCATAAAGCAAAGGTCAGTTAACCTTCCTAAAGTAATATTACATAGACAGTAAGCTCTCATTAGCATATGCAAGCTCCTTAAGGACTTGTTCCAGCTTATCAAATTAGATTCCAAAGTGTAAGAGAGAGTGCATATGTGCTTGATAAGCCAAATGTGTGCTTCCTTGAGCATCAAAAACAAAGGAATAAGAAAAATATCAAAATGAAGAAAGAAGTTGGCAAATATCTATCATTAGCAAGTGTGGGATGGATAATTTAAATGGTTTCATAGTTAATTGAAAGGGATTCAGGCTATCATCAAAAATCACAGAAAGCTTGCAACCCTTACACAACATTTACAAAGCATGATAAGACAGTATATATCCAGCGTGATAAGGTTTATATATCCAGCTTACAAATAATAACCAAACAGTAGCAAGAACATTGCAGTACATTTGATGTAAAAAATATATAGCTTAGAGAAGTATAATAGTAATCATGTATCCAACATCTTAACCATGATATTAATCACAAGTAAGCTATCACAATCTGCGTCCAGAATCCTCAAATGTTTGGGATAGTAATTTACCAATTCATTGTTCTCTCTCAATCATTGATCAATTCAATGTCACTACTCTTCCAACATATAAAAGTGTTAAGTGCATCTGCTAAATACTCGCATTGACTACTTCTATGTTTAAGCTTAATTTCACAATCCGAATCAACCAATATTGATTGTGGGCACACAAAATAATATCTTTCTCCTAATACTTCCCCATTGGGCATGCCAAAATTTGGTTCAGTGTTTTTTATGTAACCCTTTGCAACCTTCACTTGACCATTAAAATATGTAAGTGAACATTTTTTCCCGTTCAATCCTGTATTTGAAGGTTGTAATTGCAGTTGACCCTGGAAATAAAAAAATTCTTGTAAGATTCCATAGAATAAAAAGATAATATTAAAAAGGAAAATAAACAAGTATAAAACTTACCCGTGTTATTAAGTCACCAATTGGGTCATGAACAGGTTGTCCTGAAGTCAATGGAGTTTGTTCTAGTGAAGCCTGACTAAGACTTAAGGAACTCTGCTAAAAAATAAATAGTTTGAATGTGATACCATGAAATCAGAAGATGAACGGTTAAGCTATAGAAATAATATTTCATTAATTACATATCTACAACAATACAATCATGTTCATATTGGCATGTGCTTTTAAAATTTCAATCTTCAAAGATGGCATACATCAACAATTAAATATCCTACACGTAATTCTTACATTGTTGGTTGGTTCTGGATTAACTCGACCATTTTCTTTTCCCGCCTCTGTGGCAGCTTTCCATTACATTAATTCTTCAATAGCTGCCTTCAATATTCCAAGTTCCTTGTCTTTTTCTTTCAATTTTTCTTTCGTATTATGTAATTTCCTCTTGTAAGCACGGTCTTTTCCAAACAAATCAGTTGGAGTGACTCCATAGCCAACCCCACGTACACGACCCCTCCTCTCAGGCCCCAAAACTATAGCAATGGCATCTTCCTTTGTTGGATATGCAGGAGACACTGAATCATTTTGTATCGATTCAATTTGTTTCTAACAAAGACAACATTTAAATAAATACATGTAAGAAACATCATTAATATTTAAAAAAGAAAAAAATTAAATAGATACAAAAATAGTTCGGGAACTTACTATTCTCTCTGCACTAAATGATGACATTGGAGTGCCATCCTTCTTTGTATGACATTTCATCCACACATCAGCCCTAGTTACAGGTGCATCATTTTGATTGCAAGTTTGATTCTAGTCACAAAAATTACAATGGTGTAGATAAGTATATTTGCAATTGGTGATTGTGAACAAAAAATAAATTTGATTACAACTTACAAGGTCATGTTCAACTCTAAAGTAACCTCTACAGCCAGAAGTGTGGGTCTCTGGTTCTAATTTCCTATTTTCCTGATTGAATTTTGCTTTCTCCTGGAACTCAATAAAAAATCGATGCTTATATTGAAATTGATTATATGCAAGGATTCAAATTCAAATCTCATTTAACGATAACAAGTAGATTTGTCATTCATTTTTACCTTGAATTTAGGGTCCGATCATATTCTAACAAATTCAATCCAATCGGTTTCATTTACTCCAATAGGAACATTTGTCATCCTCTCCTCATCTGTGTTGTATTTCAAATAATACTTTTTATACAAATTATATCTGTAAGTTCTCAAGCACTGAGATATTGCTTTATAACACCATTGCTCCACTGACAAGTCTATTTGGTAGGTACGCAACAATAGATAAAAAACGAATTATTAGATACAAATAATTATTTGAAATTAAACATACCATGCACACATTCACATACACTAATGAAATTTAGAAAAAAATCCAATAATAATTTGGTTGATACTCACATTGATTGCACTCCATATGTCTTTTTTAAGTGCTTCAGGCACTTGTTTCCATTCCATATGTTTGATGCCTACAATCTCTCTTGCAAGGACACCTAAAAAGGAGGAGAATTTCTCTTATTGTGGACCAACAGGTTGTCCCCTCTCATTAAATTGAATTTCAGGCAATGCAGAGGCCTCTGTAGTGTTTCCAAAGAGGCATTTTGTTGGTCCCCTACCCTTCCTTTTCACATTTGTTGTACTATGAGCTTCAATACTTGGATCTTCTCCTTCAAAGCCATGCTCTTGCTGTGGTTGTTCTTGCTCCATATCATGATCTAGTTGTGATGGTTCTTGCTCCAAACCATAAAGTTGTTGTGATGGTATGTGCTGAGAATTTTCTGGAAAACAAATCACACCTTTTGAGACAATAACAATATGAATCTCTTAACATAAAATCTTGAAGTATTTATACAAGAAATATAAAGTTGAAAAATGATGATACCTTCCAATGGTTCATCCACATTTTTCTCAAGAATATGTGCATTAGAATTGGTGTTGACACTAAAGCAACTAGATTCATGTTGTAATGGGGAAACAAATCCTGGTGCTCTATTTTGTGGATGTTTTTTGATGATGCCACATTGAATGTTGTCATTTTTTTTGGTAATGTGGCTTGACTTTGTGGTTTTACTCACTGTTAAAAGTGATCTCTTGTGATGTCGTCATCCCTCTGCTCTCAGGGCCTCTGTTACTTCTGACGTCTCACCATTCTCACTCCACCTTTTCCCTACTCCCTTCTCCATGCCTCGTCTCTGACCGCCGATGCGTTGTCGGCGTGGAATCAGCCGGGGTCAAGCCTCCTTTAATCCACCCTCGCCCTCCTCTGATTCGGGTTCCTCATCTACTAGTGAAGAGCTTGTCCTTCCTCCTGCTTGGTGCAGAGGCAGAGTCAGAGGTCGAGGGCGCATTCAAGATTCCAGCCACGTTGGCCCTTCTTCTCCTTTTTCAAATTCTAACCCTCCTGGCAGAGTGCATTCGGGGTCCACCATAAGGCAAACCTCTCAGCATGCAGAGCTTCGTTTTCACTGCACCTCTGTTCATTCCATTATCACTTCCTTCATTACCGTCTCCCTCCATGAGGAAATTCCTCATTAGGCCCCTGCCCACCCTGCATCTCCCTCATCTCCTCGCACCCCTCGCTCCACTGGCAGAGAGAGTCTCCCGGATTCCTCTACTCTCCCATCTCAAGCTGTGTTGAATAATGATGTTGAGGACCCAGACCTGAAGGATGGCAGCCAAGCTAGCATGGCTGAAAGCAGTAATGATTACGAATATGGTTACAGGATCGTTGAGGAGCCGATGTCTCCAGAGCATGAAGGGTGAGCCGATGTGTGCAGACTTCATTTTCTCCAGGTTTCTTTGCTCAATCACTGTTGGAGCTTTTTTTCTTTTTAGTTTTAGAGCATAGCTGGAATGGCTGATAGACGTTTTCAGTTTATATATTTATGTCTCTATGGTTTGTATAAATTCAAGGCCGGTTTCCCTACCATGGGCGGCCCAGACTATGATGTTAACAGGATCAGTTTCCCATTATGGGCGATCCAGACTTTTTATGAACAACATGCTTATCAAGCCTAGCTGTCTGGCTTTCACAGCAGACGCTGAGGCAGTCTTGTACTAGTACTCTTTACACTTAATAGAATTAGTCTCACTTAGAAAAAAAAATGGTGATAAGGGTATAGTTCCCTAACCACTTCCCTCTGAACAACTCTGAATTTCTGAGAGTCGCAAGGGTTAGGGATGTTTTCAAAGATGGCTGCCCCTTCTGTTGCCAGTTTACCAATAGGGAAAAGAGTATCTTTGAAGATGAACTAATTTCTTGCAATCCACATTCCCCGGGCAATCAAGAGGGGCATAGTTCTAACTTTGTCATTAGGAGCTTCCTGCCACCATCTTTGCCATGCTTCTGAGAGCAGTTGGCCTTCCTATCTCTAAGGAATATTTTTCATCCTCAGCATTTCATTCCAAAGGCTGATGGTAAAGGGGAAAGAAAGAAAAATGTGTTGCACTGATTTTTCACTGTCTTTGCATAGAGAGCACCACCCTGGACCAATTTTCCCTTTTTTTTAAGGAAATCCCAGGTGGGGACTTTCTTCTGAAGAATACACCAGAAAAACAATCTTGTCTTAGCCGGCCCTTTTAGCTTCCACAATGGTTTTGACCACTAGACAGGATCCTCCCACCCATTCTGAGACATCAACCAAGCATAACCCAGCTTAGGGGTATACATACAATTCTGAGAGTGCACCCACCGCAACTGAGACATCAACCAAGCATAACCCAGCTTAGGGGTATACATACAATTCTGAGAGTGCACCCACCGCAACTGAGACATCAACCAAGCATAACCCAGCTTAGGGGTATACATACAAGTCTGAGAGTGATTGAGCACCTTAATGATATTAAGGTGCTTAATCACGTCTCTCGAGAGAACAAAAGAACCCATACAACCCACCTAAGAATCTCAACCCAGTCTGACCAATCTCCCATCCCCAACAGTCTAGGCCAAACCTTGTTCGATAATTTTTACAGCTGCCACCAAAGCGTTCCACACCATCGACGAATTTTTGAATGATTTTTGAGGCAGTCTGAGCCAGACCAGAGTTTGCATAGGTCTATGTATTTCCTCCTTCTTACCAAAGTCCAGAGGTTCTCCGTAGTGATTAGTCTCCAAGCTAGTTTTGCCGCTAGAGACCTTGAGCATGGAAAGAGGTCCTTTATTCCCCAACCATCCTAACATTTTGGTCTGACTAATTTTTCCCACGCAACCCAAGGGGTTAAGTGTTCCGACTTGGAGCCTGCCCATAGGAATTTGCTACAGATTTTGTTGATCTTCATCAGAATAATTTTTGGCATCCAAATGAGGCTAGCCCAGTAAACCAGAATTTCCATCACCACAGATTTGATTAGAACCAACCTCCCTACTCTGGACAGCCATTTGAAACTCCAGTGATTCATCCTGTTCTCAATTTTAGCTAAGAGCCATTTCCAATCCTGAATCCGATAATTATCCGGCTTAAGAAAGAAACCCAGATACTTAAAGGAGTCCTATAGAGTTTTAACTTCAAAGTGAAGGTAGTCTTTTATTCTGTCCACTTCCACCCTTGAGAGCCCTACAGTGGTCAGGGAAGATTTTTGGCCATTTATACTTAGTCCAGTCGCTTTTAGAAAAATGTCTAAGATCTTCTTTAAACACTGACAGTCTTCTATACTCCCGCTACTAAACAGCAAGATGTCATCTACATAGAGGAGATGGGTTGCCTAGAGATTGATCGCTACTTCAATACCTTTGAGCTCCCCTCTGAAGCCAAGATGTGTCAACTGCAAGAGTCTTAAAAACATCCAATTGATCCTATCATAGGCACCCTTAGAGAGGTCAATTTTTACTATAGCTCCTTTTTCCCACTCTTTTTGAGGCTGTGGAGGGTTTCTTGAGCTACCCCCACTGCTTCATGGATTTGCCTTCCATCCAAAAAATCGAATTTCTCTGCAGAAAGGGTTTAAAGAATTTAAAGAAGAGCAGGGTTAAGGAGATAAGAGCGGGAGTGCAGTCCCGGTTACTTAAATTTTTTTTTCCAAAATTTCCTACTATGTTTCTGGCATACTTTTTCCTGTCCTATTGACCACAAATTTTGTATTCATTATTTCTTTCATCACAACACCTAAAATAGATATTGATGGTGTTCATAAACCTATTTCTAGTTGTGATAAGTGGATTAGGGGCTCCCTTATCACAACCCAGAACCCCTAATACGTTTAATCCCTTAATACCCAATCCATATTTCTTTAACCCCTACACTCATAAATCATAACCCATAAACCCCTTCATTCATTAAATATTATGACATTAACCCCTAACCTATATTAATCCATGAACCTCCTAAGCCATAAATCCTTATCCTCTTAACCTGTGACCCTTAACCCCAAAACACCTTAACTACTAACCCCTTAACCACTAATAGCTAAATCTCATAAATATTGAGTCCTTAACCGCTAAATACTCTGACCCTAAATCCCTTTGGTCCTTGACGCTTGACCCTTGAAGCCCTTAACCGCTAAGTATCCAAAGCTGAAAAAAACACCCCAAACCAGCAAATTGACCTCCTAAGAGAATCCTTCGTCTCTAATTGAGCATATTAGAAACATTACTTGATTCTTAGAGAACTAGGTACTAGTTACGATGATATGTGTTTGTGGGTAATGCCATTATTATCATGTATACCAAATGTAGACAATTGGATAATTTGCAAAGCCTCGATTTGAATTACTCACAATATCTACACTTCATCACGTTGAGATGGAGCTTGTAGTGTTCTCTCACATAAGGAGTTGTAAATGAAAAGGAACAAGCTCCTATTACATGGAGGGTTTAAAGAGTTTAAAGAAGAGCAGGGTTAAGGAGATAAGAGCAGGAGCACAGTCCGGGTTACTTAAAACCCTTTTTCCAAAATTTCCTACTATGTTTCTGGCATACTTTTTCCCTGTCCTATTGACCACAAATTTTGTATTCATTATTGCTTTCATCACAACACCTACAATAGATATATATGGTGTTCATAAGCCTATTTATAGTTGTGATAAGTGGATTAGGGGCTCCCTTATCACAACCCATAACCCCTAATACGTTTACGCCCTTAGCCAAGGGGGCCCAAGGGTGTACTTGTAGGGGCATTGAGACCAAATTTGGGGGGTCATAACATTAGGAAAAGTGGAATGACATAACAAAAAAGTTTATGGGTGGGGGTATCTTATGGTGTCTTGAACATGCCAAGGGGACACAAGGGTAGCATGTATGTGTAGAAGTCAGAGGTGCAAGCATGGTTTACTAAGATCTATAATCCTAGCATTAGAGAATGAGAAGGGGGCTTAGGACCTAATTGCAGAGGGCCTAGGGGACCTAGAGGGAAGGCAACGAGAGAAATTGATAAGGGAACCCAAAATAATGGTGATAAGGGCATTAGGAGTCCAATTATCACAAAACATAAGCCCTTAACCCGTAACCACTAAATTCCCTACCCCCTTAACCCCCAATCCATATTCCCTTAACCCCTGCACTCATAAAGCATAACCCATATACCCCTTCATTCATTAAATCTTATGACATTAACCCCTAACCTATATTAATCCATGAACCTCCTAAGCCATAAATCCTTAGCCTCTTAACCTGTGACCATTAACCCCTAACCCTTCACCCCTAAACACCTTAACTACTAACCCCTTAACTACTAAAAGTACAACACCCCAAACCAACAAATTGACCTCCCGGGAGAATCCTTCATCTCTAACTGAGCATATTAGAAACATTAATTGTTTCTTAGAGAACTAGGTACTGGTTACGAGGATATGTGTTTGTGGGTAATGCCATTATTATCATGTATACCAAATGTAGACAATTGAATAATTCGCAAAGCCTCGTTTTGAATTACTCACAATATATACACTTCATCATGTTGAGATGGAGCTTGTAGTGTTCTATCACATAAGGAGTTGTAAACGAAAAGGAGCAAGCTCCCATTAGAGGGCTTTTCTGTGTGGGAGTGTTGGAGGCAGAGTGGTTTCTGGTATTCCATCTATTTTTTTCACAAATTTTGTCATAGTTGGGCGTGATCGTGGAGGTCCCATTGAGGAAACGAAAGAGACAAAAGCGACTGCAGATTCGTCATGAGGAGGCTGCGCATCATTTTTAGGAGCAGAAGGGGGTGGTTCCCTATCGAGATCGAACTCTGGGGGGCATGGTAGCGGAGGGAAAAGTCAGAATTTCAAACACCAGCCTAGATCAAGTAGCATGCACGAGCTCCCGTGTAAAAACTATATTCCCTAATATAGTTTTTATTAATGCTCTAATTAAACTAAAATTATTACTTTATGAGTCTTCAACATCATTAAATATTAAATATAGCTTCTATTTTAATTGAACTTCTGTTCTTGAAATAAAAATAAAACTTAATGAAAACCAAAAATACTAGATGACCACAAAAATACTAGATGACCTCCTTTTACTCAAATAAAAATAAAACTTAATAAAAACCAAAACCAACATAGCAATTGCTTTATAATTTTTTACTATCTATTAAAATCTAACTTGGCCACTAGTCTAAACTCTAGTAAATGGACCTCTTAAAATTTATTCCTAGATGTGAAATGACCTCTTTTGCTCAAATAAAAATACTAGATGACCTCCTTTTGCTGAAATAAAATTAAAACTTTATGAAAATCAAAACGACTATTGCAATTGCTTTATAAGATTTTGGTACCTCTTAAAATATAATTTTGGGCGGCTTCTTAAAATTTAATTTCGGCGGCTTCTGAAACTATAATTTCGGGCGGCTATTTTCCCTTGGCCAGGTTCGGGACAGAGTTAGGTGATCTTTAACAATGTTTATGATTTTGGCGCAGATGCCATACCCTTCTATTCTTCACTGCACTCTGGATTCGACTATATTCTTAACGCGATTTTATTATATCAGATCTGGTTTAACTCTTTTTCCAGCTTTAATTGAGATATTATTCTCTTGATTTGGGGTTTTATCTGCAATTCGGAACAGAAAACATGTGGTCCGTTGCCAGCATATGGAGATAAAATTGCAACCTTCGACAACTCAAAGAGGGAGAGTGTGTATTGATAAGTTCTAAAGGTATTTTCCTGATATCTATGACTTTTATTGTTAAAATTTCAATAGATTTAAACTTGTATACCGAATTATGTAGAAGGCGGCGTTAGGGTTGACAAGATTTTATAAAATCAATCATTTTTTTTTTTGTGGTTAGCAAGACCAGGCACTCCTTAGAGCTGCTCTCATACGCTGATTATCCCTTACTTTTGTTGTAGGAATTAGTCCTTATGGCTCCTCCAACAAGCCTCATTATACAGACATGCATTATCTCTATAATAACTATAGTGCCTGAGACTCTCTTAAACAATAAATATGCCACCCCTTTTGGTACCAAAACAACCCTACTATCAACGTATTTACACAGCTACTCCTCGACCCTGTTATATCTTCTAATCTGACCTCAAAACAATCATTTCAGGCTTCAGTCTTCTCTTCTTCAAGCTGTGGCTTACATCAAAAGGTGTTTTACTCCTAAATATTTTTGCTTGGATGTTATCTTAGCCTCCCTCACCTTCTATTTATACGCAATATAAAGGCTTTATTTGGGTGTCCACATTGGCTTGACAAGTTTTCACATGGCTTATTAACATCAAGCCAACCTAGACTCTTCTTTAGCTGAACCTTTTGCTCCTTGATCTAGACACCCACAACTCCCTATGAGTTGCTTCGCTAACCACACTCTGATTCACTATCCCTTAAAGTAGCTCAAATACTCTCTGATACCATGTTGCTTTTCCACGATCTTGGGTCTAGGATAGTGTCTTAAAATATTTCACGCTACCAAACCAATAATCACAATGATACTATCTTGCACAACAAAATATAAAAAGCAGTAAATCTACCAATGCACAAAATATAGAAAAATTCTTACAATTTTTAACCCAACTTTGTTATATTAATCAACATATGATACAATAGTCTAGGGCTCCCATACCAAGGATAATGGCCTTCATACACCCATTGATACAAGATACAAAACTGGGTTTGGTGTCAGTCCATCGACAACCAATCTACCCTCAACAAGATACTCTGACCATGTCGCTGTCACATTCTCTCTCAGATCTTCTCGGTCATGCCTTGTACTAGCTCGGTCCTTCGGCTCCCGATCTGTAGCTCTTGACTCTATCAATGCTCCAAGTCCATCTAGCCACTAAAGCTTGGCTACCAATCTACTCACTAGTTGTGCCTTGGTCCATCAAGGGCACAACACATCGAGACTCCTGTCGAATTGTTCACAACTTCGTTTGTGAACAATTCTCAATCTTCTCGTTGCTGCTCCTCAGTTACTTAGGGACTTCAAACCACTACGGTCTTCCTGTGTTGCACCGATGAAGGCCAACATAGGGCATGAAGGGCTACCATCTATCGCTACAAGATGTCTATATCCCACAATGAACATAGGCTAGGAGGAATATCCATCATCTGATGTAAAAGTTCTCCACACACAAGTCTAGGGCTACACAAGTGACAAAATTGCTCCTAGTTGATCAGACCCTTGACCTCTAGCAACCACCGAGGTCCATGAAGTTGGTGCACACCGGGCCCCAACATGGGTACTATCACACTGTCCTCCAACATACCATAAATGCACAATCCATGTTCACACTTGGCCCAATCTCACGTTGCCCTCCAGCAGACCACGAGTGACCAATACTTGTTGTAGCATATACCTCTAGCTAGGGCATCCTCACACTTAGGAAATCCTCCTCGTGGCTACCACGAGACTTCTCTAACAGTCCTGTCCTAGGACACCCATTACTTCATTGCGAGATCTGGTCCTAGTTGGGGTTTCTTAACAACCAAGAGAACCCCAACACATGGCTCCCACAGGTTGCATATGAATTTGATCCTATCATCAATCATTACACTGGTTAGGGCTTCTAACCAACACATTAGCCCTCCCTTCTTCGCTTCCACAGGCTGTACTAAAATGTTCCAACTGTCCAAACTAGGACCAACAATTTAACACAAAAACATACCTTCTAATGTGTTGGTACCTTGTTGTATTCTACAATATAGTTAGGGCTTAGCGACAATCCATGTCAGCCCTCTCAACACTTGCTAACAATCATTTCTATCAATGTGGCTTGCCTTCACCCTAGAGTTTCTCCCCTACGCTGATTGTCTCTTAGTTATGTTGAAGGAATTAGGGCATCATTCAATTCTGAGTACACAGAACTCCCAGGCCATTAGGCCTTCTATGACATTCTGATATGTTGCCTTGTTGACTAGACAAACTTGCTAGACAGTTCCTGAACATTTGAAGCTTGCATGAAAAGTTCTGTTTTCTGGTTAGAGTGTTGCTAGACATACAATTTTTGCAATCTACAGATTTGTTCTGCATGCCCGGAATAATATCTTCTTTGCAACAGAAAGGTGTGAAATCCATAGTAGGTATTTGATACATACCTTTTCAAAACATGGACTGTCCTTTGCGCCAACGACTCCCTAATATAGTAGCATACGCTTCCATTCTATTAGCGTACCAATTTCAGATATCTCCAGTCCTGTTGCCCTCATCAGAATACTTACTAATGATCTAATCATGAATTTCCAAGTGTGTCCACCTTCTGTTGTACAAGGTCCTTTATGAAAACAAGTCCAAGTCATGTTGTCACCTTCGCACATCATAAAGATGACAAGAACATGATCCAAACACTGCCCCATAAATCATGGACCCAACACACCTCCACAAGACACTACTGTAATATAGTTTTCACTGTTAGATAGGGCACGTAATGCAGCCCTAGTTTCATCACACAGTCAGCAAACAAACCCTTCTACGGTTGCGGTTTACCTAGGAGGGGTTCCTTCAATGCCATAATGCCTCCTTAGGTTGCTATCCACTCTTTGAAAACCCTCTAATTTGACCGACCTGTGTGCTATGCCCTGTGGCCTAGCACCACAACTTCAAATCATGCCCAAGTCTGCTCAGAGAAGGCGACTTCCTTTTGCTGTCCTTCAGGACCTTCAAACAATATTTAAACCCTTAAATATGCCCAGAGATTGCTTCAGATCTAGTGGCTGTCCTCCTGTGACAGCGGTCTTCTTCCTTGGCTTCCACATGCTGCTAGATAACTGATGCAAATCTGACCCTAAACTAGGATCCAACATACATCAAGATGCACCCAAAATGCATACTTCAGCTCCCTTTTTTAGGGTCTGCTCCATGCTGCAAATCTGGACTGGTTAGGGCACGAACCATAGTCCCTAACACCCTTTAATTTTGGCCCATAAATTCTCCTTAGAGCTGCGTCTATCTCTTCCTTGAAGGTCATGACACTTAGCTGTAGGTCTGAGCTGTTTCTAGTCCTTAAGCAGTCCTTGAACCTCCTTAATCTTTGTGGCAGGCTTCAGTGAAACCTCACAGGCCTTCGACACTCTTGTTTATAGACAAACCACCCATCAAATAGTCTGTAGAAATTTGCTGAATAATAAATAATTATCCACCGAGACTATCCTGGTCACATACTATTTGAACTTCATACACAACACATAATCTCTTCCACTCAACCAACTCAGATCATCACACATGCGGAAATAAAATCAAGTGATAACACATCAAATCATCATACACATTAACACAGTATGTATGGGGAAAGCTTATAGCTGAAAACCCCGCAGCTATTGTGTATATTATAATGGAGAAATCAAGTAACAAAATCAGTACAATACTCCTCACAAGTACTCAGTACTTTCTCATAAAGTTACTCACAATCTAGCTTAGTTTTGAACAGGTTACTGGTTCAAAACTCACCACTAATTGCCTTGCCTCTATTGCGTGTTTCAATGCTATGGGATGGCCTCTTTATATAGAAAAACCACCAGCCTGAACTGCGCAATCCTCATGGGCTTACTCCACCTATCTGTGTGTTGCAAATAGCAACAGTATAGTCACAACTGATAGCTAACTCCACCCTTTCATCTACCTCTTTCACTGGTCTCCACTGAACTGATCATACACTGTAGTGAACTGATGTGTTCTTGAGTTGAATAATGATTTACTAATTAATGAATTAAATAATATTTAATTCACTCCACTCATAACTAATTGATTAGCTAGTTAAACTAATCTCAACTAGTTCAACTAAGATAAACAGAACACAACTCCACTATTTGTCTCATTAACTCCTCCA
>CM076571.1:862070378-862268740 GCA_034641835.2 Pinus albicaulis
TTACGCTGATTTGAACAATGAGGTTTTTCAGCTGCGGAATTGGAGAACAGCTGCGGAATTGGACTTTAGCTGCAGAATGTCGACGGTTTCTGTAGCTAAAAATCTTGAATAAAAAGTTAGTCATTCATCTTTCATCATCAGTGCAAAATTAATCAATACCTTCAGAAAAGTGACCAAATAACTTATTCATTTCATTGATTCAAAATTATTGATTTTTTTTTTTAATCAAAACAAAATTGAAAAAAAAAAAGAGAAATGCGATTTTTTTTTAAATAACATAATTGAAAAAGAGATGCAATTTTTTTTATTTTTTTTTATTTTTTTTAATTTATTTAAATATGCATAACTTCTAGCTGAAGCACATAAACTTTCACACGATAAATTAAAAATGGTAGCCATTGGTTTCAGATAGTTTATGGCCTTCCATTGTATACTCACGCTTCCAATCCGTAAGCATTGAAAAACAATTTAGCTCAACTCATTCAGTCTCTTGATTAACAGAAGTCATGTCTATCTGAGGCCATGGGAGCCTTATCTAATAGCCACGAGATTATCAAAAATATGGATCTACATGAAAGAAACCAAGCATAGATTTTCATCAGGAATCAACAGATTTGAGGACAGGATTGAACCCCATGTCGTTTGGTGCGAGAATCTTCTGCAATTGGGTTAGTATGAGGATCTCAATAGAGTCGATGTTATTTCTTTGTAGACCACTTCCTGAGGCAACATCATATCCTAAATAGATCGAGATTCTTGGGTGCAAGGCGAACAGAACCCTTTAGGAGTTAGTGCAAAATTGTTTGAAGGCCCGCTGAGGCAGACCGAATGTCTTGAGCCTTGTAATCTTGGAATTTGTCGACTCATTTGAAGTCAGGTTATCCATACAAAGTCGAGCAAGACTCAATATGGTAGTTGTGGCTCTGCTATATTGCAGATAGCAGGCATATATGATGCCATTTAGGACAGAAAATTTCTCAAGGGCCAAATCGAAGGGAATATGTGGTTTTTCCCTTGTTCCTATAATTAATAGCAGAGTTCCAAACGTACCAAAACATTCTACAAAATCCAGTCATTCGAGGCTGGCTTAGTTGGGGCCTGAACGAGTTAGTGCCATCCGAAGGTAGCATAATCCTCTTTGCTTTTGCTTGCAAATGAAGCCTATAAACCGGTATGGGTTTCCTAAGTGTCATTTGACGTTAGTTCAATGAAATTTTGAAGCACCAAACCCTCTTGACAGAGGATGAGTCACTCGTTTCTGTGCGAAGATACTTGAAGTAGCGCAAGACCATCCAAATATTAACAAGAGGATTATTTTAAGGATTGAGACCCATAATAGAACAACGTATCAGAAGCTTTTCTCATGGAATTAGTCAGTAATTACATATTACGACTCTTGATTTCATTTCTCTGATTGCCACGTATGAGTGGATTGAATCAAATTAATGGAATTCATTTTTTATTCTAATTCTACTTCCTGGAAATCAGGGAAACCTGATTATCAATGCAGAGTGCCGTTTTCAAACTCTCTACTGTGCAAAAATCGTTTTTCCTCATGCGGCATGCAAAAATGAGCTTCAAAGAACTGAGAAATTCTCCCAGGCCGCCACGAATTTCGTAAAACGATTTATGGGTTATCTAATAGACCACGTTGGCGAGAAAACCCATGTCTCGGGTTTCCAAAATTCATCATCAATCGATCCAAAAATTCGTTTCAAATTGACGTGTCAAATAAAATTGTGTTTCTGGAGATGCTCTGGCAAAAATCTTTTTTCTCAGAACGTGGTTCAAAATTGCGTTTCATATGTATCAATTTTTTCATCCCTAGACTTTTCAGAAGCACAATCTCCCTTTTCATCTACAGGAATGGGCGGAAAGATGCTCTGTCATCTCTATTACAGTTACTAGTATACCAAGAAGGCCGCTCTTCTTGAAACAATGGGTGCTTGCAAAGCTTTGGCCATTCAACTATCAATGCATATTTGCATGTGGACACTTATTTAATGGAATTAATTTATGGTTGATAAGAGTCTGCACACATAAATCTCACCTCTGTCTCTCTTGGCTCGTTTGTAAGGTCACAAATTGTGCCATTCCTATATGCATGATACCTTTGAGCAGTAGTTTTGAAACGGGGATCTTTCTGAAGGGACACATCTGGTTTTCATCCGGTTTGCAGAGTGCTAGACAGCATTGTGAAACCTTCGATCGCATATTTTGTTTAATAATTGCAAATGTTGGATCTGCTTCTTTGGTTTCATTTTACCCAAATTCCATGGCCATTATCGTTAGCTGTTTTCAATTTGTCATGGGCCATGATATGGCATTTGTTGATTTATTTTGATTTTTTTTTTAATTTGTTTTGTTAATAAAACTACATGTTATATTTTTTAAAATTAAAAGTACACATATATATTCATTAAAAAAACAATTTATTGAAATCAAAGTTTTTCATGAAAACAATTTTATTTTTTTTAAATTGTTGAATCAATTGAAATGATGAAGTTTTATTGTCTCTTTTTTTTTTCACATAACAATTCTTTTTCTGATCCTCCAGATCACACAAAGTGCAGGAGGAGAGCATACTAAAGAATTATTAATTTTCTTTTTAGATGTAAGAAATAAGGCTATCTAGTTACACTTCCCCGGCAACGGCGCCAAAATGATTGGTCAATTTAGTGTGTCCTAAATTGCTACATTAATTTGTCAATCTGGGATTCGTAAACTGACGAAGTGTCGCGCACTATATGTGCAAGATAACCTATCTCTTACTTTTTGTCATTTTTGGATTTTTGTTTATCTTGATTGGTTTCCTAATGTGAGATGGAAATTCTAAAAGACAAGTATGGTTATGAATATTCAAGCCAATGATGTCATTTATAATGATTTCCCAAACTTCAAACTTCAAAAGGATTTTGAATCATACAATGACAAAATTAGTTCCTAAAATGAAATGAAAATGTGCCGCTATTCTAGTTAAACAAACAGTGAACTATTCATCATGAAACCCATTACCCTTGCTGCTGTATAAATACAAAAGAAATTGTGCTCAAAGAAATCCAAAAATTGCAAGCAAAGTAAAGCTAAAATCAAATTACATCAACTCATATTCTGACCCCTCACCATTAGTCTCGTTATGGCTTTCGGAGGTAATCATAAACAACTTGAGAAATCTGATATCTAATTTGCAGAAAAATAAACTAATATCAAATTACACACTCATACTTCAATCCCTCACCATTAGTCTCACTATGGCTTTCGGAGGTAACTGATAATGACATGAGCAATTTAATATCTAACTTGCAGAAAAATAAACTAATATCAAACTACACACTCATACTTCAATCCCTCACCATTAGTCTCGCTATGGCTTTCGGAGGTAACCGATAATGACATGAGTAATTTAATATCTAATCTAACTAATAAAGCAAATGTACAAAACTGAAATAAATAAAACAGTGCTGGAATTAAAAGCTAAGAAAAATAAATCAGCAGAAGGACAAGACTGATTCCATGTCATTAGTAATTGTAAAACTATATGCAAATGCTCGGGCTGCCATGAAAAATTATGCTAAAAGCTATGATTTCAGAAAGCAATCTAAGTAAGGAATATGACAAAACAAAATTGAAAGCAACTTATCTAGAAAACATGCAAAACCTCCTTGAATCGCAGGGGCCCTCTACTACCAATTTCGTGTAATCCTTCTTCAGCTCCTTAAAATTGTAATCAAAACACCATCAAGGAACTTCTTTATTGAAAAACTCACAAATCTACATCCCATTTCATCTTAAGCTTTGTTACAGAAGACTTCTCTATTCCTACTTTTTCATTACTTCCTCATTACCTATGATAAGAGAAAGCTTCTCCTATTTATACAGAATATGAGGAGTCATCTCATTAATGGGAGTCCATGAATCTCTCCCTCCATCTCTAGAGTTACAATCAAAATAGGAAATAATAAGACACATGTCTTTCTAGAGTTTCAACACAACTGAGAGATGAGACACATATCCTCTTAGAGTTTCAATACAACAAGGAAGTGAGACACATATCCTCTTAGAGTTTCAATACAACAAGGAAGTGAGACACATATCCTCTTGATCCCATAATCTTATCCAACTAAATTCAAATTTGGCCTTAGAGTGTCACATAAGGGTCCTCTAGAAGTCTCCTTTTGACCTACACATGTCACAAAACTCATAACACATATATAGATATATGAAACTATGTTAAATTTCTAGTTTCTAATAATAAATTCACTTAAAATACATAAAATAAATAACTTTGGAAAACAAGGATCCTAACCTATATATTTATGAAAATGGTTACTTGATGTAGGGTTTTAGGTCAAATGGCTATGAAATAAGAGCTAAATGGTTATGACATAATGGAAATATGTATGAATATGGAGAACACTTTTGAGACTCAACATACCCTCCAACTAAAGTTGTTGCATGTCATCATGCAACTATTGCAATGATTTATTTGTCCATGAGTTGATCTTTTATGAGTTTTGACTCATATAGATTCATTCCAAACTTTGCTTCTTGATATTTTCCTTTTTGGCAAAGTATAATACATTTGATTGCAATTTTTTTTTTTTTTTTCAATGGTTGGTTCTTGTGTGACAACCATTTTTTTCTTCTTCTTTTGAAGCATTGGTTCTTGTGTAACAATGCTTTATTTTCTTTGTTGCATCAAAGTTCATGAAAACATTTAGAATCAATTACTTCATCAATGAATTGATCATTTGCAAGGCATATAATCTTTTGAATCATGTTGCAACAATAGTTGGTTGGGAAGTATATGTGGATGGAAATGAAATGAAAATGTGTGATAGTGTATGACATGTGGATATGAAATGATGTCCCTTTCCCCCAACTAAAGATATGACAATGTGAAAAAGGGAGTGAGGAATTTTTCCAAAGTTACAATTTTAGCATTCTAATGAATTACATGACTAAAAATTAGAAAACAACATACCTTCACTTTCCTTAAATGTGGATGAGTTGTGTATGTGTGGTGGCTGCAAAATTCTGATCATATTTTTCTTCAAGTGGCTGAACAAGAGGAGTCATGGATAAAAAGATAAGATGACTTTTTATTGCTTATAATAAAACTTGCAGAATCTGCTCCAAAATGCTGAAAATAATAGTCTTCATGTCTTCAAAACTCATTAGCACAATTCCTACTATGTGAAAAGATGTTCTGATGTCGAACATAGTAGAAAATTGTTGACTTAGTGGCCATTAATGGATGCCACTAGTCAACACGAGAACTCTCACAATTGATGATAATGAGAGTCAAGATGCCCAAACACATCTTGCTAGGTACGAATGATTTTGCTGATGTCGAGTCACCTAGAAGATCTGACGAACAAGGGACA
Organism: Pinus albicaulis; assembly: GCA_034641835.2. Classification (NCBI taxonomy): domain Eukaryota; kingdom Viridiplantae; phylum Streptophyta; class Pinopsida; order Pinales; family Pinaceae; genus Pinus; species Pinus albicaulis. The sequence continues at coordinate 862,075,766 of CM076571.1, forward strand.
TTAATGTATTCCCATTGTTTGTCAGCATGAGAACTTTCCATTAAGGCATGCAAGCCTCAAGGTGTTTTTACAAAGAACTTAGACTCAAAGGACTATAGACTCAATAATTTGCATTGAAACAGGGCTTATTTGCGAAATGAAAATGACAAGAAATAGAAGATGGCAATGGGGAGTAGAAATGACAATGGGCAATAAACATGTGAATGAGCCTCTTGCTTCTATTTGTGTTTATGAATGGACAAAAAGAAATGGAAAGTGAATGTGAATGTAAATGGAAAATATAAAGTGAAATGAGGTGAATGGTTTATTATGAGGTATGGATGTGATGGAGACAATAGTATCTGAAAGTTTTTCAAATGTTTAGATCTGATTTTATATCAACATATTTCCTCTTTGTTGTTGATTATCCTCTTATGAAACAAATTGGTCTTAGAGACACCATTCTCTTGTAGTCATTTGTCCTTCCTCTTGGAACCTGCAAAAAACTAATACTTCTTCTGCAATGGAATGTAAGATTATCAAAGGAGAGAAGTGATCAATCTCTCTAGTTATGATATTTACACACAAAACTAAGAATTTGTATTAACGAAACAAGTTCTCAAAGGAAAAATCAAAATAATTTATACCTATTTTGGAATTAGTGCCTCAAGTTGAATGTTGCTTCTTTTCAGCAATTTATTTCATTATTTACCATTTCAAACTCTAATGATGGATTTCTTATTGTGTAGATCTTGTTGAGACCTTTCCAACGATACTTAAATCATCAAAATCTGATTTTGTATGAGAAAGTTAGGTTGATTTGAACAATGAGGTTTTTCAGTTGTGGAATTGGATTTTAGCTGCAGAATGTCGACGATTTCTGTAGCTAAAAATCTTGAATAAAAAGATAGCCATTCATTTTTCATCATCAGTCCAAAATTAATCAATACCTTCAGAAAAGTGACCAAATAACTTATTCATTTAATTGATTCAAAATTATTGATTTTTTTTTTAATCAAAACAAAATTGAAAAAAAAAAAGAAATGCGAATTTTTTTTTTTTTTTTTAAATAACAGAATTGAAAAAGAGATGCAATTTTTTTTTTTTTTAATTTATTTAAATATGCATAACTTTTGGCTGAAGCACATAAAATTTCACACGGCAAATTAAAATTGTAGCCATTGGTTTTAGATAGTTTATGGCCTTCCATTGTATACTCACGCTTCCAATCTGTAAGCATTGAAAAATTCTTTAGCTCAACTCGTTCAGTGTCTTGATTAACAGAAGTCATGTTTACCTAAGGCCATGGGAGCCTTATCTAATAGCGACGATATTATCAAAAATATGGATCTGCATGAAAGAAACCAAGCGTAGATTTTCATCAGGAATCAACAGATTTGAGGACAGGATTGAACCCCATGTCGTTTGGTGCGAGAATCTTCTGCAATTGGGTTAGTCTGAGGATCTCAATAGAGTCGATGTTATTTCTTTGCAGACCACTTCCTGAGGCAACGTCATATCCTAAATAGATCGATATTCTTGGGTGCAAGGCGAACAGAACCCTTTCAGAGTTAGTGCAAAATTGTTTGAAGGTCCGCTGAGGCAGACCAAATGTCTTGAGCCTTGTAATCTTGGAATTCGTCGACTCATTTGAAGTCGGGTTATCCATGAAAGTCGAGCAAGACTCAATATGGTAGTTGTGGCTCTGCTATATTGCATATAGCAGGCATATATGAAGCCATTTAGGACAGAAAATTTCTCAAGGGCCAAATCGAAGGGAATATGTGGATTTTCCCTTGTTCCTATAATTAATAGCAGAGTTCCAAACGTACCAAACCATTCTACGAAATCTAGTCATTCGAGGCTGGCTTAGTTGGGGCCTGAACGATTTAGTGCCATCCGAATATAGCATAATCCTCTTTTCTTTTGCTTGCAAATGAAGCCTGTAAACCGGTATGGGTTTCCTAAGTGCCATCTGATGTTAGTTCAATGAAATTTTGAAGCACCAAACCCTCTTGACAGAGGATGAGTCACTCGTTTCTGTGTGAAGATACTTGAAGTGGCGCAAGACCATCCAAATATTAACAAGAGGATTATTTTAAGGATTGAGACCCATAATAGAACAACGTATCAGAAGCTTTTCTCATGGAATTAGTCAGTAATTACATATTACGGATCTTGATTTCATTTATCTGATTGCCACGTGTGAGTGGATTGAATCAAATTAATGGAATTCATTTTTTATTCTAATTCTACTTCCTGGAAATCAGGGAAACCGGATTATCAATGCAGAGTGTCGTTTTCAAACCCTCTACTGTGCAAAAACCGTTTTTCCTCACGTGGCAAGCAAAAATGGGCTTCAAAGAACCGCGAAATTCTCCCAGAGCGCCACGAATTTCGTAAAACGATTTCTGGGTTATCTAATTGACCACGTTGGCGAAAAAACCCATGTCTCGGTTTTTCAAAATTCATCTTCAATCGATCCGAAAATTCGTTTCAAATTGACGTGTCAAATAAAATTGTGTTTCTGGAGATGCTATGGCAAAAATCGTTTTTCTCAGAACGTGGCTCAAAATTGCGTTTCGTGTGTATCATTGTTTTCATCCCTGGACTTTTCAGAAGCACAATCTCCATTTTCATCTTCAGGATTGGACGGAAAGATGCTCTGTCATCGCTATTACAGTTAATAGTATACCAAGAAGGTCGCTCTTCTTGAAACAACGGGTGCTTGCAAAGCTTTGGCCATTCAACTATCAATGCATATTTGCATGTGGACACTTCTTTAATGGAATTAATTGATAGTTGATCAAAGTCTGCACACATAAATCTCACCTCTGTCTCTCTAGGTTCGTTTGTAAGGTCACAAATTGTGCCATTCCTATATGCATGATACCTTTGAGCAGCAGTTTTGGAACGGGGATCTTTCTGAAGGGACACATCTGGTTTTCATCAGGTTTGCAGAGTGCTCGATAGCATTGTGGAACCTTCGATCGCAGATTTTGTTTAACAACTGCAAAGGTTTGATCTACTTCTTTGGTTTCGTTTTACCCAAATGTCATGGCCATTATCGTTGGCTGTTTTCAATTTGTCATGGCCCATGTTATGGCATTTGTTGATTTTTTTTTATTTTTTTTATTTTTGTTAATAAAGCTACATGTTATATTTTTTAAAATTAAAAATACACATACATATTCATTAAAAAAATTTTTTATTGAAAACAAAGTTTTTCATGAAAACAATTTATTTTCTTTAAATTGTTGAAACAATTGAAATGATGAAGTTTTATTTTGTCTCCCTTTTTTTTTTACATAACAATTCTTTTTCTGATCCTCCAGATCACACAAAGTGTAGGAGAAGAGCATACTCAAGAATTATTAATTTTTTTACATAACAATTTTTTTTCTGATCCTTCAGATCACACAAAGTGCAGGAGGAGAGCATACTCAAGAATTATTAAATTTTTTTTTAGATGTAAGAAATAAGACTACCTAGTTACACTTCCCCGGCAATGGCGCCAAAATGTTTGGTCAATTTAGTGTGTCCTAAATTGCTACATTAATTTGTCAATTCGGGATTCGTAAACTGACGAAGTGTGGCGCACTATATGTGCAAGATAACCTATCTCTTACTTTTTGTCGTTTTTGGATTTTTATTTATCTTGATTGGTTTCCTAATGTGAGATGGAAATTCTAAAAGACAAGTATGGTTATGAATATTCAAGGCAATGATGTCCTTTATAATGATTTCCCAAACTTCAAACTTCAAAAGGATTTTGAAACATACAATGACAAAATTAGTTTCTAAAAGGAAATGAAAATGTGCCACTATTCTAGTTAAACAAACAATGAACTATTGATCATGAAACCCATTACCCATGCTGCTGTATAAATACAAAAGAAACGGTGCTCAAAGAAATCCAAAAATTGCAAGCAAAGTAAAGCTAAAATCAAATTACATCAACTCATATTCTGACCCCTCACCATTAGTCTCGCTATGGCTTTCGGAGGTAATCATAAACAACTTGAGCAATATGATATCTAATTTGCAGAAAAATAAACTAATATCAAATTACACACTCATACTTCAATCCCTCACCATTAGTCTCGCTATGGCTTTCGGAGGTAACTGATAATGACATGAGCAATTTAATATCTAACTTACAGAAAAATAAACTAATATCAAACTACACACTCATACTTCAATCCCTCACCATTAGTCTCGCTATGGCTTTCGAAGGTAACTGATAATGACATGAGTAATTTAATATCTAATCTAACTAATAAAGTAAATGTACAAAATTGAAATAAATAAAACAGTGCTGGAATTAAAAGCTAAGAAAAATAAATCAGCAGAAGGACAAGACTGATTCCATGTCATTAGTAATTGTAAAACTATACGCAAATGGTCGGGCTGCCATGAAAAATTATGCTAAAAGCTATGATTTCAGAAAGCAATCTAAGTAAGAAAATATGACAACAAAATTGAAAGCAACTTATCTAGAAAACATGCAAAACCTCCTTGAATAGCAGGGGCCCTCTACTACCAATTTGGTGTAATCCTTCTTCAGCTCCTTAAAATAGTAATCAAAACACCATCAAGGAACTTATTTATTGAAAAACTCATAAATCTACATCCCATTTCATCTTAAGCTTTGTTACAAAAGACTTCTCTATTCCTACTTTTTCATTACTTCCTCATTACCTATGATAGAAGAAAGTTTCTCCTATTTATACAAAATATGAGGAGTCATTTCATTAATGGGAGTCCATGAATCTCTCCCTCCATCTCTAGAGTTACAATCAAAATAGGAAATGATAAGACACATGTCTTTCTAGAGTTTCAACACAACTAAGAGATGAGACACATATCCTCTTAGAGTTTCAATACAACAAGGAAGTGAGACACATATCTTCTTGATCCCATAATCTTCTCCAACCAAATTCAAATTTGGCCTTAGAGTGCCACATAAGGGTCTTCTAGAAGTCTCCTTTTGACCTACACATGTCACAAAACTCATAACACATATGTAGATATATGAAACTATGTTAATTTTCTAGTTTTTAATCATAAATTCACTTAAAATACATAAAATAAATAACTTTGAAAAACAAGGATCCTAACCCATATATTTATGAAAATGGTTACTAAATGTAGGGTTTTAGGTCAAATGGCTATGAAATAAGAGCTAAATGGTTATGGCATAATGGAAATATGTATGAATATAGAAAACACTTTTGAGACTCAACATACCCCTCAACTGAAGTTGTTGCATGTCCTCATGCAACTATTGCAATGATTCATTTGTCTATAAGTTGATCTTTTATGAGTTTTGACTCATATAGATTCATTCCAAACTTTGCTTCTTGATATTTTCCTTTTTAGCAAAGTATAATACATTTGATTGCAACTTTTTTTTTTTTTTAATGGTTGATTCTTGTGTAACAACCATTTTTTTTTTTTAGCAATGGTTCTTGTGTAACAATGTTTTATTTTCTTTGTTGCATCAAAGTTCATGAAAACATTTAGAATCAATTACTTCATCAATGAATTGATCATTTGCAAGGCATATAATCTTTTGGATCATGTTGCAACAATAGTTGGTTGGAAAGTATATGTGGATGGAAATGAAATGAAAATGTGTGATAGTGTATGATATGTAGATATGAAATGATGTCCCTTCCCCCCCCCCCCAACTAAAGATATGACAATGTGAAAAAGGAGTGAGAAATTTTTCCAAAGTTACAATTTTAGCATTCTAATGAATTACATGACTAAAAATTAGAAAACAACATACCTTCACTTTCCTTAAATGTGGATGAGTTGTGTATGTGTGGTCGCTGCAAAATTCTGATCATATTCTTCTTCAAGTGACTGAACAAGAGGAGTCATGGATAAAAAGATAAGATGACTTTTTATTGCTTATAATAAAACTTGCCGAATCTGCTCCAAAATGCTGAAAATAATAGTCTTCGTGTCTTTAAAACTCATTGGCACAATTCCTACTATGTGAAAAGATGTTCTGATGTCGAACATAGTAGAAAATTGTTGACTCAGTGGCCATTAATGGATGTCACTAGTCAACACGAGAACTCTCACCATTGATGACAATGAGAGTCAAGATGCCCAAACACATCTTGCTAGGTACGAATGATTTTGCTGATGTCGAGTCACCTAGAAGATCTGATGAACAAGGGACATTAATGTATTCCCATTGTTTGTCAGCATGAGAACTTGCCATTAAGGCATGCAAGCCTCAAGGTGTTTTTACAAAGAACTTAGACTCAAAAGACTATAGACTCAATAATTTGCATTGAAGCAGGGCTTATTTGCGAAATGAAAATGACAAGAAATGGAAGATGGCAATGGGGAGTAGAAATGGAAATGAGCAATAAGCATGTGAATGAGCCTCTTGCTTTTATTTGTGGTTATGAATGGACAACAAAAAATGGAAAGTGGATGTGAATGTAAATGGGAAATATGAAGTGAAATGAGGTGAATGGTTTATTATGAGGTATGGATGTGATGGAGACAATAGTATTTGAAAGTTTTTCAAATGTTTGGATCTGATTTTACATCAGCATATTTCCTCTTTGTTGCTGATTATCCTCTTATGAAACAAATTGGTCTCTTAGAGAGACACCATTCTCTTGTAGTCATTTATCCTTCCTCCTGGAACCTGCAAAAAACTAATACTTCTTCTGCAATGGAATGTAAGATTATCAAAGGAGAAAGGTGATCAATCTCTCTAGTTATGATATTTACACACAAAACTAATAATTTGTATTAATGAAACAAGTTCTCAAAGGAAAAATCAAAAGAATTTATACATGTTTTTGAATTAGTGCCTCAAGTTGAATGTTGCTTATTTTCAGCAATTTATTTCATTATTTACCATTTCAAACTCTAATGATGGATTTCTCATTGTGTAGATTTTATTGAGACCTTTCCAATGATACTTAAATCATCAAAATCTAATTTTGTATGAGAAAGTTAAGCTGATTTGAACAATGAGGTTTTTCAGCTGCGGAATTGGACTTTAGCTGCAGAATGTCGATGGTTTCTGTAGCTAAAAATCTTGAATAAAAAGTTAGCCATTCATCTTTCATCATCAGTCCAAAATTAATCAATACCTTCAGAAAAGTGACCAAATAACTTATTCATTTCATTGATTCAAAATTATTGATTTTTTTTTTATTTAATCAAAACAAAATTAAAAAAAAAAAAAGAGAAATGCGAAATTTTTTTTTTTTTTTAAATAACATAATTGAAAAAGAGATGCAATTTTTTTTATTTTTTTTAATTTATTTAAATATGCATAACTTCTGGCTGAAGCACATAAACTTTCACACGGCAAATTAAAAATGGTAGCCATTGGTTTCAGATAGTTTATGGCCTTCCATTGTATAGTCACGCTTACAATCTGTAAGCATTGAAAAATTCTTTAGCTCAACTCGTTCAGTCTCTTGATTAACAGAAGTCATGTTTACCTGAGGCCATGGGAGCCTTATCTAATAGCCACAAGATTATCAAAAATATGGATCTGCATGAAAGAAACCAAGCGTAGATTTTCATCAGGAATCAACAGATTTGAGGACAAGATTGAACCCCATGGAGTTTGGTGCGAGAATCTTCTGCAATTGGGTTAGTCTGAGGATCTCAATAGAGTCGATGTTATTTATTTGCAGACCACTTCCTGAGGCAACGTCATATCCTAAATAGATCGAGATTCTTGGGTGCAAGGCGAACAGAACCCTTTCGGAGTTAGTGCAAAATTGTTTGAAGGCCCGCTGAGGCAGACCGAATGTCTTGAGCCTTGTAATCTTGGAATTCGTCGACTCATTTGAAGTCGGGTTATCCATACAAAGTCGAGAAAGACTCAATATGGTAGTTGTGGCTCTGCTATATTGCAGATAGCAGGCATATATGAAGCCATTTAGGACAGAAAATTTCTCAAGGTCCAAATCGAAGGGAATATGTGGTTTTTCCCTTGTTCCTATAATTAATAGCAGAGTTCCAAACGTACCAAAACATTCTACGAAATTTAGTCATTCGAGACTGGCTTAATTGGGGCCTAAACGAGTTAGTGCCATCCGAAGGTAGCATAATCCTCTTTGCTTTTGCTTGCAAATGAAGCCTGTAAACCGGTATGGGTTTCCTAAGTGCCATCTGACGTTAGTTCAATGAAATTTGAAACACCAAACCCTCTTGACAGAGGATGAGTCACTCGTTTCTGTGCGAAGATACTTGAAGTAGCGCAAGACCATCCAAATATTAACAAGAGGATTATTTTAAGGATTGAGACCCATAATAGAACAACGTATCAGAAGCTTTTGTCATGGAATTAGTCAGTAATCACATATTACGGCTCTTGATTTCATTTATCTGATTGCCACGTATGAGTGGATTGAATCAAATTAATGGAATTCGTTTTTTATTCTAATTCTACTTCCTGGAAATCAGGGAAACCGGATTATCAATGCAGAGTGCCGTTTTCAAACTCTCTAAAATGGGCATCAAAGAACCGAGAAATTCTCCCAGACCACTACGAATTTCTTAAAACGAATTTTGAGTTATCTAATTGACCACGTTGGCGACAAAACCCATGTCTCGGTTTTTCAAAATTCATCCTCAATCGATCCGAAAATTCGTTTCAAATTGACGTGTCAAATAAAATTGTGTTTCTGGAGATGCTCTGACAAAAATCGTTTTTCTCAGAACGTGGTTCAAAATTGTGTTTCGTGTGTATCATTGTTTTCATCCCTGGACTTTTCAGAAGCACAATCCCCCTTTTCATCTACAGGAATGGACGGAAAGATGCTCTGTCATCGCTATTACAGTTAATAGTATACCAAGAAGGTCGCTCTTCTTGAAACAACGGGTGCTTGCAAAGCTTTGGCCATTCAACTATCAATGCAGATTTGCATGTGGACACTTCTTTAATGGAATTAATTGATGGTTGATCAGAGTCTGGACACATAAATCTCACCTCTGTCTCTCTTGGTTCATTTGTAAGGTCACAAATTGAGCCATTCCTATATGCATGATACCTTTGAGCAGCAGTTTTGGAACGAGGATCTTTCTAAAGGGACACATCTAGTTTTCATCAGGTTTGCAGAGTGCTGGACAACATTGTGGAACTTCGATCGCAGATTTTGTTTAACAATTGCAAAGGTTTGATCTACTTCTTTGGTTTCGTTTTACCCAAATGCCATGGCCATTATCGTTGGCTGTTTTCAATTTGTCATGGCCCATGTTATGGCATTTATTGATTTTTTTTTTATTTTTTTTATTTGTTTTGTTAATAAAACTACATGTTATATTTTTTTAAATTAAAAATACACATATATATTCATTAAAAAAAAATTTTATTGAAATCAAAGTTTTTCATGAAAACAATTTTATTTTTTTTAAATTGTTGAATCAATTGAAATGATGAAGTTTTATTTTGTCTCCCTTTTTTTTTCACATAACAATTCTTTTTCTAATCCTCCAGATCACACAAAGTGCAGGAGGAGAGCATACTCAAGAATTATTAATTTTTTTACATAACAATTTTTTTTTCTGATCCTCTAGATCACACAAAGTGCAGGAGGAGAGCATACTCAAGAATTATTAATTTTTTTTTAGATGTAAGAAATAAGGCTACCCAGTTACACTTCCCCGGCAACGGCGCCAAAATGTTTGGTCAATTTAGTGTGTCCTAAATTGCTACATTAATTTGTCAATCCGGGATTCGTAAACTGACGAAGTGTGGCGCACTATATGTGCAAGATAACCTATCTCTTACTTTTTGTCGTTTTTGGATTTTTATTTATCTTGATTGGTTTCCTAATGTGAGATGGAAATTCTAAAAGCCAAGTATGGTTATGAATATTCAAGGCAATGATGTCCTTTATAATGATTTCCCAAACTTCAAACTTCAAAAGGATTTTGAAACATACAATGACAAAATTAGTTCCTAAAAGGAAATGAAAATGTGCCACTATTCTAGTTAAACAAACAGTGAACTATTGATCATGAAAACCATTACCCTTGCTGCTGTCTAAACATAAAAGAAACTGTACTCAAAGAAATCCAAAGATTGCAAGCAAAGTAAAGCTAAAATCAAATTACATCAACTCATATTCTGACCCCTCACCATTAGTCTCGCTATGGCTTTCTGAGGTAATCATAAACAACTTGAGTAACTGACATCTAATTTGCAATTCTGCGTAAAATAAATTCAATATCAAATTACACATTCATACTAATCCCTCACCATTAGTCTCGCTATGTTTTCGCAGGTAATCGTATAATGACATGAGCAATTTAATATCTAACTTGCAAAAAAATAAACTAATATCAAACTACACACTCATACTTCAATCCCTCACCATTAGTCTCGCTATGGCTTTCGGAGGTAATTGATAATGACATGAGTAATTTAATATCTAATCTAATTAATAAAGCAAATGTACAAAACTGAAATAAATAAAACAGTGCTGGAATTAAAAGCTAAGAAAAATAAATCAGCAAAAGGACAAGACCGATTCCATGTCATTAGTCATTGTAAAACTATATGCAAATGCTCGGGCTGCCATGAAAAATTATGCTAAAAGCTATGATTTCAGAAAGCAATCTAAGTAAGGAAATATGACAACAAAATTGAAAGAAACTTATCTAGAAAACATGCAAAACCTCCTTGAATAGCAGGGGCCCTCTACTACCAATTTGGTGTAATCTTTCTTTAGCTCCTTAAAATTGTAATCAAAACACCATCAACGAACTTCTTTATTGAAAAACTCACAAATCTACATCCCATTTCATCTTAAGCTTTGTTACAAAAGACTTCTCTATTCCTACTTTTTCATTACTTCCTCATTACCTATGATAGGAGAAAGCTTCTCATATTTATACAAAATATGAGGAGTCATTTCATTAATGGGAGTCCATGAATCTCTCTCTCCATCTCTAGAGTTACAATCAAAATAGGAAATGATAAGACACATGTCTTTCTAGAGTTTCAACACAACTAAGAGATAAGACACATATCATCTTAGAGTTTCAATACAACAAGGAAGTGAGACACATATCCTCTTGATCCCATAATCTTTTCCAACCAAATTCAAATTTGGCCTCAGAGTGCCACATAAGGGTCTTCTAGAAGTCTCCTTTTGACCTACACATGTCACAAAACTCATAACACATATAGATATATGAAACTATGTTAATTTTCTAGTTTTTAATCATAAATTCACTTAAAATACATAAAATAAATAACTTTAAAAAACAAGGATCCTAACCCATATATTTATGAAAATGGTTACTTGATGTAGGGTTTTAGGTCAAATAGCTATGAAATAAGAACTAAATGGTTATGACATAATGGAAATATGTATGAATATGGAAAACATTTTTGAGACTCAACATACCCCCCAACTGAAGTTGTTGCATTTCCTCATGCAACTATTGCAATGATTCATTTGTCCATGAGTTGATCTTTTATGAGTTTTGACTCATATAGATTCATTCCAAACTTTGCTTATTGATATTTTCCTTTTTAGCAAAGTATAATAGATTTGATTGCAACTTTTTTTTTTTTAATGGTTGGTTCTTGTGTAACAACCATTTTTTTGAGCAATGGTTCTTGTGTAACAATGCTTTATTTCTTTGTTGCATCAAAGTTCATGAAAACATTTAGAATCAATTACTTCATCAATGAATTGATCATTCGCAAGACATATAATCTTTGGATCATGTTGCAACAATAGTTAGTTGGGAAGTATATGTGGATGGAAATGAAATGAAAATGTGTGATAGTGTATGACATGTGGATATGAAATGATGTCCCTTCCCCCCCCCAACTAAAGTATGACAATGTGGAAAAGGGAGTGAGAAATTTTTCCAAAGTTACAATTTTAGTATTCTAATGAATTACATGACTAAAAATTAGAAAACAACATACCTTCACTTACCTTAAATGTGGATGAGTTGTGTATGTATGGTGGCTGCAAAATTCTGATCATATTCTTCTTCAAGTGGTCAACAAGAGGAGTCATGGATAAAAAGATAAGATGACTTTTTTCGCTTATAATAAAACTTGTCAATCTGCTCCTAAAATGTCAAAATAATAGTCTTCATGTTTTTAAAACTCATTGGCACAATTCCTACTATAGGAAGATGTTCGATGTTCTAATTAGAGAAAATAACTTGCATTAGTTTAGTCAGATTGGATTTCACTAGTCACCACAGTAGAACCTCACCATTGATGATTAATGAGAGTCAAGATGCCTAAACACATCTTGCTAGGGTACGAATGATTTTGTCAAGGTCGCAGTCACCCTGAAGATCCACAACAGTGGACTGTAATGTATTCCCATTGTTTGTCGAAGATGAGAACTTGCCATTAAGGCATGCAAGCCTCAAGGTGTTTTTACAAAGAACTTAGACTCAAAAGACTATAGACTCAAATAATTTGCATTGAAGCAGTGGCTTATTTGCGGAATGAATGAAAATGACAAGAAATGGAAGATGGTGCAATGGAGAGTAGAAATGGAAATGGGCAATAAGCATGTGAATGAGCCTCTTGCTTTTATTTGTGGTTATGAATGGACAAAAACAAATGGAAAGTGGATGTGAATGTAAATGGAAAATATGAAGTGAAATGAGGTGAATGGTTTATTATGAGGTATGAATGTGATGGAGACAATAGTATCTAAAAGTTTTTCAAATGTTTGGATCTGATTTTGCAACAACATATTTCCTCTTTGTTGCTGATCATCCTCTTATGAAACAAATTGGTCTCTTAGAGAGACACCCTTCTCTTGTAGTCATTTGTCCTTCCTCCCGGAACCTCGGCAAAAAACTAATACTTCTTCCCGCAATGGAATGTAAGATTATCAAAGGAAAAGGTGATCAATCTCTCTAGTTATGATATTTACACACAAAACTAAGAATTTGTATTAATGAAACAAGTTCTCAAAGGAAAAAATCAAAAGAATTTATACATGTCTTTGAATTAAAGTGCTCCTCCTCCAAGGTTGAATGTTGCTTCTTTTCAACAATTTATTTCATTATTTACCATTTCAAACTCTAATGATGGATTTCTCACTGTGTAGATCTTGTTGAGACCTTTCCAACAATACTTGAATCATCAAAATCTAATTTTGTATGAGAAAGTTAGGCTGATTTGAACAATGGGGTTTTTTCTGCTGTGGAATTGGACTTTAGCTGCAGAATGTCGACGGTTTCTTTAGCAAAAAATCTTGAATAAAAAGTTAGTCATTCATCTTTCATCATCAGTCCAAAATTAATCAATACCTTCAGAAAAGTGAGCAAATAACTTATTCATTTCATTGATTCAAAATTATTGGTTTTTTTTTTTTAATCAAAACAAAATTGGAAAAAAAAAAAGAGAAATGCGATTTTTTTTTTTTTTTTAAATAACAGAATTGAAAGAGAGAAATGCAATTTTTTTTTTTAATTATGCATTACTTCTGGCTGAAGCACATAAAATTTCACACGGCAAATTGAAAATCGTAGCCATTGGTTTCAGATAGTTTATGGTCTTCCATTGTATACTCACGCTTCCAATCTGTAAGCATTGAAAAAAAATTTAACTCAACTCGTTCAGTCTCTTGATTAACAGAAGTCATGTTTACCTAAGGCCATGGGAGTCTTATCTAATAGCCACGAGATTATCAAAAATATGGATCTGCATGAAAGAAACAAAGCGTAGATTTTCATCAGGAATCAACAGATTTGAGGACAGGATTGAACCCCATGTCGTTTGGTGCGAGAATCTTTTGCAATTGGGTTAGTCTGAGGATCTCAATAGAGTCGATGTTATTTCTTTGCAGACCACTTCCTGAGGCAACGTCATATCCTAAATAGATCGAGATTCTTGGGTGCAAGGCGAACAGAACCCTTTCGGAGTTAGTGCAAAATTGTTTGAAGGCCCGCTGAGGCAGACCGAATGTCTTGAGCCTTGTAATCTTGGAATTCGTCGACTCATTTGAAGTCGGGTTATCCATACAAAGTCGAGCAAGACTCAATATGGTAGTTGTGGCTCTGCTATATTGCAGATAGCAGGCATATATGAAGCCATTTAGAACAGAAAATTTCTCAAGGGCCAAATCGAAGGGAATATGTGGTTTTTCCCTTGTTCCTATAATTAATAGCAGAGTTCCAAACGTACCAAAACATTCTACGAAATCCAGTCATTCGAGGCTGGCTTAGTTGGGCCCTGAACGAGTTAGTGCCATCCGAAGATAGCATAATCCTCTTTGCTTTTGCTTGCAAATGAAGCCTGTAAACCGGTATGGGTTTCCTAAGTGCCATCTGACGTTAGTTCAATGAAATTTTGAAGCACCAAACCCTCTTGACAGAGGATGAGTCACCCGTTTCTGTGCGAAGATACTTGAAGTAGCGCAAGACCATCCAAATATTAACAAGAGGATTATTTTAAGGATTGAGACCCATAATAGAACAACGTATCAGAAGCTTTTCTCATGGAATTAGTCAGTAATTACATATTACGACTCTTGATTTCATTTATCTGATTGCCACGTATGAGTGGATTGAATCAAATTAATGGAATTCGTTTTTTATTCTAATTCTACTTCCTGGAAATCAGGGAAACTGGATTATCAATGCAGAGTGCCGTTTTCAAACTCTCTACTGTGCAAAAACCATTTTTCCTCACGCGGCAGGCAAAAATGGGCTTCAAAGAACAAATAAATTCTCCCAGACCACCACGAATTTCGTAAAACGATTTCTGGGTTATCTAACTGACCACGTTGGCGAAAAAACCCATGTCTCGGTTTTTCAAAATTCATCCTCAATCGATCCAAAAATTCGTTTCAAATTGACGTGTCAAATAAAATTGCGTTTCTGGAGATGCTCTGGCAAAAATCATTTTTCTCAGAACGTGGTTCAAAATTGTGTTTCGTGTGTATCATTTTTTCATCACTGGACTTTTCAGAAGCATAATCTCTCTTTTCATCTACATAAATGGACGGAAAGATGCTCTGTCATCGCTATTACAGTTAATAGTATACCAAGAAGGCCGCTCTTCTTGAAACAACGGGTGCTTGCAAAGCTTTGGACATTCAACTATCAATGCATATTTGCATGTGGACACTTCTTTAATGGAATTAATTGATGGTTGATCAGAGTCTGCACACATAAATCTCACCTCTGTCTCTCTTGGCTCGTTTGTAAGGTCACAAATTGTGCCATTCCTATATGCATGATACCTTTGAATAGTAGTTTTGGAACAGGGATCTTTTTGAAGGGACACATCTGGTTTTCATCAAGTTTGCAGAGTGCTGGACAGCATTGTGGAACCTCTGATCGCAGAATTTGTTTAACAATTGCAAAGGTTGGATCTACTTCTTTGGTTTCGTTCTACCCAAATGTCATGGCCATTATCGTTGGCTCTTTTCAATTTGTCATGGGCCATGTTATGGCATTTGTTGATTTTTTTTTATTTTTTATTTTATTTGTTTTGTTAATAAAACTACATGTTATATTTTTTAAAATTAAAAATACACATATATATTTATTAAAAAAACAATTTAGTGAAATCAAAGTTTTTCATGAAAACAATTTTATTTTTTTTAAATTGTTGAATCAATTGAAATGATGAAGTTTTATTTTGTCTCTTTTTTTTTTCACATAACAATTCTTTTTCTGATCCTCCAGATCACACAAAGTGCAGGAGGAGAGCATACTCAAGAATTATTAATTTTCTTTTTAGATGTAAAAAATAAGGCTACCTAGTTACACTTCCCCGGCAACGGCGCCAAAATGTTTGGTCAATTTAGTGTGTCATAAATTGCTACATTAATTTGTCAATCTGGGATTCGTAAACTGACGAAGTGTCGCGCACTATATGTGCAAGATAACCTATCTCTTACTTTTTGTCATTTTTGGATTTTTGTTTATCTTGATTGGTTTCCTAATGTGAGATGGAAATTCTAAAAGACAAGTATGGTTATGAATATTCAAGCCAATGATGTCATTTATAATGATTTCCCAAACTTCAAACTTCAAAAGGATTTTGAATCATACAATGACAAAATTAGTTCCTAAAATGAAATGAAAATGTGCCGCTATTCTAGTTAAACAAACAGTGAACTATTCATCATGAAACCCATTACCCTTGCTGCTGTATAAATACAAAAGAAATTGTGCTCAAAGAAATCCAAAAATTGCAAGCAAAGTAAAGCTAAAATCAAATTACATCAACTCATATTCTGACCCCTCACCATTAGTCTCGTTATGGCTTTCGGAGGTAATCATAAACAACTTGAGAAATCTGATATCTAATTTGCAGAAAAATAAACTAATATCAAATTACACACTCATACTTCAATCCCTCACCATTAGTCTCGCTATGGCTTTCGGAGGTAAATGATAATGACATGAGCAATTTAATATCTAACTTGCAGAAAAATAAACTAATATCAAACTACACACTCATACTTCAATCCCTCACCATTAGTCTCGCTATGGATTTCGGAGGTAACTAATAATGACATGAGTAATTTAATATCTAATCTAACTAATAAAGCAAATGTACAAAACTGAAATAAATAAAACAGTGCTGGAATTAAAAGCTAAGAAAAATAAATCAGCAGAAGGACAAGACTGATTCCATGTCATTAGTAATTGTAAAACTATATGCAAATGCTCGGGCTGCCATGAAAAATTATGCTAAAAGTTATGATTTCAGAAAGCAATCTAAGTAAGGAAATATGACAAAACAAAATTGAAAGCAACTTATCTAGAAAACATGCAAAACCTTCTTGAATAGCAGGGGCCCTCTGCTACCAATTTGGTGTAATCCTTCTTCAGCTCCTTAAAATTGTAATCAAAACACCATCAAGGAACTTCTTTATTGAAAAACTTCACAAATCTATATCCCATTCCATCTTAAGCTTTGTTACAAATCTACTTCCTCATTACCTATGATAGGAGAAAGCTTCTCCTATTTATACAAAATATGAGGAGTCATCTCATTAATGGGAGTCCATGAATCTCTCCCTCCATCTCTAGAGTTACAATCAAAATAGAAAATGATAAGACACATGTCTTTCTAGAGTTTCAACACAACTTGAGGAATGAGACACATATCCTCTTAGAGTTTCAATACAACAAGGAAGTGAGACACATATCCTCTTGATCCCATAATCTTCTCTAACCAAATTCGAATTTGGCCTTAGAGTGCCACATAAGGGTCTTCTAGAAGTCTCCTTTTGACCTACACATGTCACAAAACTCATAACACATATATAGATATATGAAACTATGTTAATTTTCTAGTTTCTAATCATAAATTCACTTAAAATACATAAACTAAATAACTTTGGAAAACAAGGATCCTAACCCATATATTTATGAAAATGGTTACTTGATGTAGGGTTTTAGGTCAAATGGCTATGAAATAAGAGCTAAATGCTTATGACATAATGGAAATATGTATGAATATGGAAAACACTTTTGAGACTCAACACCTATCATACACAGAGATGATAGATTTGAAGACATTTTGCAATCTGTTAGAACTTTTGAAGAAGTTAAAGTTTTTGTCAAATTGAATCTAAATCCAGAATAATTACAGAGATTCAATCAGTACAGGGAACAAAGCCTCAAATGTATCCCTCAGAATGTTTTAATTACTAGTTACATAACTGAAACAAGCAAAGAAATTAGAACAAAATAGTCAGATTCACAAAATCAAAGTGAACTAGATAAAATTTGGACTTCAGTTAGCAACACATTAATAAATACGCTAGAGGTATCATCTTCACAGAAAAATACTGAATTTCAGACTCCACAGGGACAAACAGTTTCAGCAAAAGAAATCATTGAAAGTCCTGGGATAAACTCCCAAGATACATAAGTCATTCTTGTGTTTCCTACTGATGAGATTGTTCTGAAGGTAACTGATATCCCTCCACTGGATGTATTCTACAACCCTCTTCATAAAGTTGTAGTAAAGAAACAAAGAAAAAGGAGAAGGATTGAAACACCTCGAGGAAATGAAGTTATGGAAGTTGTATGGAAAGACACTCCTTCAAATCCAATTGAAAATCTGACTTGGCTATCACAATTTCTTGGAGCATACACTACTGCAACAATGGATAAGGAAGCTGAAGTATCCATTTTGGTTCAAGAAAAATATGATAAGATCATGTAGCTACAGCAGCAACTGGATGAAGAAAGGAACAGTCTGAATCAGAAGGTAGAGCAGAAACTCCTCAAATTTCAGCAAGATATGGAAGTGCTTAAGATAAGTCATGAAAATGACTTATCTAGGAAAAACACACTAATTAAAGAATTGAGAGAATATCTTACAAAATATGAAGGCATTCCTACTACAGAGGAATTCATAAAAGAAGCATTGACATTAAATTCCTTACTCTCAAAACAACAAAACTTGTTTATCTTACAAATGTCAGACATAATCCCACACTTGGAAATCACTTAACAGTTAACTAATATAGTCATTAACCAGAGAATTGAGTTTAATGAACTCAATACCAAAATTTTTGGTTATATTGAATGGCAGGATTCAAAGGAAGGGAGAAAGTCAAGTCTCCCAAAGATCAAAGAAACTTTTAAAGATATCATTTTTACTTACTGGGATGCAGAGGTAAAACAAGAAGAATTGGCCATAGCCAGAGCAGCAGGTATATCAAAGAATATGGTCAAAATGATTAAACACATTTTGCATACTTTTGGTTTGATTAAAAAATGAAATCACAAATCGATTCCTGATATCAGAAATTTATAGCAAAGTTGGAAACACACAGGTCAACTACGAGAAGAAACGCTTGCAAAACTGAAAAGGACTGATTGGGAATCATGCTGGCAGCTACTGGTTAAGCCGCATAGTCAAATAATGACATTGAATTGCACTCTGGATTCCATACAGAAAATGTAGCCACTTTTTCAGGATGTTATATTTACTGGGCAAATGAAGACACAGTTCGGGAAGCCTCCACAAGTTCATCCAATGTCCGATATTTGTGAGCAAAAAAACAGAGCTGGCAGTAATCTATCATCGGGCATGACTATAAGTTAATTTTTCTTTTAATAATTTCAAATTTAGCAATTAGATACTAGGAAACAAGAAGGTTGTTTGAAACCATTTCATAAGATATTTTGTATAATCTATTTTTGTAGGTAGTTAATGTAGTATTTAAACCCTTCTCATGCATTTAGAGAAGGGTCCAGAATTGTAGATGCCTTGATAAAATGATGGAACATGGCCTTTTCAGTTATATATCATTTTTTTTATCACTGTTGATGCACTTTTGTATTCTCTGAAAGACTTATTGATAGAAGGATTGATTGTGGCCTATTATCACTGATTAGATGAACAGGACAACACACATATGGTACTATTATTGTATGTTAAATTCTATTTTAAACATTAGTGATAAGTTTAGCTTTCATGAATTATGTATGAAATCAATTGTTTGTGTTTGAAATATCAGTTTCACTATTGTACGATATAAGGATAGAGATTGATTTGTTTTATATATGATCATCAGAATATATGCGATATGTTTCACATCCTCTTTTGATTAACTATTTCTCAAAAGAATCATCTTACAAAATTATTAATTCTATAAAGTATGTGATTGATCTAAATCATCACAGACTAAATAGATATCATTCTAGATCACATAAAATTAGCATTATCTCAGGTTAGATTAGATTAGACTTAATTAAAAATTTTGCATTTTAGAATAAATTTGTTTTAGTTTTTAAGTTATTTTTCCTGCAAATCATTTGAGAAAA
The DNA here is from genome assembly GCA_034641835.2 of Pinus albicaulis. Taxonomy (NCBI): domain Eukaryota; kingdom Viridiplantae; phylum Streptophyta; class Pinopsida; order Pinales; family Pinaceae; genus Pinus; species Pinus albicaulis. The sequence goes on from CM076571.1 coordinate 862,095,539, forward strand.
ACCCAACAATCATATAAAACCTAAATCTGGGAAACTATTCCCATTACACCCAGTCGGAGCCACTATCCCAAACCGAAAAGGAACTACTTTAAGGTCCGAACTGGGTTGTTACGCCCCTTATTGTTGCCACAGATTTCTGAGGCCTCAACATTTTTAGCGCTAGAAGGAGGGCTTGACTATGAATGGCATATAAATCTAAACCTCAAACTAGAAGCCCTCATAAGATTTGATCTCCCCAAAAGCATCCTACAACTTCCCGATCAAACTCTAAATCACCAACTCAGAAATCGGAAATTGTAGAAACTTTCCCCTCATCTCCTCAAATATCTCGACAGTCGTCTGCCTCAGAATTCACTCCTGAGTCTCCCGAAGTTCAATATTTAATTTAGAAATTAGAAGAAATATCTATTTCTGCAAAAAAGCCTGTTAATCCAGAAGCTTCTGAAGAAATAATTACTTCCCTATTTAAATAAACCGTTATATTAACCCGATCCAAAAGTGAAAGACTTGGAATTCCTCCTTTTCATTTTCCAATAGAATAACATCGCAAAAAAGTTTCTATATCTAGATCTAAGTTAGATACGAGTGAAGTCACATCAAATTTTCCTTTAGTTACTTCTTCACATCCTCTTACTCATTCTATATCTTCTTATTCTTCCATATCCTCTACTCAGACAATCAGTACTATCACAAGTAGTAATGTTCCAGTTGTAAGTTCTACTTCCATTCCCCCTACTTCTGGATCTACTTCTGTATCTTCAAAAAATTCAAATCCAATTATGGCTAATCGGCCTTCGACGAATCCTGGCGTTGTATTGATTGCAAATCAAAATCCTCTTCCAAATCATCCCGAAAAATGGCTACCTAAATATAATCCAGATGATGGTCTTCTCGTTGAAGAACATATCAATAATTTTATGTTATCCATGAATCTTAATGGAGTTTCTCATGAAGACATCATAGTCAGATTGTTTCCTTATACTTTACAAGGATCTACAGGATCTTGGTACTTTTCACTTCCAGCAGGATCTATTGCCGATTGGGCAACTTTTGAAGAAGTTTTTATAGCAAAATTTGGAGATGATAGAACTGGTACATCTTTAATCAATTCTCTTTCCAATATAAAAACAAATTCAGGTGAAAGGATCAAAGATTTCAACTCCAGATTTAACAAGTTATTAAACAAAATCCCAATCGCTTCCAAGCTTGTTGTTGATGTACAAATAGAGTGGAATATTTCCTCTTTGCTTTCTAATATAGCTATTTTTGTGGATAGAGCTGGTAAAGCTAACCTTTTAGAAAACATGAAAGAAGCTCTTGCTGTAGAGAAAAGAATATTAGCATTAGAAAAATGAACAGATATAGAGACAGGAAATCAAAGAAAGTGACATTTAGTTAAGATTCCAAAAATAAATTCTCGAAATATCCATTCGATATTGAAGGCCTTCAAAAATTGTTAAAGACTATGTCATATGACATGATTGATATAAAGAAACAAGTTGTTGAATCATCAATATCTAAAAAATCATATCGCCCATTTAAGAAAAATCCTTCTTCAACTTCTCAGCCTCCAAATGTTATTTCAAATGTTGAATCTGATCAAGATATTGAAGATCCCTCACCATCTGAACAAGAACCAAAGTCTGAGGAAGAAGTTGAACTGAATCGGTTATGGGATTTCATTCTCCCCACAGAAGAAGAAAAAGAAGCTATGTCTGTGTCTACAAGAAGCAAACATTTTTATGATTCAACTATATCAAATCAGAAACTAGAATCTCTCCCCACAAAGGAGAAAACAACAGTAAAAAAATCTAAAACTGTTCAGACAGATCCTATTTCACCTGATTCTATTACAACTTCCAAAACTTTGATAGTTTCAGATACGGTGGAATATAATATAGTTGAAGATATGAAAAATACCAAGGCAAATATTTCATTACATGAAATTACCAAACTTAAACAACAGCAGAAAATTTACTTATAGAACTCAAGGAAATCCATGTAGATCCTATACAACCACCAGTTATAGTCCAAGCTTCTAAAGATATGGGAAAACCTCTGTCATATCCAAACAAAATAAATTCCAATGATCTTGTTTTAATTGGTTATAGATCTATTTCTCACTCTCCTCCTTTACTTTTGACTTATGATATTTTCAACAAAAATGTTCATAACTATCTTATTGATTCAGGAGTTTCTTCAAACATCATGCCAAGAACAGTGTGTACAAAATTGAATAAAATATGTTGTACATATAGTTCAATTAGATAGAAAAAAATTAGAAGTCATTGGAGAAATGTTGTCAGTATCCATTAGATTATCATCCAATCCAAAGGTACTGCAAGTAATCGACATTTTGGTCGCAGAAATCCCTGAATTTTATGGTCTTATTTTAAGCAGGGATTGGTCTGAAAATTTACATGGATATTTCGCTACCGACGGTTACCATATAATGGTAAACCAAATCAAATCAGAGTTGATCGCAAAAAATTTATGAAACATATAGTCACTAAATTAGAAGAAACAAATGAACATGTAGCTTTCACTAACAATATTATTGGAAATTACTTAGCTGAATCATTTCTTGGATCATTCAATGCTCAAATTTCACCTTTTTCAATAAACACTACTATTTATATTGGAGGCGAATGGGACACCCTTTGCCTGCAACTGTCTAACCTAGGGTTTTGGTTCACATCCTGTGCACTGTTACCAACTCTGGCAGGGGGCAGTGCCCTGTTCTTCAAACTACGGCAACGGGGGCTTGCCCTGGCCCAACGGATGGGGCGATCGGGGGCCTCTAGGGCCCCTTCTTACAAACAGATAATGATGGATAGAGGTAAGGGCCCATTGGAAGGAGTGCAGATCACGAGCTCAGACACTGCAGGAAAAAATGAGCTCAGCAAAAAGACAAAGAAGGACAGCAACACTAAGGAAACCCAGCATCAAAACTAGACAAAAGGCATCAAAATTCTGGAAGGAAAAGACAAAATTGATTCCACTCTAGAGCAAGAACCCCGAGGGCGAGAAATGAAGACCAAAGAAGTTGAGGCAACCGAAACCTCCACCAAGAACGGCTCCAATCTAGAAGGATCGGCCACGGAAGACAAACAACAGAAGGACCAAGGGCAGTGTAAGCCAAAAACTATAGAAAGCCTAAGGGCTATCATCACGGACCCATAACTGCAAGCTTACAGGGATCATATGACTATTCATGCAGTGATCTGCAAGTTTATGGGCTTTTAGCCCACAGAAAAATCCTTATGCCAATGGATCAAACAAACTTGGAAGCCGAAAGGAGATGTGAGACTCCACCTAGGGGCCAAAGGTTTTTTTACAGTTGTATTTGCTAACCTTGAAGACAGAGACCACATCTTTGATGGAGGTCCTTATTTCTACACCTCTGCGGGCCTCTACATGAGACCATGGAAGCCAAATTTTGCACCAAAACAGGAAACATTCACACATGTTCCTGTTTAGATTCACCTGTTTTCCCTCCTGATAGACTACTGGAGACCAGCAGCGTTGGAACAAATCGGAAACAAACTGGGCACCTTCATCCAAGCTTCTGAAGCAACCATCCAAAAAAGGTACACTTATTACGATAGAATCTGTGTTGAAATGGAAGTTTTAGGTGCTCTTCATGAAGGTCTATGGTTGGAATACAAAGATGAAGTCTTCTTCCAAGCCATAGACTATGAAAAAATACCTTTTAGTGTAGGAAATTCCATGAACATGGCCATTTGTTCTGGGAATGTCCCCTGCACAAGCCCATTGAGAAGGCTAAGGATAGCTCAAGTAAGAATCAGGATGGTTTCTTCCGACCCACGGGCAGACACAGGGCCAACATAAGGAACCAACCAAAGACAGGAAACCCCAACAAAGGGTCCGTGAATGCATTTGAGGTGCTTGGAGAGGAAACTGTTGCTAATGAGAATACCCAAACATTAGCCTCTGGGCACGAAATCCCAGAAAAAACTGATCAGAACACCCGGTTACAGATTCCAACCTCAATCGATGACCTTCTCCTAGATCCCAGCTTGGTAAAAGATGCAGAAGGGGATGAGGAAATGACATTAAGTGAAATAGGCACAGAGGATCTAGACCTAAGTGACATTCTAGAAAAATAAGGAATTGATATTAACACCATAGTTGAGCAATGGAAACAAAAAGGAGTAGATCACATCCTAGAGGAAGAGATCGACAGAGTCAACTTCCTCTTCCTATCAAGGCAGGATGCAGCCTTGAGAGGGCAGAAAAGGAATCTCGGCGCGACAAAGGGACTAGGTATAAAGGCACAGAACCTACACCACACGCATTCTAGCACAAAACACAAGAAGAGAAGAGGCAGAAGAACCAACAATGAAGCACTCCATGAGCTTGGCCAAATGCTCATCAACTCGGGCAAAATGAAATCCCTTGAGGCTTTCCCGTTCTCCTCTTAATACCTATTTAAATATGAAGATACTCTCATGGAATGCAAGAGGGCTAAATAGCCAGAACAAACACAGACTAATGAGAAAGAAAGTCACAGAGGAAAATCCAGGCATTGTTTTCTTGCAAGAAGCCAAATGCTCCAGACTAAAGTTGGAAGTAATAGGTAGATGCCTGGGAAAGAGAATGGAGCACATGGAGGTTTAGGGTAATGGTTTGGAAGGAGGCTTATCCATCTTCTGGAATCCCCATTCCTTACACCTCCTAAATGCTGAGGCTTCCAGATCTTTCATCTCCCTTGAAATGCAAATCCTGGGAGAGGCTGGCACTTATTTGTTCACTAATGTATACATCCCCCAAAGGCTAGAAGATAATCTACAGCTGTTGGACAATCTATCTAGGCTGCAACATAGACACCCTAATGCTAAGGCCATCTATGGAGGTGATTTTAACATGATTGCCTCATTGGGGGGAAAGAAAGGAGGGATACGAACCCTAAACAGAGATGCAGAGGCCTTTACATCCTTCATTAGAATAGCTAATCTGGTGGACATCTTACCCAAAAATGGCTTATTCACCTGGACCAATAAAAGAGGAGGCGACAGGCATATCACATCTAGGCTTGATCGAATTCTGATCTCTGACACCATTCTCCTGGGGGGAGTCACGGTGGAATCAGATATCATTCCATCTGGAGGATCAGATCATTAGCCCATCTCTCTGAATGCGACCATCCTTGGTACACCTAAAAACAGACCTTTTCAATTTGAGAAATTCTGGATCAGTCATCCATATTTCACTACCAACATCAAATTTTGGTGGAACGAACACTTGGATGCTAGAGGAACCAAAATGTTTCGGCTCCAAGCCAGATTGAAGCTCCTAAAGGCTAGGCTACGAACCTGGAACCAAGAGGTCTTTGGAAATATTTTTGAGGATAAACAAGCCCTGGAGGATCAGATGGCACTGATACACAACAACTGGATTAAGGGGGACATCTCCCAGGAATCCATTAACATAGAGCGTGACCTCATGCAGAAATGGAATGAGCGATGTCACGAGGAAGAAATACTCTGGAGGCAAAAGTCCTGCATACAATGGTTGAGAGAAGGGGAGAAAAACACCAAATTTTTCCATCGATCAGCCATGGATTATAGATGTAATAACAAGATAACAAAGATTAAGGATGAGCAGGGTACACCCTTCCAGTCCCATCAAGATATTGCCTCCATCCTCAAGAACCACTTCAGTCTTATTGCTACAAAACTAGACATTGACAGACGGGAGGCTATCAATGAAGTTGTAACTTCTATTCCCAAGCTGATAACAGAAGAGTGGAATAAATCCTTGGACTGCCCGGTTACCCTTCTAGAGGTGGAAGAGTCAGTCAAAGACATGGCCAATGGCAGGGCTCCGGGACCTGATGGTTTCACAATTGACTTCTTCAAAGCTTGTTGGGACCTAGTGAAGCAGTATGTTTGGGAGGTGGTCGAGGACTCTAGGAGATCCTCCTCCATACTCAAATCCCTTAACTCCACTTTTATTGCCCTCATCCCCAAGGAAGAGGCTGCTTGCACTCCTTCTAAATTTTGACCTATCGCTCTCTGCAATGTGCTATACAAGATCATCTCCAAAGTAATGGCCAATAGATTAAAGCCTATTCTATCCTTGATCATCTCAGAAGAGCAGTTGAGTTATGTGGAAGGCAGGCAGATTATGGACAATGTCTTATTGGCACAGGAAATGATCCACACCCTTCAGTCTCAGAAAAAGGCAAGAATGATCATACAACTGGACCTCTCAAAAGCTTATGATAAGGTTAGTTGGAGTTACCTTGAGGCTGTGTTGGAAGCTTTTGGTTTTGGCCAACATTGGATAAGATGGATTTTAGCCATGGTCAAATCTCCCAGCTTCTCTATCCTAGTCAATGGAGCCCCTTTTGACCCCTTTTTCCCTTCTAGGGGCATTCGGCAAGGTGATCCCATATCTCCTTTCCTTTTTGTTATCTTAATGTAAGGCCTAAGTCGCATCATTAAAACGGCTAAGGACAGGAATGTCATCAAGGGTCTCCAACCCCTGATTCACTCTCCTGCAACCACTCATCAACAATTCGTAGATGACACCATGTTGCATGGCACCCCTTCAGTTAAGGAAGCCCAAGGTTTCAAAGCAATTTTGAACATGTTCAGACATGCATCAGGTATGGATCTTAACCTGGATAATCCTGTATTTTTTTCTTCAACACGCACTTAGCAGTCCAAAGACACCTCACTGATATCCTTGGCTTCAAAATACGTAGCCTTACTTCTAAGTATCTATGCATTCCTCTCACTGGTAAGCCTTGACAGAAACTCCACTAGGAAAATTTTCTCTCCAGGATGGAGGATAGGGGCAACTATTGGACAAACAGAGTCCTAAACTTTGCAGGAAGACTGGTTATGACTAAGGTTGTTCTTCAGGCCATTCCTTAGTATATGCTCTATATTCTCCTGGCTCCAAAAGAGGTGCTCCAGAAAATTAGGAACATTCAAAGAGCTTTCCTATGGTCGGGTAAAGCGGACAAAACCAAATGGGCTCTGGTAGCCTGGGATAAGTTATGTAAACCCAAAAACCTGGGGGGTTTGGGGCTGCAAGACCCAGACACGGCCAACAAAACTTGTGGAGCCAAGATTTGGTGGTGTTGGCTCAAGGAACCCCATACACCTTGGGCAAAATTATGGAAGGCCAAATATGCAGAGAATTGGCGGACTGAGGAGCTGATAAGAATGATCGATGCCCCTGCATGGTCCCCTATTTGGAATTTGGCCAAGGCTAACAGAAACCTCATTCTGGACCACTGCTTTTGGGAACTTAAAAATGGTACCAATGCGCTATTTTGGGAGGATGCATGGCAATGATTACCTAAACTAGAAAGCCCTAATTATCTCCCTCTGCAGAGATGGTTTCAGGAAACTGGCAAGATAAAATTCCATCAATATTGGTCTGAAAATAATGAGAACCAGCACTGGAGGCAGTGGAACTTATATCCTCCCCCCCGGAGGATGACATGACCAAACTCCTCCATACCCTAAACTCTGCTCTGGACAAGAGAATGATCCGGTCCACTCAGGAGAAGGACCAACTTATATGGGGCAAACTCGACAGAGGTACCTTCAACCTCAAGGAGGCCAGAATGTATATCGAGCACAGGGACATCAAAGACAAAGTGTATTGGTACTCTAATGTCTAGGAAAACACTTTATGGCCAAAAATAAAGACTTTTCTATGGCTACTCATGCATCGCAAAATCCTCACCTGGGAGGATCTGGTGAAAAGGGACTTTATTGGCCCATCCCGATGCCCCCTCTGTGAAAAGGATGAGGAAACTATGAACCATCTTCTTAATGACTGCGATTGGACCAATAACCTTTGGGAGTGGCTGAAGGATATATTCAAACAAACAGACAGAACAAGGGATTCCATTCAAGACTGCATTGCGAACTGGCGTATAAATTATTCTAGTTGTAATATGGTTAACACCCTTTGGAGGCTCTGCCCCAGTTTTATAATCTGGTCTACTTTGAAAGAGAGGAACAGACGTATTTTTCAAAAAGAAACCAGGCAGATTGACACCATCAAAACTACCATCATGCAAATTTTAAAAGAGACGACCCTTACCAATTGCAAAGCTGAGAAGGCCAATTCGCTCTCCCCTAATGATTCACGCATTCTGCTGTTATTTGGCATGACTAGTCTGTCAGGTCATAGTGCACAAGTGAACCACCCTAGACCTGCCCCCTCTCCTTTGACCTGGCAGCCCCCCATCCTAGGTTTTTGAAAATTGAACTTTGACAGAGCCTCTCGGGGTAACACTGGTCCTGCAAGGCTGGGCGGTGTTCTCCGAAATGAAAAAGGGGAAGTCATTCATATTTTCAGCAAGGCACTTGGGGAGGCTACCAATAATGAGGCAGAATTTTCTGCCCTGGAACAGGGGCTGTGAATCCTCATCCGTCTGGGTAAAGGTTCTGTAATTGTAGAAGGAGATTCCCTCTTTACCATCACTGCGATCAGGAAAATTCAAAATGGAACGTGGCTGGGGAAAGCTAATAAGCATTGGAGATTGGCCATGGTCACAGAGCTCATTTCGGAACATCTCTCCTCCCTCAGTAACATTATTCAACATGTAGTAAGGCAGAAGGCAAATGCTTTAGAAGACAGCCTTGCCAACCACGTTGTCAATCATCCGAGGGAGATCATTAACACATGTTGGCAAGACATCACAAATGACGATCTTAGGAATTAGTGCACTCTCATCTCGAGGCAAGACCTTATAGGAGGCTCGAGAGAGGAGGACGGCCTGCAGGTTACGGATCATCAGTAACTGATGCGGATTAATTGTATTCTTAATGACAAATGGTGGCACCGCTCGGGATCATCCTATGGGGTGCCTTTGGAAAGGTGGCAGATCATCCAAAAGGACGAGGGTAGGCTCAACCGATACATGTGGTGACATGCGTGGCATCCTCAAGAACATGAAAGGACTGGCATCAAGAAGTGGATTAATGCTCATGAAACTGGCATCAATACCATGATAAGACAACAGGCTGCCAACAATGATGATAATACGTGCATTCCACTTGGAATTTCGACCCCCCACAATGCAACTGAAGTTATAAATCCTATCGCAAACTGGACAGACCTCATCTATTTTAAAACTTCTGCTTTGCTCTGCATTGTGTTTGTGTTTAATTTTCTTTTCCGTTTGTTTCATAGTATCTGTAGTTGCATCCTCTCCATGGTTGAGCATAATCTTCGCAGTGCTAAAGCAACCAAAGAGCCCAAGAGAGCGAAGGAGGGCTATGAAGCTTCAGTCTCAAAGAAAGGAAAGCAAACTATCGATTTTCTTCAAGAGGAAGTTAACAAAGCCAAGGCTGCTCTGGATAGTCGAACCATCAGCGAGGAGGTAGACTGGATTGCTAACCCAGGGACTCCATCCACCAGGGCAACCCAGTTTTTGCAAACTCAGATGGTAGCATGGCAGATGAAGACCATGTTAGCCAAGGCTATCAGTATGCACGGGGCGGCAATAAAAGATGCGTTCGCAGTCACCTCCCTAGCCTCAGCCATGAATTCTTCACGCCTGGACAAGTTGGAGGTTTCCCTAAACTCCCTCACGGAAGAATTTAAGATGCACTCGAAGCGGTTGGAAGGTTTCATCCAGATGTTTGAGCTTTACCTGTGCCATGTTCTGAATGTGTTGATTGAGATTCCAGAGGATGATTCCCACACTACAATCATCTGTTGCCACAAGCCTTGTCTTGTTCCCAAAGGAGCTGAGGAAGCCAGTCCCAGTGTTGCTGGGCATTCGAGAGCCTCCAATCCGGTCCTGTAATTCCTCAATGTCTAGTTTCTTTTCTGCTTATATTTATATCGTGTCTCTTCTGATAGTTTTGTCAATGAAGTATGATAGAGGGTTTTGTAAGGCAGCAGATAGTTTTTCTTTTCTCAAGATTACTATGTTGTTAGGCAACCCTGCGTGGTTGGCCGACTCTAAGTCTTTTTTGTTCAGTCCATCTACTACAGATGATAGTTTTTTTATGAAAGCCCTCTGCGATGTAAGCCTGACCTTCTGTTTGGTTGGCCTGAGCACCCTCAAGTTCATTTGGAACTGGCAAGCCATTTTGTAACCACATGTATTATCAGTTTTTCTTTTGTTTAATATATCTCAGCTGACTTACAAAAAACAAAACAAAAAAACACTGCTATTTCTCAAATTGAAAACTTTTCTCAAATAGACACTTCTAGATGTGTTAATATTAGCAATAAAATTTCGAAAAAATATTTTTTTTTAACTTTATACTTTGATGGTTCAAAATCAAAAGATGGTGCAGGAGCAGGTTGCATTTTAATCAATCCACGAGGAGAGAAAACAATGCTATCTTGCAGACACGAATTCCAATGCACGAACAATACCGCTGAATATGAAGCATTGATACAAGGTCTGTACAAAGCTATTAGTTTAAATGTTAAATATTTGCAGGTATATGGAGATTCTGAAATAATTATTTGATAAATCAGAAATACAATTCATTGTATTTCTGGACATTTTTATTAGACAAATCAGAAATACAATTCATTGTATTTTTGGACATTTGAAACACTATCAAACTTTCGCTTAGAGCCTTACATCCCATTTTTATGCATTTAATATCTCCACAGTTCCTAGATTACAAAATGCAAGTGCTAATTTACTTGCTAATGTAGCATCTAAGCTTATACCATCCAAAAAATTTAGCCTAGACATATTTTCAATTGAGTTAATTTTTAAGCCTTCCATTCCTCACAACGTAACAAATTGGAGAGTATTTAACAATGATGCAGATATAGTAGAATTTCTTACATTAGATAGAGCTTATGAAGGTCAAATCATATATGGACATGAACATGACTTACAGATTGAAGATAAACAAAATACTAATCCAATTCCCAAATATGTAGTCAAAATGGAAGATCTCTTTGATGTAAAAGATGTGTTTAAAAAAATTATCAATTTGAAAACCTGAAGGAAGGATGTCATTCATTAAGTTGCTGAAAACATATAAAGATATCTTTGCATGAGATTATTCAGATCTCAAGAAATATGATACTTCCATAATTCAGCATACCATACCTATGATCTCAGATTATAAGCCTGTTCAACAAAAACTTAGAAATATACATCCAAATTTAGAAAGTCAAATTAAATCTGAATTAAATAAAATTCTCAAAGCCAAAGTTATTTTTCCTGTTAGACATTCGAAATGGGTGTCAAACATGGTCCCAGTTAGAAAGAAGAATGGAGACATTAGGATTTGCATAGACTTTAGAAATTTGAATAAATCTTACCAAAAGGATAATTTTCCCTTGTCTACCATGGAACAGATATTACAGTCAGTTGTAGGATCTGAATTGATGTCTTTTCTCGATGGATTTTCATGATATAATCAGATTATGGTACATCCAGATGATAGATTTGAGACAACATTCAGGACAAAGTGGGGAACATACGCATATCAAAAAATTCCATTAGGGTTGATTAATGTCGGTGCTACATTTCAACTTGCTATGGATATAGCTTTCAGAGGACTAATCAATAGCTCAGTTGTTATATACTTAGATGACATTAATGTTTACTCTAAGCATATAAACAATCGTATTAATCACCTAAAACACATTTTTGAAAGATGTAGAAAATTTGGCATTTCCTTGAATCCTAAAAAATGTTATTTCGCCTTATTAGAAGGTAAATTATTAGGGTTCATTGTCTCTAAAAAAGGAATCCATATTGACCGGGTTCAGGAAATTGAAAACATCCCTCTACCACACAACAAAAAAACATGCAATCATTTTTAGGACAAATTAATTTTGTAAAAATATTTGTTCCCAATTTCTCCCAAATCATCTTACCCCTACAATCAATGATCACGAAAAATTCAATTTTTAAATGGGGAAAAGAAGAGAGAAATTATTTTGAGTTAATTAAGAAAGCCATCATTGAAGCTCCTTTTTTAACAACTCCTGATTTTCTTAAGCCATTTTTATTATATACATTTTCTTCTAATATATCATACGCAACAATTTTGACACAGCTAAATGATCAAAACATTGAAGCACCAATTTCATTTTTTAGTTCTAACCTTCAAGGTGCTGAGTTAAATTATTCAGCTGTGGAAAAATAAGCTTATGCTGTATTTAAAGCTTTGAAACATTTTAGACCTTTTCTCCTAAAATTACATGCTAAAATAATAGTACCTTACTCAGCAGTAAGGAAATTATTAATCCAACGAGAAGTAGGAGAGAAGAGAGCAAATTGGGTTACCGCACTTTAAGAATATGATGTAGAGATACATCCTACTAAAATTGTTAAAGGTCAAGGCCTATGCAGGATGTTAACTAGAGCCTCTCATTTACCAACAAAATAATATCAATCAAATGAAATACAATTGTCCGAGGTAAGCCTAAACGATTCTCAGTCATAATATGTTGATTTGAAATTTTTCTTGAAAAATGGATATGCTCCATTATATCTCAATTACACAGCAAAGCGTGCTCTGAGGCTTAAAGAAAATCAATATCAACTCATAAATGATATGTTATTTAGGAAGAATTATGATTATGTATTATTGAGATGTTTAGAGAAAACTGAAGCTGAAAAAGTAATGCAGGAATTACATGATGGACCAGCTGGAGGTCATTTCGGGGGAAACACCACAGCTCATAAAATACTGCATGTTGGTTACTATTGGCCAAATCTATTTAAATATGCACATGAATACGTGAGAAAATGAAAAGTGTGTCAAACTGTAACAGGAAAAGAGAGTAAAGCAGCATTTCCACTACAACCAGTAAATATCCAACAACCATTTGAACAATGGGGGTTAGATATTATAGGTGAAATAACTCCAAACTCTTCTAAACAACATAAGTATATTCTAACTACAACAAATTATATCACAAAATGGGTAGAAGCTATCCCATTAAAGTTGGTTAATACACAAAGTATTACAGATTTTATTGATGAGTTCATAATCACTAGGTTTGGCCTCCCATCTGCTTTGATATTTGACAATGCATCTTACTTTTCTAGAAATGTTATGATAGAATTTGCTTTGAAAAGAGGTTTTAAATTAAAATACTCAGCTAACTATTATCCACAAGGTAATGGATTAGTTGAATCTACAAATAAAAACCTTATCAGAATCATCAAACGAACTATAAAACAAAATCATAAAAATTGGCACAAAGCACTATTATTTGCTCTTTGGGCAGATAGAATCACCCAAGAAACCTCAATAGCTACTTCTCCATTTGTGTTATTTTATGGGAAAGAAGCATTTCTACCCACAAATATAACAATACCATCATTTGCTTTAGTGCAATTTATTGATGAAAATCCTTCGTCTTCCCTTCAACTTAGACAAGATCAAATTCTTAAAATGGAAGAACAGAGAAAAAAGGCTAAAGTTATACATGCTCATCATCAACAAATAGTGAAAGCCTCGTTTGACACAGCATCCACCAGCTCAAAAGCTTTTGAAATAGGTGATATTGTTTTGAAATGGGATAAGGCACATGAGGAAAAAGGTAAGCATACCAAATTCCAAAGATTATGGCTTGGTCCATTTCAAATCATTGAGAAAATAGGCTTATCCACCTTTTTGCTGCAAGACTTATCAGGTAAGAAATATTTCTTACATGTGAATGGTCAAATTCTTAAAAAATATTTCTCATAGATCAAGCTTTAAATTTTATTTTGCTTTAGGAAAATAAAATTTGAAAATAGCATCATTTTTTGTTGATTCAAATTTTCAAAATTTATGATAAATTATTTTGATCTTTCGCTCCTATAAATAAGTGAAGTAAAAATATGATTATAACTATGAGAATTGAATAGACTTTATTTTTTTGAAGTAATTTAAAATTTACCAAAGGCATTTACTTTCTGAAAAGACTCTTGATATCATAAAATATAGTTATTATGTTTCAGTCAAAAAAGGAAACTTTTAACTTAGCAAGGATTCTCTATAAAAAGGTATCTACCAACTCTATAATTATCATCCATAACTCTTAAGTGAGCTAATTATTCATCCCATATGATAAAATTTCTTCTTCAAATTATAATTCAAAAAAGAAAAAGAAATATATACACTGTACAAATCCAAAAGAAAATAAGTCTCATTACGAGCTTGTTTATCATGATCATAGAGAAATAATCTAGACTAATATTACCAATACTACATACTACATAGGGTAATAGCTAAATTATTATAAAAAAATCAATAGACAAGGGGTATCATTACCAGCCAGCTTGTTCAGTCTAAATTACTATCAGTGAACGACATTGTCACTATCAGGCCACCAAACCTGGACAATGATTTTGAAAAAGTGTCAGGAAAAATAAATTCAATTGCATGTCAAATTATATTTTGAAATAATAAATCAAATTCAAATGGGACCATGAATCATTATTGGTTAAAAGATAACCCTGTCGAGGCTATAAACACCTGCTGGAAACAGTGGCTCTATCCGTGATAAATGAGTAAAAATCTATGAAACCAATTTTAGAGAATACCTACTTTATATTTTTAAATCTGAGTACTGACTGATAAAGATACCTATGTATTATCACTAAAGGGGTTAATTAAGAAGAAATGAGATAGGTAAATAGATTATATTCTGAAAAAACACTGTTTAATTCATGAATCATACTATTTTTATTCTTATATATTTTCCTCATTTTGAAAGATTAGAAATATCAAAATAAACCAATCAGAGATATCTGGTTCTCCCAAGTGAATCGCCAATTGTTGTGCTATACAACAACTTCCCCCCATTTTTGTTTTCAAAATAATCTAGACCTTTGATAAATAGAAATAAGGACCCTTTGTAGATTTTAGACTTCTGTGGTGAGAGTTTTTAGTTTCTGGGTTCGGAATAAAACTCCAAAAACATTATTGCTTTTATTAAAATAAAAACTAAAAAACAAAAAAGAAATTAATAAAATATCCTTGTAATTACCCTATCATAATTCGCAAATCTCGCATAATCTTTTGAAAGTTAATTAACAAAATAGCAAAATCCTGATTTTGCGATCTGCGATCTGAGTTTCACAAGCGATAGCATAAATAGCACATCGCGAATATATGTTTGAAACTTTAAGCAAACTTTACAAAGTTCCGATATTGCGACACTCCGATTTTGCGATATTCCGATATTGCGATTTTACAATTTCGCGATATCGCAAAATCGCATATCGCATAAACAAAAAGTAATGTGCTTCATAAAATATAGGTTCAAAGGGCACGATGCGATGGATTTGAAAGTTTTAAATAAAGGTTTTACATGAAAATAAATCATCTCAGAAACGATTAAGTGTATTTTATCATTCCAATGCAAATAGTTTGGTTACGGATAATTAATGGAACAGTTGTTTCCCAGATCTTTTCTTTTCGAATTTTTCATTTCAAATATATCTTCCATCATTTGATCATTACTATATTTTTAATAGGGATTTTCCTTCAAGATATGTCCATCCACAAACTAATTCAAAAGCACGGCAAATAGACTATTGCAGAAGTAGCACACACAGAAATGTCACCCATAGTCTCAGATGCAGTCTGCACTGTAGATGGAGGTACTACAAAGTGGAAAGCTATCTATACCATTCTCAGAGACAAAGAACCTAAGGTAGTGGAGGTCAAAGCAACTACTAATGATGCAAGACCCTCAAATTTACAGTTTAAAGATATTGCATGCTCTTTCCTTTATAGGATAGCAACAAGGGCCACAGTTTTTCCATATACCGACATGATTAGGTGGGTGCTTGACAATTCAAAAATCAAGGAAAAAAAAAATAAAACTGCTAAGAATGAAATCTTAGGTTCTTTCAGAGCTGAAGACTTGAAAGTCATGTACAAGCTACTCGACCAACAAGACATTTATGATAATAGATTTGTTGAGAAATTTGCAAAGAACAATGAGGACCCTTTCAAGACAATTCAGGGTTGGAGGAAACTGGATAACAAGTTCAAAACATGAGAAATCGGGTATCTATCCTATCGCCTCACTTGCAAATCCCTACAATTTTGCAGTCGTGATGCTATGCAGATTATATGGTCTCCCTGATAATACCAAGTTCTCCATAAATTGGCTTCCCCTGATTAATTCCTGTGTTAATTCCCACATCATGAATTGGGCAACCCTTCTTTCTGAAAATCTTGCTAAAGCAATTAACGAATATCGCCAGACAAGAGCTTCTTCCTCCAAACCCATTCCCCAATTTTTCATGAGTGCATATATTTCTGATGCTATCTTTTTTCTACCAATTTTCCAGTTATGTGTTGGAAATGGACTCCTGAGGATCCCACCACTATTCATTTGATTCATAAATAGATATGGGAACATAATTATGCACCACATTTTCACGGGCTATGTTATGGAGTTGTATTACCATTACATCAATTAATGTTTGACATATTGAGCCCTAAGTTCACTAAGGAAGCCATTTCAGACCTTCAAATGATAAGGAGATGTTTTATTGAAGAATCATTTTCATATATCAGAGTATTTGGAAGTTCCGCTCCTCCACATGTTCTTCCTTTATATGTTTCAGATAAATTAATGGTGACAGAAGTTGCTTACCAAACTGTTGGTAATGGACTCACTAAATCTTTGAAAGATAGTAAAAAATCTTTATGGACAAGTTTTCCAATTCAATGTGGTACATTCACCCTCAGCAATTTCAATCATGCATTGAAAGAATGTCAGAAGGTTGAGCTTTTGAAGCTCCCTTTTTTACCCCCAAGGCAATTCGACCCAGAAAATATTACTAATAAGTTTACTCAGTCAGTTAAAGTCAAACTATAATACACACAAATGATATATTTGAAGACATTTTGCAATCTGTTAGAAATTTTTAAGAATTTCAAGATTTTGTCAAATTGAATCTAAATCCAGAAGAATTACAGAGATTCAATGAGTACAAGGAACAAAGACTCAAACATATCCCTCAAAATTTTTTGATTACTAGTTACATAACTGAAGCAAGAAAAAAAATCAGAACAGAACAATCTGATTCACAAAATCAAAGTGAACTAGATAAAATCTGGACTTCAGTTAGCAACACATTGATAAATACCCCAGAGGTATCATTTTCACAAAAAAATACAGAATTTCAGACTCCACAGGGACAAACATTTCCAGCAAAAGAAATCATTGAAAGTCCTGGGATAACCTCCCAAGATACGAAATTCATTCCTGTGTTTCCTACTGATGAGATTGTTCTGAAGGTAACTAATATCCCTCCACTAGATGTATTCTACAGCCCTCTTCATAAAGTTGTAGTAAGGAAACAAAGAAAAAGGAGAAGGATTGAAACACCTCCAGGAAATTAAGTGATGGAAGTTGTATGGAAAGACACTCCTTCAAATCCAATTGAAAATCTGACTCAGCTATCACAATTTGTTGGAGCATACACTACTACAACAATGGATAAGGCAGTCGAAGCATCCATTTTGGTTCAATAAAAATATTGTAAGATCATGTAGCTACAGCAGTAACTGGATGAAGAAAGGAACAGTATGAATCAGAAGGTAGATTAACAACCCCTCAAATTTCATCAAGATATGGAAGTGCTTAAGATATGTCATGAAAATGAATTATCTAGCAAAAACACACTGATTAAATAATTTAGAGAAGATCTTACAAAATATGAAGGTATTCCTACTGCAGAGGAATTCATAAAAGAAGCATTGGCATTAAATGCCTTACTCTCAAAAAAACAAAACTTTTTTATCTTACAAATGTCAAACATAATCCCACACTTGGAAATCACTGAAAAGTTAACTAATATAGTCATTGACCAAAGAATTGAGTTTAATGAACTAAATACCAAAATTTCTGATTATATTGAATGGGAGGATTCAGAGGAAGGGAGAATGTCAAGTCTCCCAAAGATCAAAGAAACTTTTAAAGATATCATTTTTATTGGCTGGGATGCACAGGTAATACAGGCAGAATTGGCCATAGCCAGAGCAGCAGGTATATCAAAGAATATGGTCAAAATGATCAACCACATGTTGCATACTTCTGGTTTGATTAAAGAAGGAAATCACACATCAATTCCTGATATCAGGAATTTAGAGCAAATTTGGAAAAACACAGGTCAACTCCGAGAAGAAACGCTTTCACAGCTGAAAAAGACTGATTGGGAATCATACTAGAAGCTACTGGTTAAGCCGTATAGTTAAATAATGACATTGAATTGCTCTATGGATTCCATACAGAAAATGCAGCCACTTTTACAGGATGCTATATTTACCAGGAAAATGAAGACATAGTTTAGGAAGCCTCCACAAGTTCAGCCAATGTCCGATATTTGTGAGTAGAAAAACATAGCTGGCAGTAACCTATCATCAGGCATGATTATAAGTTAAATTGTTTTTAATAATTTCAAATTTAGCAATTAGATACTACGAATGAGGAAGGTTGTTTGAAAACACCTCATAAGATATTTTGTATAATATATTTTTGTAGGTAGTTAATGTAGTATTTAAACCCTTCTCACGCATTTAGAGAAGGGTCCAGAATTTTTATTGAGAACATTTACAAACAATTCTTTATTGTAAGTTTGTAGATGCCTTGATAAAATGATGGAACGCGACCTTTTTAGTTATATATCATTTTGGTGATCACTGTTGATGCACTTTTGTATTCTCTGAAAGACTTATTGATAGAAGGATTGATTGTGGCCTATTATCATTGATCATATGAACAGGACATCACACATCTGGTACTATTATCATGTATGCGAAACTCTGTTTTAAACATTAGTGATAAGTTTAGCTTTCATGAATTATGTATGAAATCAATTGTTTATGTTTGAAATATCAATTGCACTATTGTATGATATAAGGATAAATATTGATTTTTTTATATATGTGATCATCAGAATATATGTGATATGTTTCACATCTTCTTTTGATTAACTATTTCTCAAAAGAATCATCTTACAAAAGTATTAATTCTATAAATTCTGTGATTGATCTAAATCATCACAGGCTGAATAGATATCATTCTAGATTGCATAAAATTAGCATTATCCCGGGTTAGATTAGATTAGACTTAATTCAGAGTTTTGCATTTTAGAATAAATTTGTTTTAGTTTTTAAGTAATTCTTCCTGCAAATCATTTGAGAAAAACCCAACAATCATATAAAATCCAAATCTGGGAAACTGGTCCCATTACACCCAGTCGAAGCTACTATCCCAAACGGAAAAGGAACTTCTCTAAGGTTCGGACCAGGTGGTTATCGCCCTTGTTGTTGCGACAGATTTATAAGGCCTCAACATTCAGCTATACAGTTCTTCCTAGACCTCACACATTAGGGGGCAACTATTATCACTGGAAAATCGGACAAGCAAAGATGGCATTATTTAATGTCATGTAGAAGGGGACTGAGAGACATTAGAGAATTATAAGTATTTAAAAATTTCTAAGGTCTAAAAGGAAAAATCAACTTGCACACTAAAGGAATCAATGAAATGCACATTTGCGCGCATAATTCTTCAATAAGCGTGCCTTGCACGGATTTTCCTGAAAAAATCCGCGCGGCCCTGAAAATGGTGGAAGTCACTTTCCGGGACCACAACCCACACTCTAGGACATTGATCCCACACCTGAGGCCGCCTAAGGATAGCCGCCCAAGCCTCCTTAGGCCCTCAAGGGAGCACAAAATGGAATAAATGTGGCTTATAATGGAATCACCCTCCTCTCTTGGGTCACCATCCATAAAGTACCAAGAGAGGGAAGGAGGATTTGAATTCTCCTATAAAATGCCACCAAGAGATGAAAAATATGAGAACACATTGTTATTATGTCCATAATTTCCCAAAGAAAAACCAGCAGTGTATGATCTGGAGCAAAGATAGAGGGGACTCAGTTGTTGGTCATCCAACAATTCCAGTCCACCATAGTAGAGAGAGGGAGACTTTGCGCCAAGGTAGCTCGGAAGTAAAAGACATCCTTGCATCGGGACTTGGAGCTCCATAGTTCCAAGGGCCCCTTGGAAAGTGGGTTAAATTTTCATCATCATTTCCTACCAGCACTCAACAAGAGGGGACGTAAGTACTGTCGTTTGGACTATTGAAGTTGTTTGACTCTATTTAGAGCTTTTGTTTTATTTTTTTTAGTTTTAGCGTAGTTTTTATGTTTCAATATGCATGCTATTTATCTATCTAATATGTTTATGTTTTAGCATGTTCCACTAACTTGCTTGACTCCATCTATTTTCTGCCTATGACCAATAAATTAAGAGGGGAAAACCACCCCTCTTAAGCAAGTGTGATTTGGTACATTCATGCGCCAAACACACTAACACACTCCTCCTAGAAGTATCTATAAAAGCAACAATGTCTACATGTCTAGTGCCTAGCTAGAAAAAGTATCCTACTGGAATTATCTCTATAGAATTAAAGAGTTGGATAGGGACACAAATTATATGTTTGTACATGAGTATTTTGTTCCTAGGGAATTAGGCCTGAATTATAGAATTTTAAAATAATTTTAACTAGAATCTTGAAGCCTTAATATACTTAAATTGATATCAATAAGAGATTATTTAGCAATGGAGTAGATCAGTCTTTATGGCCTCTAAATTGAATTATTTTGATGAAGTCTATTTAAATGTCATATTTATGTAACTAAAAACATTAAATTGCATTCCATTAAATGAAAAACTAAAATATACTTGACTATTCTACATATACATAAGATTATTCTAATATTAAAACAACGTTGTATGGTTTAGTTCCCATAATTAATTGGATTTAACAAGGGAAAAGGTGATTGAAAAATTTCATGATATTTTTTCATGTGTAATGGTTGGACCTTGGCTATGCCTTTGAAAAACATAAGGATTTATTTAAATTTATATTAATTCTAGCTTAACCATTTGGAAGGGCTTGATTGACAAAATTTGAGTAAGAACCCATAATTTTTGGTTCATTTCCTTACCTATGTAATAGATTCAATGAGCCTAGAAATTATATCCTTACGAATTCCTATCAAGCGATATTTAATACCCATTATATAATCATTGTGATATGTCAACTAGCCTTAGAGGTTCCTCTTCAAGTCAAATTGTATTTTACATTTATGCGTGCATATGTATATTCATATGAATATTGTTTGCAGAAGAAATCTAGAACAAATGGTTTTTCATGGTTTGGGCTCTGCCATGATACAACATGTTCACATATTCATTGGTGTATAAAGTATATAATGAAAATGTTTGTGTGTGTGTACACATACACACACACACATGTAGGTGGAGATGAAGGCATCGTTTGATGGTTCATGGATTGACTATGTGTTGATTTTTGATATTGGAATTCGTTGGAGGGAAAATAGTGATGTTATCATTCAATAATTCATCTATGCATTCAAATTAGGGATATTTTGGGGAATATAAAGTGGGTCACACTCATATGATGATGCACAAGAATCAAAATAATCCCCCATTTAATCAGAATTGGTGAAGGCCAAGTTTTGGTGAGGTTCTGGATAATGGACATTAAAATAAATGTGTATCCATATAATGTGGCAAGGGAATATCAATGAAAACCATAGGTGAGTATTTTTCTTTGGTGTAGTATTCCCCATGCAAACCCTAAATATGTCTGTAATCAAACAAGTTCCTTAAAAGTAATAAGAAGTTAATGAATACAATCCACTTCAAGGCGAAAACGTCCTTTCAAAATGAATACAATACAAATCATAAATATTGGATCATCATATTTGTTTTCATTCATATCAATGCTTTCATAGTGTAAAAGGTGGATGAATCATCTCACATTACCATTTTTACTTTCAGGACATAGTTTGGAAAATTGGGATTCGAAACCTTCTTGGAACAATTTCAGGCATCAAATTTTCTTAGGGTAAAAATTTTCCACATAAGTACAATGCATTTTTTATATTCTATCCATATATACCTTTCCAATGATGCAATAAGCACCTCAATTGGAGTCAGTATGAAAAAATTATGCCACTTGGAAGTTAACCTTCCTTGTTTTACCACCGTAATTTGAAAGGATGCCATGTGAGCCCCCATTTTTCATTCAAAATTACATAACCATGTGATCATTATGAATAATCCTCTATTTAACAATATTGTAACTATATTTAAGGGTTTAAAGAGTCAAACCTAATGAGTAGTAGGTTGTCAGGCTGTGTTATAATTGGGAAACCAGAAGGAAAATGGGTTACATTTACTTTTGAGTGCATTTTTTTAGCCACAGGTGGATAGGGAGAGATAAAATAGAGAGGATTTCTTCACTTTATCATCCTACAGGCCACATGTATCAATTAATTTTACTTTCATCCATTTTCCATTCAAATAAAGAGAGTAGAGCAGCGTCGCCTTCCAATGGGTTTCCTCCCAAAAGGGATTTCTAGGAATGGGTGTTCTCTAGTTTTTTCCCAATTATAAACTGCATGGATATGCAATAAAAAATAATTTACAAATATAGAAATCTAAGGAGATATAAATCCTCATAGTGTAGATTTTGTGGTGAGCTATCCAATAGAATATCCACAATAGTTTACAAATCACTCCCTTGATCTATAAGCTACAAAACCAATAAAAAAATGAAAAAAACAATGAAAATCCATTAGAAGAAGTGGAAAATTCAGATGACATTCCCCCCATAGAAGAACCTCCTACTCATGCTAAGGAGGAAAAAATTGTTCCAAATAATCTTTGGTTTTTTCAATTGTTAGGGTCCTATATTTCATAGGATCTCAAGGTGACTGAGTTTATTCTATCTGTCAAATTTATTTTGTAAAATGATTACCAATATGCAAATAATTTTCAAAATAACAAAGAAAAGGAAATAACATAAAAAATATAAAGAGCATATATGTCAAATAAAAAAACAGAATATGAAACCCATAAAAAGAAAAACAATAAATTCTGAAAGTGTTGAACCTCCAAATTCCACTACTCTTAGTTTAGCTTATTTTTTAAAATAAATTGTGTGCAGCTTGTTTAAAATGCCATAATAGTTCAATAGAATTCAATCATACAGTTTAAGCATGATTGAATTAGGTTTAAATTGCTTGTTTTTAGGTAGTGAAAAATAATTTGTCAAACTGTTTAATCTTGACAAATTAATAGTTAGGTAGAAAATAAATATTGGTTCAATAATTTAATCTAAACCAAGGAAGGAATAATACATAGAAGTAGAATTAGTTGTTAAAAAAAAAATTTGTTGAGTTTCTAGTCTAAATGCACTCAGATGAAAGAGAAAATTTTTAAAATGTTAGGGTAGCAAAAGAAATGAAAATTTAAGGGTAGGTAGAGAATAAAAAATGAAATGGGAGATGAAAATAGGATTTTATCCTAAGATTATAACTTTGAAAATATGAAATATATGATAAAACAAATTATCCAAAGTTTCAATGGTTATATATTTGTTCCAAATATAATGTGGATCCCCCACATATCACATTACATCGTATTATATTAATATACGATGGACCCCACCATTCACCTTTTCACCCCACTCCATTTAAAAACCATCTATTTTTCAACCAATCCTACCAACTCACATTACATCTGACATTTGATATTCCCCTTCAGCCCCCCATTTCCATATGAAGGTTACCATCCAAGGGGGCAGGGGAGGGGGGGGGGTGGCGAAGTCGGAGGTTTTAAAAACAGCCTGATCAAATCACCGCCCCTACTCTTTCTTTATTCGGGACCCCTCCACCCGAAACCACTTACCATCTGAGCTCACCCCCAAGCGTGGTTTCAATCTTGCCTCCATGTCCCACGTCCACGACTACGTACGCGTCTCTTTCATGTCATGTTCCCCCTATCTCATCAAACCTACGTGGAATTCTTTACCCCATTTTTCTAACCTCTTGGAATTTAATTTTTCCCTCCTGTTGATAATTAATGGTCAAATCACTGTTTCTTAGTCAGGTTGAGAAATTAATGTTGAATTAGATCCATTTATTAACAACTCTTATCCATTATTTTCTCAATAAACCCCATAATCTCTAAATAACCCTTCAGAGACTCAATTGGCTTCAATAATTTTTCTTTTACTATGCAGGTTGCTGCTACTATTGAGAGAGAGATTTCGATAATTATATTTCATTTCCATGTCTTGATCATAGCTATCCAAAAAATCACTATTTGACATCCAACAGTTTCTTGACCAAGAATTTTCTTCCTTTTCTTCCTTTTCTATCCAACTACAAATCACCAGGATGCCTTCCAAAGGCAAGGAGATTGAATAATTCCCAAACCCTCTCATCCACCCACCAATTGATCTTTACCATATCCCATTAGTTGACATGGACTTAAAAATCCATGACTCCATATCTAACTTCGACTTATTTGAGATTTATTGTTGGCTGGAGGACTAATGCACTAATCAAATGGATGAACTCGGACTGTGGGACTCCAATATAACTTACTATATTTTCCATCAATGTTAGTGATAAATGATAAGTTAATGCCCCTTGAAGACTACATGTTGGATGGATAATTCGTTCTTGCGGACAAGACAAATCTCCCTAGTATCCTATGATAACTAGTAACAAACAGACAAATGTAAACTACTTTCTCTAGATTATATTTGATCTAGAATTAACTATAATGAAGGATTTAGGACTTACCTGTAGTCCAGCGTTGATCGTAGTCTTCTTTCCTGTCGCTTCGAATACATTTCCTTTCGGGATCTGCAATCACAAACATGAAACAATCAGAAGCACCTGCATAATATAGATTAATTCATAAACCATGAATCTATCTTGATGATCAAGGAAATCAAGAAATAAGCCATTTGATGGGGTAGTCGGGGTGTAAAATTCTCTAAATTGAAGATCATTAGGTTCGAATCCTGAAGGTCTACGGCTTCTATGGTTGACAATAGTAATTTTCTTTGGGCTGGGCATGATTGCAGCACTTCCAAAGCCGACATTGCTCAAGGGGAATCGCCAAGTATTCAACAATATTGTAATTCTGAGCAGCTCTCGCATGTGGATTGAAAGCTGATTTATGAAGTACACCTTTAGCAGGTGGTTTGATTACTAAGTCAGGATTTGGTTTCTCGATCTGTAACAGATCAGAAACTGAGGGATATGTAGTTGATGTTGAATTAGAACTTTCTACTTCTTTACCACCAACTGGATTTTTACTACCATAATCTTGCAATCACGTCGCAACCATCAAGATGTCTTCTAGCATGTTCGAGAAAGTTCCAATCATGTTACTATCTTGAGTAGGAAAGGGATCCTTCAAGACAACAGGCGTGGACGAACCCTTAACGAATTTAGATACCTCAGCTCTATGCAGGCACTCTTTAGTAAAATGATCCTCATCACAGATGAGACAAGGATAACAAGGTTTTTGTTTTTCGTCAGTTGGTTCAGTTTTATCATTTTAATCTTTTGAAGATTTTTTTTTTTTTAATTCTTACCCTTCTTCTTACCACTAGTTTTAGGTTTGGTTGTAGATGATTTTACAACATGAATATCGGCGGAAGTTTCAGCGGAAGAATCTCCTTTAGGTGAATTGAGTAAAGTTATAATAGGAGAAGTCATCTTGGAAGATTTCTTCTTATTCTTGCTAGTGCTAACAGAACCAATTACACCATTAGTGGCATGAGAACCTGAAGGAGTTGTAGTTAACTAACCAGGTCTTGGTAAATCATGGATTTTGTCATACAAAGTACCTGAATATGTATATACAAGGTCAAGGTACTGACCTTGAGCAATGACTTTCTCTTCTGTAACAACGCCTCCTTTGGCCACATCTTCAGTGATTTTTGGCAATAATGATTTGATAAACCATTCAGCCAAAATTTGATTCGGAATAAAGACTTTCACTAAATGTCTCCTACGTTGCCATTCATGAATGTGATCGGATTTGTACGTAGACATAGATTGTTTTAATGAGGTCAAAAATTCTTTACCATTTTCGTATCTGACAAGTAACTGAAAATGGGTTAAGAAAGTAGTAGCTAATGCATTAAAATTATTAAATGAGCCTCGTGGCAACTCAATGTACCATTTGGCAGCTAGACCAATGAGATTTCTCTGAAAAAGATGCAATCGAAGTGAATCATCGATTAGTGAATTGGATGCACACCAGAGCTGATAAATCATAACATGATTAGATGGATAATCTCTTGAATTACCTTCAAACTTTGGAATATCACTGGGAAACTTATTAGGCATCGACGGCCAGTACGGAAGATAAAATATCGGATGATTCATAAGGCGTGATAAATCAAGTAAATATAAAGTTGCTATGAATGGTAACCGACGGTTAGGGTCTTGATAACCTTGTATGATCAAACCAGTTCTAGGAGGAGGATATCCAGGATATCCTGGAATTGGATGCACATTGGGAATTGTGAAACCAGTATTAACCGGACCAAACTAGGGTTGTTGAGGTATTTGATAAGTGTACCCAGAATACGGCTAATATTGATATGTTGGATTTTGTGTAGTATGTCCAAATTGATACTGCCCCTAGTACGGTTGATAAGTGAATTGTGGTTGACTAGTGAGAATCGTACTTGTACCAGATTGTCCCGTAGGCATCTGGACTGTATTCTGAATTGTAGGTCCTGACTGTGACACATATATTTGAGGAATTTGCAATGATACAGGGGTAGTAGAAACAGGAGCTACAGAGACACTAGAAATAGTTGTGGTAGGTTGAACAGAAGTTGCAGCAGCAACAGAAGTTTAAGGCGGAGTTCTAGGTGTACTAGGCCCAGGCTGCTGAATAGAACCAGGTGTAGATACTTGAATGGTAGGCTGGACAGGTTGCTAGGTTGGACCAGAACCTATGGACTGTCCAGGTTGATTAGGTAACTACACATTGGATTGCAAAGTCTGTTGAACTTGAGATGGATCCCACACCATATTAATTCTGGGATATTGACCCATAGAAGGTTGTGCATATGAAGGACCATAACCAGGTTGAAAGTAAGTTTGATAATTAACTGGAAAATTTCCAGATCCTTGTAATAATGGTTGACCTGAAGGAGGTTGAAAACCTTGAGCTAGGTACTAACCCTGAGGTTGATATTGACTTTGAGGCATGTACGGAATCTGGGGTGGGTATTGACCCTAAGGTATGTACTATCCTTGGGGTTGATATTGACCTTGAGGTATGTGTTGTCCTTGGGGTTGACCTTGAGGTATGTATTGTCCTTGAGGTTGCTCCCCAGGCAGGAAATATTGTCCTACAGTTTGACCTCCAGATGGTAAAAAACTACCCTGAGGTTTCCCTTCAGGCGGTAATTGACTACCTTGATGTTCTCCCCCAGGCGGTAACTGACTTCCTTGAGGTTGTCCCCCAGGCGGTAACTGACTTCCTTGCGGTTGAGGGTTTCGAATATTGCCAAACATCATAAAATTTTGTTATGTGTTTAGCGTGCCAGTGTTTTCTCCATTCGTACCGGATGATAACACTTGTTCAAATGGTTGATGAGATGCTCCTGAGAAGGTACCAGAGAGCGACTGGTATCCTGGAGGAACAGACAAACCACTGTATAAAAATGTTTCTGGTGATTCAGAAAACATAGTTGACCCACCCGACATAGCTAATGAAGGTTGATAACCTCTCAGTGTAGGGTAGAAGGGAATTCGGGGTGGTGAATAAGTAAGACCTGCGTTTTGTAAAAAATATATCAATGATACATACCAAGCATTAGTTCTAAAAGGATTGTAGAATATTGATTCACGCTCTCTAAGATTTAAAGTTTCTTGGGTTTCGGGAAGAACAACGTCTTCATCTGGACCAACAAGTTCTTCAATACATATGAGATCAAAATGAATATTTTCGGTAATGTGATGTCTTACTCTAGGTGAACCAAGATCACTAGAAGTTAGAGTAACAAATCCTGAAGATGATTCTAACATAGCAGGTTCAGTGTCTAGTTTATAAATTTCAAGTTCTTCAGCTAATTCACTGGTTGGAGAAGCAATGTCAGTGATTTCGGAAATTTAAATTGGCACTTGAATATATTCTATTGTTTGTGATTGATTATAATCAGGATGAGGAATTATAGATGATTCTCCTTGTTCTTTTGATCTAATTATGTTGATACTAGTTTGTACCAGAGCTTTCAGTCCTTCAAGTTGGCTTGGTGTATACTCAGGGGGTTTCCCCTGAATTCTACGCAATTGTCTTGGTAATTCAGCCATGATTAAAAATTATTAATTACACACAATCAAAGAAAATTTCAATAAAAAATCCTCAAGTCACTAAGGAAAAAATCAAATGATCAAACGCTTATAAAATCTAGGAGATCAAACCACATACAAACAGTAAATTCCCACACTAAAAACACTAGTTGGTGATGAAATCCAACATCGTAGTATTTAATGTAGAAATGGCAATTGGAAAAATTACCCCGACAACCTACTTAATGAAATAGACCGGTGCAAGTTTCTCCACTTAAACCATCTCGAGTGAAGATAACCCTCCGAAGAGTCCAAGTGAGTCTAGTCGACATCTGCTCTAGGTAAAGTGAGATCTTTCCTCCACCGTCACCTTAGGAAAAAATCTTAAAGTTAATGGCCACTAAGGTTACCAACAGGAACAAATATACCTGGAGGAACAGTCTATGATTCGATATACGTGAAAGGGCAGAGTAAAAAAGCTCAATCCCCTTAAAGGCTCCTTGACATAATCCAAGGTATACCGACAAGTGACCTCAAGCTCCTCGACAGTGGTCAATCCGAGGTTTACCGTTGTTAATATGCGCACATATTCTATCGTTCCCAATGAGACGGAATTGATCACCTCACTGGTTCAGATATGATCTCGTGCCTGACTCCTTTAGGAGGAGCTTCCCAGAGCATACAAGCTACTATTGGATTTTTCCTACCGCAAGATTGACTACTTGTTTGTTTTAACTGTCTTGGAGAGTTAATTACTCCCTACTCCAAGACACTAGCCTAAGCTATATTGGTGAAAAGAGTCCTAGAAATCTAAAAATTACTAGATTGATTTTAATTTAAGCATTGCTTTTAATAGGTTTTTTCTTAGGAAAATAGGTGCGAAAGTGAAACTTTGATGATATGTAGTGACCCGACTCAAAACACACTAAAAATGCATCTATTATGAGGAACAATTCATTTCCTTTCGATGAATTCTATCTAAAAGAAAGAGTTGAGAAATGCAATCTTTTAAAACAATTCTTTCCTTCAAAACAAGAACATACGAAAATAAATCTTTTCTTATGAGAATTCAGAATGATCAATTGCTCAAAAAAAAAATCCCTTTATTCTTCAAGATCGAATCTACAATCAAACATTCTCCAAAAGAAAACTACAATTTCTAGAAATAACACTCAAAACTAGAAACACTAATTTCGAGATCTAAAAATTCTAAGAATTAAATCTGAAATAAAACTTTAAATATTTTGAGGATGTTTTGCTTAGCTTGTAATCCAACTAAGATATTCTTTGCTAGAAGGAGAAAAAACTCAAAAACATCCAATTATTGTTTTTTAAGTGAAATTCAAAACTTAATGAAAAAGTCATTTAAATATTTGCAAATGAGAAAATGGGATCTAATTCCATAAAGTAATTTCTGCTATAAATTCAAAGAATCAACAAGAAAACAATGAAATACCAGTGATCTAAGGTATACAGAGGTTTCTAATCTTTGAGTGACACAAAGACAAAGCAAAAATCACTTATAACATGCAGATCTTGTAGAAAATCATCCAAAACTGAAAAAATTGAAAGAAACTCTCACACAAAGCTTTCTGACAGAAAATACAAGTCTGGGTATACACTGAGAGTCTTGCAAGCTGATCCTAGAAAACATAATTTTGAGTTTTCAAAAAAATTCTCAAGGTCTGCAGGTTTTAGTGTAAACAGGTGCGATGCCGAACTATGGGTACAGAAAAACAGCGGAACTGACCGCACTATGCCTAAGGACAAAGTGCGGATTCTAGAAAACTTAAAGAAAAATAAAAAATTCTAAAGCACTTTTTAGGGATTCTACAGGAATAAATTACCCAAGCTAGTATCAATCAATCAAAATCAGAAAAATAATTCTACAAGTCAAAAAATAGAAGAAATCAAAGTTCAAGATCCATTCCCAGTGGAGTCGCCATTTTGTTGGATGGATAAATCGTTCATGCGGATAAGACAGATCTCCCTAGTATCCTATGATAACTAGAAACAAACAGACAGATTTAAACTACTTTCTCTAGATTATATTTGATCTATAATTGTCTATGATGAAGGATTTAGGACTTACCTGTAGTCCAGCGTTGATCGTAGTCTTCTTTCCTGTCGCTTCGAATACGTTTCCTTTCGAGATTTGCAATCACAAACATGAAAGAATCAAAAGCACCTACATAATATAGATTAATTCAAAAACCATAAATCTATCTTTATGATCAAGTAATTAAAGAAATAAGCCATTTAAATAAACAACTCATTCAGAAAACAGGATCCATTTGTATTATCTTTGATTAAAGACGGAACCTTACAACCTTGTTCACCTTGATGTCGTACAGGTCCTTCTGGGGTCCGGAACAATCGTTTCCTCTACTTTGACAAGCCTTTTCACTCTCTCGACTAACATACACATGAGTGTGTAATCATTCCCATATGGTAATCAGTTAAGAGAGTCTGAGTTTCACCAGCAATTCTCCTCAAAAAATCTTAAAGCCTAACTCCCCTTGAGGCTAAACTATGGCCTCAATTTATAGCAAAAGAGAAGAGGTTGCAGCTCCAAATAAGAGGGAATAGAATCCTCTTTCAAGGGATTAAGTTCCACATACCAATGGGTAGGCTCCTTTAATGGAGGGATGCATGTACATGAAAGGAGAAAATTTTCCACTGAATAATTGCTTCCAGAAGCTTCCAGATTCAACCAGCTAGGCTTCCAAATTTTACTTCTGCCTTCATTTTACCTTTTACAGGGAACCACACCATTAATGAAGAAAAAATGTGGCCGGTTCCGCATGTTATAGAGTAAACAGATGCGGCACCGCAGGTAATACTAAGAGAAAGTGCGGTACAAGTATTTTAATGACTTTTATAATATTTTCTCTCAATTTCAAGGCTTGGTTTTAGGAACTTGAGGTTTGTAGACTTCGAAGGGAGTATGGTATGAGTAATGATGAACCCATATTGACAGTAAAACACCATGGTGACATTTTTAGAGTAACACTACATCCGCAAGCTCAAAGACGTTGCTACTAATGCAACCAAAGTTTCAAATATTCAAGGTACAACAACAGCAAAGCTCATGCAAAACGCACTCCAGGACACATTCTTTATCCTGCATGAAATAAAACATATCTTTTTAGTAAAACCTACTGTTACTAAATATACAGAAATGGATGAATTCTATCGCAGGGGGATAAAACTATCTATCCCAGATGAAGAACGTTGGGAACAGTTGACTGATTTACTAGATTAAAGGAGTAAAAATTATACATAAGAGAATCTTCCAGTTCATCTACCAACACATCAGTAAAAGGTGGTCCACGTCTTAACTATCCCACTACATCAGCACCTTCTTTGCATAGCGCATTCCACCGAGGCTATAATTTGGTAACAGTTAGAGTTTTAAATTAAATTTTAATTCTAAAAATACCATGTTTGTTAGAGATTGTATTATTGTAATATATTGTATAAATACTCCAGTTCTGGAAGTATCAAAGGTCGATTGATTGAGATCAGAACTATTTTTTATCTATTGAAGTACTGTAAGCTTTTTCAAAGCACTAGAGCATCAAAAATAATCAGACCATTCACAGGATTCTTGTGGCTTAAATATTGGTGATGTTTTTCTTCTATTAAGTATGTTTCATTGTTATCTTTCATTGTAATCATTTGAATTCCAATTGCAAATCAAAAAGCGCAATGAATAGGATTTAATTTTGAGTACCTTATTCTAGTTGCGTTTACAATCATATTGCTTTCCACTGAAGGCCAAACTAAAGAATTATTAATTGCTATTTAGTTCTTCTGAATTTTTTCATATTTCTATCATAATCCATTTATAATATCGAAATATCCAGTAAATCATCCTAGCTTTCCTTGTGTTTACTCTGCAAATATTTGATGCAACTATCCAGTTATATTTTGACTCGATTTCCCAATAGACATTAATCAATTGAATACAATCAATTTTCCAAAATCCAAAACAAAACTCAAAACCCAAGTATAATCATAGCTAGCCTAAAAAATTATCCAAACAAAGTCAAATCTTAAAGAGAGAGCACTCTCTAAAACTGGCATGGCTAGATCCTAATTTCCAAAGTTGGTTTTATGTTGGCCTATGTGATTAGTTCTCACAATCTATAGTAAATTACAGAACGCTAACATAGTGGCGACCATACTAGGGAAAATAATTGAAATAAATCATAATTTCTTTCGAATTCAATCATTGTTTAAATAATCACTCTATAAATTATTTCGTAGAGATTTCTATCTTTTTTATTTTTGTAAATAAAGTGTGTAATTCCAAGTTCAAAATTTTGGTGTGAGTTACATTTTACGGTGCCTGTTTTAATTTTGAAAACTGGCTTCCAAGAGATCTTATACAAGATCCCATCCTGATCCCAAACCTCCTGAAATAGTGGATAATCCTCAAAGGATTGGAAAAAGAGCTAAGGGTACTTCACAAAAATCAGTCAAACAAATCAATTCATCTGAAAGTCAGGAAAGTAATAGTCTTCTCCCTAGAACACAATCCTTTCCTAATAAGCTTGAAACCTTACAAGATATCAACTTTGACTTAAAGTTTGAGAAAATCCTATTTAGAAGTAAATCCCTAAATTGGGTAGATACATTAGTCATTGACCAATCTATTTTGAATCCAGTTTCACTTAATAATTTGTTGCCTTTAACAAAATCTGATCAAGAAATTTTTTAGGATTTTGAGATCCTTAAAGGTTTGGTATGAAACTTCACTTTAGCAGTTACAGATTCCTATCTCCAACAATCAGTAGAATTTTTTGCATTAAATATTGATGCTTCATCCATTTCATCCCAAAAAATTCAACAAAGATCTGTGAGTCCAACCTCTTCTGAAAATTCTACTACTATCCTCTCATAAAAACTCAAAAACCTCCATCTCCATCACTTCATCCATCCTCTCCTTCACATATAGTTCATCCTTTTTCAACTCCTCCACCACTTATTAATCCACTACTTATTATTCTCAACCCTCCACCTCCAACCATGGTTGCATGTTATGATTCCTTGGTTATTCCTCAAAATCTAGGGGCTATGCCCCAAGATTATCAATGCAAAATACCCCAGTTCGATAACACCCAACCCATTACTACTCAACATCATGTAGATAAAATGAATGATTTCTTTGATCTCCATGAGATCAATGTTTATGATGTTATAATGAGGTTACTTGTTCAAACCCTTGGAGGAGAAGTTAGGAAATGGTTTAGAGCTTTACTAATTGCCTCCATCAATTCACTAGCAGTTATGGAAAATTAAAAAGAACCCCCTCCAAATTCTATCAGAATATGAAAATATCAAAAGAGATACTGGAGAGTGTGCGCAGGATTATTGTGTTATATTTAACTCTATTTATAATGTTATTCCTGCTCACATAAAACCACCCAAAGGACTAGTGTTGATTAAGTTTCCATATGGATTTGAACCAGACATAGCTTATCAATTAAGAGGGAGGAATCTTGGCACTTTATAATAAATGAAGAGCATATCAGTCAATGTAGAGGCCAATTTCTTGGCCAAAAGAGCTAGAATGAGGGTTGAGAAGAGAGTTACCATAAAAGAATAAGCATCAACCTCTAGCACTGATGCCAAGATAGAATCTTTAGTGAGGGAAATGGAAAAAATGATGGTTGATAGAAACATCCCTAGGGAGAATCAAAACCCTCCACAAAATCGCAATCAAAACAATAGGAGAAATCAACAACAGATTAAACAAAGGGGACCTGACCAACAAATTAGACCCCTTTTTTAGGACAATTATGTTGATGAAAATAGAGAGATCCCTGAAGAGGAAGAAGACAACCAACTAAATTTGTTGGGTTTACATAATAATGATACTATTTTTCTCACAGAAGAGCTATTTTCATTAGCCCAAACAGAGCTTAAGACAGAAGAATCTAAAAAATATAAACAGGGATTTGAAAAGGCTATTATGGAGGTTCACAAACAATATAATCTTAGGAGCAGAAAAAATTCTGACAATACTGCTAAGAAGAACACTGATCATCCTACCAAAATTACCTCTGATTCAAACCCTAAGAAAACAATAGAAAATTCTTCTAAGAAATATGGTGAAATTCCTGGAAAGAAACCTTCAGATGTTTCTACTAAAAATACAGGTGATTTTGTTTCTAAACCAACTCAAACTGATGTTCCAACCACTAGTCAGCAAACCCTACTTAAATCTAAAGAAACTGTCGATGTACCTGACATTCCCAATATTGTAAAGATTTAATTATCATTTAATATTGAAAACGAACTAGCTAAAGTCAAAATTCCCATCCCTTTGACAGAGCTAATGAAAAAACAAACATACAGAACTTAGGTAATAAAAGTACTAAAGATAGAGGAAACTACAGACACTCTTAACCTTGATGATGATCAACCTGAATTTTTGTTTGGTCCAAAAGTAGATGGTAAGTTACAAGAAGGAGCATTCCCTCCTTTCTATGTCAGCTTAAACATACATGATAAAATCCTACATAATGCTATGTTGGATTCAGGTGCTTCACACAACTTAATGCCCAGAGCTGTAATAGAAAAGTTAGGCCTTGACATCACCAAACCCTACAAAGATCTATACTCATTTGATTCAAGTAAACTAAATTTTTTAGGTCTCATCAAGGACCTGTGTGCAACTTTAACTCAAACCCCAGCCAAAAGCCTAGTTATGGACATTGTCGTATCAGACATTCCTCCTAAATATGGCATTATTTTATCACGTTCTTGGGGAGCAAAGTTACAAGGAACCCTTCAACTAGATATGACCTATGCTACATTACTAGTTTTTGGTTAGCAGAGAAGGTTGTATAGGGAAAAACCTCATAATTACCCTCTATATTTTGTTCACACTGATTTGGATTCGTTCATATTATTCAATGATGCTAAAATTGAATCACAATTTGGAAATAATGTTGATACATCTCAAAAATCAGCTGAAATCGAACAATTATGTCCTCCTCTAGAAATCTTCTGGAATATGAGCTTTGATGGAGCCTGTAGTAAAGAAGGCTCTAGAGCAGGAATCTGGTTATCTAATCCATCCAATAATCATTTTGAAGGGCATTCCTATAAACTTTATTTTCAGTGTACAAACAATATTATAGAATATGAAGCTCTGATGTTAGGTCTACAGTTAATTAAGAAATTAGGTGCCAAAAGAATTTCTGTGAATGGGGATTCAGAATTAACCATCAAAAAAATAAAAGGAGAATATGCTGCTAAACACCCTAGATTAAGAGCCTACAGAAATGTAGTGCTCTATTTCTTAGATACTTTTCTGGAATATGATCTAGCAGTAATTCCAAGAAGTAAAAATTTCATATTTGATAGTCTTGTTGTCTGTGCAAGCACTTGTAAAATACCTCACCCGAAAAAACCACACACAATTGAAGTAAAACATCGACCTGCTATACCAGATAACATGCAATACTCGCAGGTTTTCGGAAATGACAAACAGATTGAAATTTTCTTACTATCAAAAGATGAGTTTGAGGAAACTTAGTTAGATTTGGATAATCAGGAAAAAAATCAAATAAAACCATAATATCATTTAGAAAATCAAATAGTTGTATATAATCCTTTGGTAAACCAGTGTGGTACATTAGATGTCAATAATCCTTTAGATGAAAGTGTGCCTAAATTAGAAATTCATGAAATAGATCCTGAAAAAGAAGATTTTGAAATGCTTCAACTAAAAGATAATATTTTTCCCCTGGGATTAGATCCATTAGAAGACCTTTTTTACTTCAATGATGTAGAAAGTAAGCCTAAAATTGAGCCCACAGGAGCAGAAGTTGAGGAGTGCAACATAGGTACTGAACAAAACCCAAAAATGATAAAATTGTCACAAATATTACCTATTGTCACCAAACATAGATATACAGCCCTATTCAAAGAATATGTTGATGTTTTCGCTTGGAATTATGAGGACCGACCTGAAGGTTTATTATTCCAACATCATACAACACAAAATTCCAATTAAAGAAGAACGAAAACCTTTCAAACAAAAAACTTAAGAGGATAAATCCAGTTTTGTTACCTTTAGTTGAGAAATAATTTAAACGAAGGTATGATGCTAAAATAATTTCCCCCCTCAGATATTCCAAATGGGTGTCAAACATAGTACCAACCAGAAAGAAAACTAGAGAAATCGGGCTGTGCATTGATTTCAGAAATCTGAATAAGGTTTCTCTGAAATATAACTATCCCTTACCCAAAATGGACCATATTTTACAAAAGGTGATAGGATCAAGTAGGATGTCATTACTATATTTTTTTTTCTGGCTATAACCAAGTCTTGGTTGATCTAGAAGATCAAGATAAAACAACATTTACCACTCCATGGGGCACTTTCATGTATGTGAAAATGCCTTTTGGACTGATGAATGTTGGGGCCACATTCCAAAGAGCAATGGACATTTATTTTTCAGAAGAGATTGGCCACTTTATTGTAATCTATCTGGATGATATAACTGTGTATTCAAAATCTGATGAAGAACACTTGAGACATTTGAAACGAGTCTTTGAGAAATGCAGAAAATTTGGCATATCTTTAAATCCTAAGAAAACACTATTTGGCATGGAAGAAGGCAAACTATTAGGACACATAATATCAAAATATGGAGTTAGAATTGACCTTGAGAGAATTGAAGTAATCCTAAAGATCAGTCCCCCAAGAAACATTAAAGAACTTCAATCCTTCATAGGTAAAATAAATTTTCTAAGAAGATTTATTCCTAATCTCGCTGAACTCCTTTGAAACATAACCAATATGCTCAAGAGAGACTCTAAAACCAAATGGAGCATAGAGGCTAGGAAATATTTTGACATGGTAAAACAGGAATTAACAAAAGCACCAATGTTAATCAGTCCAGACTTTTCTAAATATTTTATAATATTTTCTTTTGCTTCTGAGCATAATGTTGCAGTTGTTTTACTGCAGAAAAATAGTGAAGGATTTGAGTAGCCAATAGAATTCTTTGGCAAAGCTTTAATATATTCTTCTCTCAAGTAAAACATCATGGAAAAAAATTCCTTTTCACTAATCAAGGTAATTAAAGACTTTAGAATTTATATTTTGCATTCACACATAATTGTTTATGTACCTAACTCTGTGGTAAAGGATATTTTAACACGAAATGGAGCATTTGGAAAAAGAGGAAAATGGATTGCGGTTATTTTGGAATATGATCAGGAAATAAAACCTACCAAACTAATTAAAGGGCAAGGAACTTCCCAGCTTATGGCTGAGTCCAATTTTCAAGCTTTCGACATAAACTTGGTAGCAACTTTGGATGATCAAGAGGAGCAAGCGACTCCACAAATTAATGAAGAATTTTAAAATTCTC
Source organism: Pinus albicaulis (assembly GCA_034641835.2). NCBI lineage: Eukaryota > Viridiplantae > Streptophyta > Pinopsida > Pinales > Pinaceae > Pinus > Pinus albicaulis. The sequence continues at coordinate 862,133,102 of CM076571.1, forward strand.
CCTGGTATGCAGACATGCTTTATGTATTATTCAATTTAAATGCTCCTCCTTCCCTTACAAAAACTAAAGCTAGATTTTTCAAATTAAAAGTAGTAAAATTTTGCATCATTGATAATGTCCTTTATTGGAAAGATTCTCGTGGCCTATCACTCAAATGTTTGGTGAAGAATGATGCAGACAAGATTATTCATGATTTTCATGAAGGAGACTGTGGTGGCCACTTATATTGGAGGACTACTGCTAATAAAATTCTCAGGGTTGGTTTTTACTAGCCCACCCTTTTTTCTGATATCCATAGGAAATTCACAACCTGCCACAAGTCTCAAATCTTTGAAGGTAAAAAGAAACTTCTACCCTTGCCACTAAAACTCATTTCTGTTGAAATCCCATTCCATTAATAATAGGGTTTGGATTTCATAGGTGAAATCCATCCTCCTTCCTCTGCCCAAAAAAGTGGATTTTAACAGCCACATATTACTTCACTAAGTGGATATAGGCCATCCCTTCCAGAAATTCCACTTATGCTGTTATTACAAAGTTCCTTGAGACAAATCTAGATTTGGATGCCCAAGGAAAATCATCACTAACAATGCAACAGCCTTTAAGTCCAAAAAGATGATTGAATTTTGTGAGAAATATCATAATTAAGTCCAAAAAGATGATTGAATTTTGTGAGAAATATCATAATTATTTAGGAAATTCAACATCCTATTACCCACAAGGTAATGGATTGGTTGAATCATCCAATAAGAGTCTGGTAAACATCATCAAGAAGTTATTAGAACATAATAAAAAGCCTTGGCATAATAATTTAATCGGTGCACTTTGGGCTAATAGGCTTATCACCAAGAAGTCCATTGGTATGTCACCATACCAACTTGTCTATGGGATGGATGTTGTTTTTCCATCTTATCTAACACTGCCAGTGATGAAGATAATGCAAGAGTTACAAGTGGAACCAAATGATGCACTCAGAAGGATTCATCAAAACATTCAACTGCAGCAAACAAGAGAAGAGGTGTATAATAGAACACAACTCATCCAAGAAAATATCAAGAAAATATCAAGAAAATCTTTGACTAAAGGACCAAGGTAGCTGATTTTGCTATTGGTGACAAATTTTTAAAATGGATGCAAGGAGAGAAGACAAAGGGAAGTGTAACAAGTTTTATAATCTATGGATGGGACCATATATTATAAATGCCCTTAGAGGTGACCATGCATTTTTTCTCATAGATATGAATGGAACGCAGTTACCTGGTGGTCCTCTAAATGGTAGGATGTTGAAGCATTATTTCTCCTAGTCTAAAGATTCTTTTACAACATTGTAAATATCATAGTCAACATAGATTGGATTGGATGTTTTTCTCACTAAGGTTGAAGCCTGCAGAGAAGACCCTAAGCCATGATCAACAGACCATCATAATATTTCAAACAGAAAAGGAATCAGATTACAGATTGCTTAGATGTGCAGATGGAGAAGGCTATTGATCACAGGTTCTTGACACTTCAATGCATGGAAGTGTCATCCCCAACTGGAGCCACTGTTAAGGTCCTATATTTCATAGGATCTAAAGGTGACTGATTTTATTCTATCTTTCAAATTTATTTTGTAAAATGATTTCCAATCTGCAAATAATTTTCAAAATAAAATTTAAAAAAAAAAGGAAATAACATAAAAAATCAAAAGAGGGTATATGTCAAATAAAAAAAATAGAATATGAACCCCATAAAAAATAAAAACAATAAATTCTGAAAGTATTGCACCTCCAAATTCCACTATTCTTAGTTTAGCTTATTTTTTAAAATAAATTGTGTGGAGCTTGTTTAAAATGCCATAATGGTTCAATAGAATTCAATATTACAGTTTAAGCATGATTGAATTAGGTTTAAATTACTTGTTTTTAGGTAGTGAAAAATAATTTTTCAAACTGTTTAATCTTGACAGATTAATAGTTAGGTAGAAAATAAAAATTGGTTCAATAATTTATTCTAAACCAAGGAAGGAATAAGGCATAGAAGTAGAATTAGTTGTTAAAAAGGAAAAATGTTGAGTTGCTAGTCTAAATGCACTCAAATGAAAGAGAAAATTGTTAAAATGTTAGGGTAGAAAAAGAAATGAAAATTCAAGTGTAGGTAGAGAATAAAAAATTAAATGGGAGATGAAAATAGGATTTTATCCTAAGATTATAACTTTGAACATATGAAATATGTGATAAAGAAAATTAACCAAAGTTTCAATGGTTAAATAGTTGTGCCAAATACAATCGGATCCCCCACATATCACATTACATCATATTATATTAATATACGGTGAACCCCACCATTCACCTTTTCACCCCACTTCATTTAAAAGCACTCCATTTTTCAACCAATCCTGCCAACTCACATTACTTCAGACGGTTGATATTCCTCTTCGACCCCCCTTTTCCATTTGAAGGTTACCAACCAAGGGTGGGTCCAATGTCGGAGGTTTTAAAAACTGCCTGATCGAACTGCCGCCCTTGCTCTTTACTTATTTGGGACCCCTCCGCCAGAAACCACTTACCATTTGAGCTCACCCCTAAACACATTTTCATCTTGTCGTCCACGTCCCACGTCTCATCCACGTCATGCTCCCCTTGTCTCATCACGCCCATGTGGAATTCTTTACCCCATTTTTCTACCTGTTTGGCATTTAATTTTTCCCTCCCGTTGATAATTAATGGTCAAATTATTGTTGCTTAGTCTTGTTGAGGAATTAATGTTGAATTAGATCCATTGATTAATAGCCTTGCTCCATAATTTTCTCAATAACCCCATAATTCCTAAATAACCCGTCATAGACTCAATTGGCTTCAATAATTTTTCTTTTATTGTGCAGATTGTGGCTACTGTTGAAACAGAGATTTCAACAATTATATTTCATTTCTCTGTCCTGATCACAACTATCCGACAAATCACTATTTTACATCCAACTATTTCTCGACCAAGAATTTTCTTCTTTTTCTTCCTTTTCTGTTCGACTTCAAATCGCCACGATGCCTCCCAAAGGCAAGGAGATTGAAGAATTCCAAAACCCTCTCATCCACCCACCAATTGATCTTTATCATATCCCATTGGCCGACATGGACTTCAAAATCCATGACTCCCTGTCTGACTTCGACTTATTTGAGATTTATTGCTGGTTAGAGGACCAATTCATCAATCAAATGGATGAAGTCGGACTGTGGGACTCCAATCTACCTTACTACATTTTCCCTCAATGGTAGTGATAAATGACAAGTTAATGCCCCTTGAAGACTGCATGCACAAGCTCAAAGACGTTGCTACTTATACAACCAAAGTTTCAAATATTCAGGGTATAACAACAGTAAATCTCATGGAAAACACACTCCAGGACACATTCTTTATCCTGCATGAAATAAAACATATCTTTTTAGTAAAATCTATTTTTACTAAATATATAGAAATGGATTAAGTCTATCGGAGGGTGATAAAATTGTCTATCTCGGATGAAGAACGTTGGGAATAGTTGAATGATTTACTAGATTAAAGGAGTAAAAATGATACATAATAGAATCTTCCAGTTCATCTGCCAGCACATTAGTAAAATGTGATCCACGTCTTAACTGTCCCACTACATCACCACCTGCTTTACACAAAGCATTCCACTGAGGCTATAATTTGGTAATAGATAGAGTTTTAAATTAAAGTTTAAGTCTAAAAATTTCATGTCTTTTAGAGACTGTATTATTGTAATATTTTGTATAAATACTCCAGTTTTGGAAGTATCAAAGGTTGATTTATTGAGATCATAACTATTTTTTTTCTATTGAAGTATTGTAAGCTTTTTCAAAGCACTGGAGCATCAATAATAATCAGACCATTCACAAGATTCTTGTGGTGTAAATATTGGTGATGTTTTTCTTCTATTAAGTATGTTTCATTGTTTTCTTTCATTGTAATCATCTGAATTCCAATTGAAAAGTAGAAAGCGTGATGAATAGGATTTACTTCTCAGTACCTTATTCTGGCTACATTTACAATCATAATGTTTTCCACTAAAGGCCAAACTAAAGAACTTTTAATTTCTCTTTATTTCTGCTGAATTTTATCATATTTATATCATAATCCATTTATAAATTCGAAAGATATAGTAAATACTCCTTTCTTTCCCTATGTTTACTCTATGAAAATTTGATGCAACTATCTAGTTACATTTTGACTCCATTACCCAATAGACATTAATCAATTGAATACAATCAATTTTCCAAAATCCAAAACAAAACTGAAAACCCAAGTACAATCATAACTAGCCTAAAAACTTATCGAAACAAAGTCAAATCTTAAAGAGAGACCCCTCTCTGAAACTGGCATGGCTAGATCCCAATTTCCAAAGTTGGTTTGACGTTGGCCTATGTGATTAGTTCTTACATTCTTTAGTAAATTATAGAATGCTAACATCCATAAAATTCATTCATGTGCATTGGGGTTCTGAGCTTGGGGAACAAATACCCTATTCACCTAAGGTTTATTACTCTATAGGTCTTCCCTTCCATATCTCAGACTCGAAAAATGGTATATATGAGGACAATTTAGACCATTAAACTATAATCAACAAGCCTTCCAAGAAGGATGGATAAATCCTAATATGAATCAATGGGAAGAACATATTATAGGAAAAGGATCCTTGAACTCAGTGCACCATAGAATGCATGTACAATAGAAGCATCAAAAGAACAAGAAATCAAATTGGATCTACTCCTCCCTGGTTGGGAATCCCCATAAGCACAACTAGCTAATGAAACTCATCCCTTGTAATTGAAGAGCTTTGGGTTGTGAAGAAAATTTGTTATCAGTAAAATATTAAATAAAAATGGAAAAGCCACAAATTGTGTTTCTCCAAGATATAAAACATGATGAAGAATATATCCTCCAAAAAAGAAACTCCATCCAGTGTGGAAGCTCCACAAAAATATTTAGACCTAGTGAGGCCCCTAGAGCCCTATATACATTTTAGAATTCTTCCTGTTACTATGTAATCTAAGTATTTCCTTCTCATATATAGTTATTTGTTAGACTGCCCCATACTCCTCCTAGAAATATCTATAAAATAATAAATGTCTATATATCTAGTGCCTAGCTAGAAAAAGTATCCTACTGGAATTATCTCTATAGACTTGAAGAGTTGGATAAGGACACAAATTATATGTTTGTATATGAGGATTTTTTTCCTTGGGAATTAGGCCTGAATTATAGAATTTTAATATAAGTTTAACTAGAGGCCTTAATATACTTAAAATGATATCAATAAGAGATTATTTAGCAATGGAGTAGATTGGTCTTTATGGCCTCTAAATTGAATTATTTTGATTAATTCTTGTTAAATGTCATATTTATGTAACTAAGACCATTTAATTGCATTCCATTCAATGAAAATTAAAATATACTTGACTATTCTACATATACATAAGATTATTCTAATAATAAAATAACATTGTATGGTTTAATTCCCATAATTAATTGGATTTAACAAGGGAAAAGGTGATTGGAAATTTTCATGATATTTTCTCATGTGTAATGGTTGTACCTAGGTTGTATACTTGGCTATGCCATTGAAAAATATAAGGAGTTATTTAAATTTATATGAATTCTATCTTAACCATTTAGAAGGGCTTGATTGACAAAGTTTGAGTAAGATGCCATATGTTTTGGTTCATTTCCTTACCAATTTAATAGAGTCAATGAGCCTACAAATTATATCCTTAGGAATTCCTATCAAGCAATATTTATTACCCATTATATAAGCATTGTGATAGATCCATTAGGGGAATTATGAGGTCTAAAATGGGCCTCCTAAGAAAAATGTACAACTAAAATAAACTTTATAAGGACCAATAAGATTCAATATGACGATGTAAACCATGGGGGATGAATCACCATTTTTGGAGTAAAAGAGTAAAAAGATAATAAAACAATAAAATAATAAAACTACTTTTTCAACTCATATTTTCAACTTATATCCCTAAGGGTTTACTCAAATTTCGAGCAGGAATACTCGTTGGATGAAAAATAAAATTCCTCATCTAAGTAGTGCCCATGTTACATACTTTTAATGGACCCTACTACAACAAAAATTAGAAATACATAAAAAAACGTGATTGCAATCATGTTTTTTATGCATTTATCATTTTTCATGTAAAAAAATCCATCAAAAGTATGCAACATGGGTACTCCTTGAATGAGTAATTAATTTTTGAATCCAATGAGTATTCCGGCTCGAAATTTGAGTAAAAACTTAGGGAGAGAAGTTCAAAATACGAGTTGAAAAAAGTAGTTTTCATTTTTCCCTCTAAATTTGATGATGTAATCAAATCCTGTTTTATTATTTCCACTATTATTTTATAATTTCCCTAGGAGGCCCATTTTAGACCTCAAAATTCACTTAATGAACTAGCCTTAGAGGTTCCTCTTCAAGTCAAATTGTATTTTACATTTATGAGTACATACGTATATTCATATGAATATTTTTTGCAGAAGAAAGCTAGAACAAATGGTTTTGCATGGTTTGGGATCTGCCATGATGAAACATGTTCACATATTCATTGGTGTATAAATTATAGAATGAAAATGTGTGTGTGTGTGTGTGTGTGTGTGTGTGCGCGCGCACATACACACACACACACACACACATATAAGTGGAGATGAGGTCATCGTTTGATGGTTCATGGATTGACTATGTGTTGAGTTTTGATATTGGAATTCGTTGGAGGGAAAATAGTGATGTTATCATTCAATACTTCATCTATGCATTCAAATTAGGGATATTTTTGGGAAGATAAAGTGGGTCACACTCATATGATGATGCCTAAGAATCAAAATATTCCCCCATTTAATCAGAATTGGTGAAGGCCTAGTTTTGGTGAGGTTCTGGATCATGGCCATTAAAATAAATGTGTGTCCATACAATGTGGCATGGGAATATCAATGAAAACCATAGGTGAGCCTTTAGCTTTGGTGTAGTATTCCCCATGAAAACCCTAATTATGTCTATAATGAAACAAGTTCCTTAAAAGTGATAAGAAGTTAATGAATACAATCCAGAAAGGTGAAAACCTCCTTTCAAAATGAATACAATACAAATCATAAATATTGGATCATCGTATTTTTTGTCATCCCTATCAATGATTTCATAGTGTAAAATGTGGATTAATCATCTCACATTACCATTTTTACTTTCTGGACATAGTTTGGAAAATTGGGATTCGAAACCTTCTTAGAACAATTTCAAGCATCAAAGAGCTTTTTCTTAGGGTAAAACTTTTCCACATAAGTGCAATGCATTTTTTTTTATTCTAGACATATATACCTTTCCAATGATGCAATAACCACTTAAATTGGAGTTAGTATGAAAATTTTGTGCCACTTGGAAGTTAACCTTTCCTTTTTTTACCACCGTAATTTGAAAGGATGCCATGTGAGCCCCCATTTTTCATGCAAAATTAGATAACAATGTGATCATTATGAATAATACTCTATTAAAGAATATTATAACTCTATTTAAGAGTTGAAATAGTCAAACCTAAAGAGTAGTAGGTTGTCAAGCTATGTTATAAATGGGAAACCAGGGGAAAAGGGGTTACATTTACTTTCGAGTGCATTTTGTTAGCCGTGGGTGGATAGGGAGAGATACAATAGAGAGGATTTCTTCACTTTATCATCCTACAGGTGACATGCATCCATTCATTTTAATTACATCCATTTTCAATTCAAATAAAGAGAGTAGAGAAGCCTCACCTTCCAATGAGTTTTCTCCCAAAAGGGATTTCTAGGAATGGTTGTTCTCTATTTTTTGCCTAATTATAAACTGCATGGATATGCAATAAAAAATAATTTACAAATCTATAAATCTAAGGAGATATAAATCTTGATAGTGTAGAATTTGTGATAAGCTATCTAATAGAATATCCAAAATAGTTTACAAATCACTCCCATGAACTGTAAGCTACAAAACCAATAAAACATGATAAAAACAATGAAAATCCATTAGAAGAAGTCGAAAATTCAAATGACATTTCCCCCATAGAAAAACCTCCTGCTCATGCTAAAGAGGAAAATTTTGTTCCTTACCATCTTGGGTTATTTCCATCAACTGCATTCATGTGCATTAGGGTTCTGAGCTTGGGGAAAAAAATACCCTATTCACCTAAGGTTTATTACACTATAGGGCTCCCTTTTTGTATCTCAGACAAAAGAACATGATGAAGAAGATATCCTCCAAAAAAGAAACTTCATCTAGTGTGGAAGCTCCACAAAAATATTTAGGTCTAGTCAAGCCTATAGGGCACTATATACATTTTGTAATTCTTCATGTTACTAGCTAATCTAGGTATTTTCTTCTCCTCTTTAGTTAGTTGTCAGACTTCTCCATACTTCTCCTATAAAGATCTATAATATCATCAATGTATATATGTCTAGTGCCTAGCTAGAAAAAGTATCCTCTAGAATTCTCTCTATAGACATAAAGAGTTGGATCGGGACAACATTTATGTTTTTTTGGGGGATTTCAACACTACTATGCATTCCTAGGGAAAAACAGGTGGAAATCTTGTTAGAGATCCTTTTAGGGAAAGGATGGAAGATTTATTCTCTTCCTTAGAATTTGTTGATCCAAATTCACCCAAGGGCAAGCTCACTTGGACCAATAATCAGTTTGTCCCTAGCTTCATTTCAACTCATCTTGATTACTTCCTAATCCACATCTCTTTCTTGGAGAATAATGTATATCCCTTTTCTCAAATATTTGCTTGAAGTGGTTCTTATCACCACCTTCTCTCCCTTTCCATTATCACTCAAGAAAATTACAAACCCACCCCTCTTTCATTTCATCCCTCTTCAAACTTAGGACCCTGAGTCCATGGGAATAGTCTCTTGAGCCTTGTGCCTAGATTAAGGGGTCCTAGTCTACATATGGGAGTAGAAAATATAAAGGGTGAAATTGGCACATAAGATTTGGGAACGAACCCATTTTTAGGGTCTAGAATCCAAGATCAATGATCAATGACATGAAATAGAATATAGGAGAGATTCAACACAATTTGGAGTTAACCATAGCCTTTTCTCACTTTCTTTTATAAGAAAAGGAAGTCTTCAAAACCATGCTATTTTCCTTAAGGGAAGAAGAGGAAACATTGTGCCTGAATTCTTGGAGTTTTGTAATATTTCCAATTAGCAAATAGCTAATTGGAATATCAAACCGGATCAATTTTGCCGCCTCTAGTAATTTGCCAAAAACCGTGAGCGGGTCGTGGACTCACACGGGCGCGCGAAGGCAAGTACGCAGGCTGAAGATGGCAGTGTGGGGACCGAGGGGACTACGCGGGAAAGGAGGGAGCTCGGTGCTCGAGAGGAGGGATGAGTACAAAGGGGAAATGGCTTCCTCATTTTTGAGGACTGTTGAATTTTATGAAATTGAATCTGGTCGCTAAGACTTGAGCACGCCGGCTGTTTAGCAGGTCTGCAGCACTGTTCAGTGCGCCGAGTGTCTCCGAGCGGAGATCTCAACCTCAGCCCCGGGGGACTTCGAGTGCCTGCTCGGGTGAGGCCGTTCTACCATTGTTTCGTTAGAGGATCGGATTTGGAGCTTGTTACAGAGCCGCGTTGGGAGTGACGGCACAAACAGTGTGGGAAGATCGCAACTCATCTCGTGAGAACTCTGTGTTATTTCCATTTTGGAGGTTTCGGGTCTAAAGCAGAATCAAGAGCATCTGGGTGGATCCCTTCCATCCGCAGCATCTTAGCAGCACGCGGCAGTGCATTCCAGTCGCCTGTACGCGGAACAGTGCACCGCAGTACCCCTGTTATTTCTTGAATCCCTCTTGTTTTGCCGTGGGCAAGCTTCAGGTGCTTTCACCTGTATATGTATTGTATTTCCATGTAATTTTCCGGCATAATAAAATGGCTCAGATTTTCGCTATTTAACGTATGTCTGTGCATGAGCTGTTCCTGTTATTTTATGTATATTTGAATGTTTTCTCATAGAGTCATTCTATCGCTATAGCATTTGCTGTGTTTTATAAATTTCCTTAAAAAGGGAACATTACAGTGGTATCAGAGCATGGTTCTGGCTCAGCCTGTGGAGTGAAGAGTCTATGTCATCAGAAGGACACCCCTACATCTGCTACAGAGGAAGGAACTACAGAGATATTGAGCGTAGGTTGGAAAACACCTACGGAGAAGGGGATTGTATTCGAGTAGTGGACACAGAACCGGGGGAGCCGAGGATAGGTGCGAGAGAGAGAGAGACGATGGCAGACGATAGCGATGCAAAACAGTTTGGGGAAGCCCTCCTCAAATCCGTACAGGATCTGTCATGACAGATTGAGATGATGGGGCAGAGGTTCACCGCTATTGAAGCCAGACATCGTGAAACCCCGAGGGGCTTTCCGGTGGTTGAGGGGTCGGGTACATCCCACCATTTGCAGGAACAGGCTACCACCCCACACCAGGCATCACACGCCCCCACTCGTGCTACTATGCCCACTTTCCTAAGTGTAGACACTGGGACAGGAGCACAGGAGGAACCGGAGCCTGACCACATCGGTGATTATTTTGCTGAATACCAGACATACGGACAGGAGTTCAGGGAGGCACTTCTGTTTAGAGATTTTGTCCAGCTCAAACGGGACCACAGGCCCCGTGACCATTACAAAGGGCATTGGCATTATCATGATGGAGACACCCAGCGTTTAGCAAGCCGATATCATTTGCCCACGTTTGATGGTTCAACAAGCAGTTCGGCAAGGTCTTGGGTGGAGAAGCTGGACATATATCTCCAGCTCAACCAGATGGCGGAGGCGGAGGCCATCAAGGTGGCTACACTGCATTTGGATGGTGAGGCTCAGAATTGGTGGTTCCATGGAATGGTGACACTTGGGCATTCCACTGTGACCACATATGCCGAGTTCACCCGAAGACTGATAGAGAGATTCGACCGGAAGGATCCGGAAGAACATTTCGTCGAGCTGACGAGGCTCAAGCAGACGGGAAGCCCAGAGACATATATTGCCGACTTCATGAGGCTTTCAGTAAGGGTGCCCAATTTATCCGCGGCACGGATGATATTCATGTTCATCGAAGGGCTGGCGGAGCCACTTCGAGGATTGGTCAAATCCGCGAGACCATCCACACTGCAGGACGCTATTGGCAAGACCCGGGATCTGCAAGACGCATTGCCTAGGACTAGAACACCTTACCCCCAAAAGCAGGTTTTTCCGCCAAGAGGGAAGGATATGAGGACCCCACCTTCCAAGGGGAGCCCGGGTGGGGGACAGTTAGATGATAACGCCAGGAAGGAATTGAGGAAGAAAAAGCTGTGCTTCACCTGTCGAGAGCCATGGGCGCCGGGGCACAAATGCACTGCCGGTAAGGCGCATTTTATAGAAGTCTTCTCCGAGAGTAGTGGGGAAGAAGAGGAGTACGAGGATGGAGAGGCAGGAGACAGGCAGGCCATGCACGATCATGGGCCACCGACGGCGGGAGGTGCGGCTTTCGCACCGACGGGGGGAACCCTTGTAGCATTACGAGGAGTACCTAAGTATCTAACGTTGTGCTTCCGAGGGACGGTGCGTGGGCAACGAGTTTCAGTTTTGGTGGACAGTGGGGCCACCCACAACTTCATCGACGCACAGATGGTTGAGCGGAGGGGCATACTGACAGAAGGTTTCAATGGTTTCTCTGTATTGGTCCCAGGAGATCAATCAATGCAGTGTGCGCGATACGTCTCGGAGCTGGCAGTAACCATGGCAACTTACATAGTGACCGACCATTTCTTTGTGGTCAACATACCCGACACCAATGTGGTTTTGGGCGTACATTGGCTGATCACTTTGGGGAAGGTCACCACGGATTGGGAGGCCTTGGAAATGGAGTGGGACGATAGGAAGACAGGGAAGCATGAGAAGATACGTGGGATGCACACTTACCCACCTCAGGTTGTTTCAGCTCACCGGATGGAGGCAACTTTCCGGAAGGGAAACATAGAATGGGCGGTAGAGCTCCGGGCATCAGAGACGGGAACCGCTAGGCGGGCAGTTCATCCTGACATCCAGGCTGTCCTCGACAGGCATGACGCAGTATTCAGAGATATACCACCAGGGCGGCCACCGGATCGGGGGTTTGAGCACACGATAGAGCTGGAGCAGGGCATCCAGGCCATTATTACCACGCCCTACAGGCACCCTAAGGCCTATCGGGACGAGATTGAGCGGGCTATCCAGGAGTTGCTGGCTCTTGGACACATCCGACCGAGCACCAGCCCTTTTTATTCCTCCGTGGTGTTAGTTAAGAAGAAAGACGGCACGTTGCGAATGTGCATCGATTACAGGGCTTTGAACAAAAAGACCCTGAAGAATCGGTACCCTATACCCAAGATCGATGAGCTAATGGATGAGTTGAGGGGAGCACAGTTTTTTTTTAAGATTGATTTGAGATCCGGGTACCACCAGATTAGAGTGAGGGAGCAGGACGTGCCCAAAACTGCTTTCAGGTGCCACTACGGCCATTTCGAGTTCTTGGTTATGCCTTTTGGGCTAACCAATGCCCCCGCCACCTTTCAGTCTTGCATGAACCACATCTTCCGCAGCCACCTGAGGAAGTTTGTATTAGTATTCTTCGATGATATATTGATATATAGCAGGACGTGGGAGGAGCATCTCCAGCACATTGAAGCCATGCTGCATATCTTGGAAGAGAAGCAGTTTTATGCCAAGCTCTCCAAGTGTGAGTTTGGGGTGACGGAGATGTTGTATTTGGGACACATCATAGGAGTCGATGGAGTGAGGGTACACGAAGAAAAGATCAAGGCCATCCGAGATTGGCCAGAGCCGAAGAACGTGACAGAGCTTCGAGGATTTGTTGGCATCTGCACATATTATCGGAAGTTCGTCAAGACATTCTCTTAGCTCGCAGCCCCGCTTACGGATTTGACAAAGAAGGGGGCCTTTAGTTGGTCCGAGACAGCACAGCGAGCTTTTGACAGGCTCAAGGAGGTTATGAGAAGCTGCCCAGTGCTCACCCTGCCAGATTTCACACAGCCTTTCGTTTTGGAATGCGATGCGTCGGGAGAAGGGATTGGCACAGTTTTGATGCAAGACGGCCACCCTATAGCCTATGAGAGCCAGAAGCTCTTTCCCCATGAGCGGATGTACCCTATATACGACAAGGAGATGCTAGCTGTGATGCACGCGTTAGCCAAATTCCGGCAGTACTTAGTAGGTAGCAGGTTCAGGGTGAGGACGGATCACAATAGCCTCCAATTCTTTTTGGAGCAGAAGCAGCTTCAGAAGAGGCAGCAAAGGTGGATCAGAAAAATTCAGGCTTATGATTTCGACATCGAGTATGTTAGGGGGAAAAACTATGTGGTAGCTGATGCACTTTCACGTAGACCAGTTACATTGTCCCCGATGAGTTGGGAGGCGGATTGGAGGGCCCAACTCTTGGTGGAGTACTCCAAGGACAAGTTCGCTTGTGAGATTTTGGATGGTCAGGTGGTGGACGATAAGTACAGGGTGATAGATGAGATTATCTATTACAGAGACAAGATCTTCCTGACTGTGGGCTCCCAGCTCAAGAAGAAAATACTTCAAGAGTCTCATAATTCACCGTTAGCCAGACATCAGGGGTTTTTCAAGACCTACAGGACCATCCAGGAGAGGTTCGCGTGGAAAGGCCTCAAAGGGGACGTACTCTAGCATGTTCGGGAGTGCGAAGTCTGCCAGCGCAACAAGGGGGAAATGAACCATCCCGCAGGACTGTTGCAGCCTCTTCCCATTCCCGAGGGGAAGTGGGAAAGTATTTCTATGGATTTCATCACAGGATTGCCCGTAGTGCAGGGCAAGGATAGCATATTTGTTGTCGTTGATCGGCTGAAAAAGTACGCACATTTATTTGCCATATCCGCACACTATACCGCTGCGCAGGTGGCAGAACTATTTTTCAAGGACATCTTCAGGTTGCACGGTCTTCCCAAGACCATTGTCAGTGACCGGGACAGCCGCTTCATGGGCAGGTTCTGGCAGGAACTCTTCCGGTTGGTGGGGACGGAGTTGACGCCAAGCACCAGCTACCACCCCCAGACTGATGGGCAGACAGAGAGTGTTAACAAGTGGCTGGAAGGCTACTTGCGAAATTATGTCAGCGGGCAGCAAAGAGCATGGCTGAAGTGGCTGCACCTGGGGGAGTATTGCTATAACACCACATATCACATGTCCATCGGAATGTCCCCGTTTTATGCACTATATGGCTATCATGCTATGTCTTATGTTGATGTTGTGTTTGGTGCCTGCAAGGCTCCGAGAGCCAAGGATTGGATCCAGGAAAGTCAGGACATCCTCCGGGCTCTCAAGGATAATATCGCCACTGCGCAGAATCAGCAGAAGTTGTATGCCGACAAGGGTCGGGTGGAGAGGCAGTTCGAGGTAGGGGATTTGGTCTACCTGTGCCTACATCCATACCGCCAGTCCACTCTAAAGCGGAAGGGGGTGGAAAAGCTCAAGCCCCGCTTTTATGGACCTTACCGGGTGATACGCCGAGTGGGACAAGTTGCTTATGAATTGGAGCTACCCCAAGGTAGAAAAATTCATAACATTTTCCATGTGTCGTGCCTGAAGAAAGCTTTGGGATCATAGGTGACAGTGATGGAGGAGCTTCCGCCCACAGATGACGAAGGGCATTTGGTGCTACAGCCGGAAGCCATCATTGATATCAGAGAGAAGCAGCTGCGGAATAGAACGGTCCGAGAGTTCTTGGTAAGGTGGAAGAACTTGCCGGATGAGGATGCTACATGGGAGGGAGAAAAGATCTTGCAGCACCCATCACTACAGTTGCTTGGGGTCAAGCAACATTTTGCCAGGGGAGACTTTAATATTCCCAATTAGAAAATAGCTAATTGGAATATCAAACCGGATCAATTTTGTTGCCTCCAGTAAGTTGCCAACAACCGTGACCAGGTCGTGGACTCACACGGGCGCGCGAAGGCAAGTACACAGGCTGAAGATGGCAGTGTGGGGACCGAGGGGACTACGCGAGAAAGGAGGATGTTGCTGCGCGAGAAAGGAGGGAGCTCGGTGCTCGAGAGGAGGGTTGAGTACAAAGGGGAGATGGCTTCCTCATTTTTGAGGACTGTTGAATTTTATGAAATTGAATCTGGTCGCTAAGACTTGAGCACGCCGGCTGTTTAGCAGGTCTGCAGCACTGTTCAGTGCGCCGAGTGTCTCCGAGCGGAGATCTCAACCTCAGCCCCGGGGGACTTCGAGTGCCTGCTCGGGTGAGGCCGTTCTACCATTGTTTCATCAGAGGATCGGGTTTGGAGCTTGTTACAGAGCCGCGTTGGGAGTGACGGCGCAGACAGTGTGGGAAGATCGCAGCTCATCTCGTGAGAACTCTGTGTTATTTCCATTTTGGAGGTTTCGGGTCTAAAGCAGATTCAAGAGCATCTGGGTGGATCCCTTCCAGCCGCAGCATCTTAGCAGCACACGGCAGTGCATTCCAGTCGCCTGTACGCGGAACGATGCACCGCAGTACCCCTGTTATTTCTTGAATCCCTCTTGTTTTGTCGTGGGCAAGTTTCGGGTGCTTTCACCTGTATATGTATTGTATTTCCATGTAATTTCCCGGCATAATAAAATGGCTCAGATTTTCGTTGTTTAACGTATGTCTGTGCATGAGTTGTTCCTGTTATTTTATGTATATTTGAATGTTTGCTCATAGAGTCATTCTATCGCTATAGCATTTGCTGTGTTTTATAAATTTCCTTAAAAAGGGAACATTACAAGTTTATTGCCAAAGGAAGGAGAAACAAACATCCACTACTTCCATAACCAAGAAAAAATGTGACTTTGGTGCAACAATGTCAAATTAATAAAATTAGGCAGCATCATCTCCCTCACTTATTTGGACTATCTTAAAGAGGAAACCCAATCCCATTTTCACACAAGGATATAGAAGATGTAGATATCATGTTATATCACATCCCCTTGCTGGCTACTAAAACAGAGAATGAAAAACTAATGCAATCCATATCTAAGCAGTAAATATGGGTTGTCATTAGATCCTTTAAACTAGATAAGGTGCCATGCTCAGATGGATTCATTGCTCATGTCTATAAGTGTTTCTAGCCAATAATGTAGTTTGACTTGATAAGGATGATCAAATATTTTCACCACTCATCACAAATGGGGAGAGTAATCAAATCATTTTTCATGGAATTGGTCTCAAAAGAGGTACCACTTTATCTTTTTCCATATCCTGATCAATTTCTTTGTGCAATGTTTCTTAAAAAATTATTTCCAAAATCATAAAACACAACCTTAAACATTTTATTCTTAAGTTAGTTTCTCCAAACTAGGTAAGCTTCATTAGAAAATCGTAAATAATGGATAATATTATCCTAGTTCATGAGGAAATCCACTCTGCCATAATAAGTTGAGGGGGTACAGGGGGAGATGATACTGAAATTTGATGTGACCAATGCCTTCTACCAATTCCATCATAATTTTCTCCTCTTTCTATAGTGATTTGGATTTAGCCATTGATTCACTGGGTAGATATTATTTATATCATCTTGCCTTGGATCTCCCCATGAGTTAATTTTAGATCAATAGGTTTCTTTTTAGACACATGTCAATATTTTGTAAGGGTCCCAACTATCCCCCCACCCCCTCTTATGTATACTTATGGAAAAATCACTCACATAGAAACTTGATCATGGGAGGAATTTAATTTCTTCCTAGCATCCAAATAGTGATAGGGGTGAATACTATTAAGCACACAAATTTAATTTATTATAGGCTCTTATTGGGATGGGACTAATCCATTATATCAACAAGATTTAAGAAAATTTTGGATCATTTTTGTTACACCATTTTTTGGTCATCTAACCTATCAGCATTAGATGGACCCAAGTACACCATGTAAGACCAGTTTTACCCTAAGTAAAACCACTTTCACTATGTTAAAACAGGAAACCCCAAAAGGAAATATTAAACAAACCCATATTTGTTTGATTTTCCTCAGGGAATAATTAATTAAACCATAATTTAATTATTATTCCCAGTCATGTTTAACCCAAAACCAAAGAAATTAATTAGATAAACCTTTATTTATCTTATTAATTTCTAGGAATAATTATTTAAATCTTGTTTAGATAATATTCCTTGTTAAATATGACCAAATCACCGACAAATAATTAAATAAATCATTATTTATTTGATTATCTTCCAACCACTTCCTTAAAAAGATAAATAAATCATTTATTTATTTATTTTTAACTAATCAAGGGATTTGACCCAAGTCAAAGACCCTTTCCCTCCAACAAATATAATAAAATATTCCATAAAAGGTGGATCTAGATTTCGTTAACATTATTTTAATCATGCACCAAGATCTAGAATGACCCAATATTTTGTTATAAATAGGAGGGTTTTCCCCATCATTCTTCACCTTTTGTTGCCTACTAGATCACTCTGGATCTATACACTTGGTCTCATTTTCACCATTTGCTCCCATTGAGCTCTATTTTCTGCATTGGGTTTTCTACACCTACAAGAGAGAGAAAGCTTAGATCTGAAGTGCTGAGGACTACAAAGAACCCATCCCATTGAGGAGAGCCGGATACACCTTCTTGTTTTCCTCCCAGGTGCCCTGTAATATAAAAATTCTTTCAAAAAATTGTGTTCTTGTCTTGTCTGTTGGATGCATGGAGCAAACCCTTTATTTTACTGCTTAATGTCTTTCCATTTATAGATATGGTTGTTGCAGCATTTTTATTACTAACCGCAGATCTGAAGATATTTGGCAGCCACTATTGTTGTTAGGGCTATTAGTTATGCGTAGCTAAAGTGGTCCTTTTTCGTACACTTCGACGAAGGATTCATACTAACAATTTTGTTCAAACAATAGGAGGTTTGATTAATAAAGAAAAATGTATGTTATTCACTTGGAATGTAAATTGCAATGTTCAACCAACCCTCTCCCAAATATTTCAATTCACTCTTCAAGGAGGATTGTAATATTTTTGATGCATTAGCAATCCTATCAAATTAAATCATTTCCCCAACCCACCTTGGAAACTTATTATTAAGAAATTAAAGTCCAGATTTTCTCAATGGGGATCCTACTAGATTAACATTATAAGATATATATTCCTTTTAGAAAATTTCTTATAATCTTTAACTCTTTTCAAATTCTTAGCATTCTTGGCCCCTATAATTAGGAGTTCCAAAAATACTAATGGGAAAGGGGTTAAATTGAATAGGAAAGGTTTCATGTAGCAAATTAGATAGTGATTGGATACCACTACAGTTGTGGCGGCTAGGGAGTGAGGGATCCTTTGTTCATGAATTTGGCCTTTGAAGAATTTATTATTTCGAGGCTCCTTTTGGATCACTATTACTTGTGGAAACCTACCATTAATCAAAATTATCTAATGGGGTAGAGATGGTGATACCTTGACTAGGCATTTTCCTTTAAAGGATATTGTTATATTTGGAAGCTCCTCATAATTTCAGTCCTTATCCTACAATATCACCTTAATTATGTGCCTTGAAATGTACAACAAATCAATATTTGGCATGGAGGAATTTTGGTAAAATGTTCACTAAAGAATATCTAAGCCCTGTTTCCACTCCAATTATGGCTAGAATGGGCTAGTAAATTTACTATTTTTGGCATCTCCTAATTGTATATTCTTGACTAAATAAGGTGGAACTTGGGCCCAATCCCACCACTTCATAGGGATACCTATTTTATCCTATTCTCTAGGTTATGTTCTTGCACTCCTATTCACTTAAATGTGGACTCTCATGGCTAGGGTGCATCTACCTATTTAGTGAAACTTGAACATAAATATCAATTGTTTTGAGATGCACCCCTTGATCTAGTTTATGGTATCGTACTAGGAATAAATATGGATAGACATGTTATATTATACTCTGGTTCATATGAAATGGTTCACTATTGATAATATATCTAAAATAGGACTTGAAGGCCCATCTGAATGTGTTTTATGCACGTCCAGTAATGAAACTATCCTCCATATCTTCCTAAGTTATGTGTCAACTAAGAAGATTTGGATATTTTTTCTCCAATATCTACTTCATCATACTTATTGGCCCCCCTCCTCCATTACATTATTTGAAACATGGCAAAGACACTATCTTAGGCCCTTTAATGGAAATCCCTAGTTCAAAATTTTGATGGATCTCCCTAAATATATGTGTTAGAAGATTTGGTTAGGATGCAACAGAGCCATCTTCCACACCTCTCTATATTTGTCTATAGTGGTAGTAAATCATGCCAAATTTCTACTATATAAGCATATTTGATTTAGAAATCCCAAGCTCTCTTAGCTACAAGACATGAATACAATTGAAGTAAGATACCTTACACAATTCAACCTCCTGTTATCATACTTTATTTTCTCTCCTCATAAGGAGCATTGGCGACTTACCTTCTCTAAAGTAGAATTCCACAATTTATTAAATTCACAAGACACCTTTTGTATTGCACTTAGATGGGTCACACAATTATATAATACAACATTCACAGTGACATAAATAAATGTTATGTATTCATCAAACATCATTTCCTAGCATATTTGAATGTAAAGCATATTATATTTGTACAAATGAAATAAATATGGACCACATTTGCAGATAAATTTAAAGGATAATTACATTTGAACTCATAGGGATAAAATGAGTTACACACTTTCAATATTAAGCTTAAAAATTGAAGTCAAAAGACATCACTAGTTATGAATTACTCCTAGTTCTCTATGGAACCCTTAAAAATATACAAATTTTTAATTAAAATTTTGTAGATCTAAGAGATTGAAATATGTTTTTCAATTTAGGGATTAGAATATGGCTCCAATAGACCTTATAAATAGGAAAAGAAGGTTTGGAAGAAAAATATTGAATGAGAATGTTGGATGATTACTAACTGAAAGAAAATAATGAAGGCAAGGAAAGGTCAAAATCAACACTTTACTTACCATGTTGGAAAAATACCTATCACCTCTTTTAATGTGCTTCACATATTTTTTTATAATATTTCCTGCATATCCTTGGAAATGCTTTGTAGTAAAAAAAAATTCCATTTTGTTTTAATTGAATTAAGTCCCTTTGGTAAATATTAACTTTAATATTTGTGCCCCAGATAAGGGTTCACTTTAAACATTCAAAAATTTATTGAATAAACTATTCTCAAAAATAGTTTTTTGCTAAGATAGGAATAATCATGATTGTTATTTTAATTTTTGTGCATTACTATAATTCTAGCCAGGGAAACCATTTCCAATTTTTTCTCCATGTCTTTAGATTTCTGATGAGCTCTCATTTTCTTAATTTCAACATTGAGAGTTCAATATATGGCCTCTTGAAGATGGTGACTCAAGAATCATTAATATACTCCATATTTCCCTTTAATTTATAAATATTCCCTATTTATCCAACATGCAGTGTGGGAGGGAATTTATAACAATTAATAACAATCATTTGTGTACGAAGTAGAAAGAGTCATGGAATTATATGTAGCTTATGCACAATGTAGTTTTTAGTTGTCATTTGATTGTCCAATAATTGTTTTAATTCATTTCCCAAGAATCCATGTCCAACCAATACCTTCCAAGTGGAGATAGGCCTACTTCATTAATCAATACCTTCCAAGTGGAGATAGGTTTACTTCATTGTCATGTGTCATTGGGAGGTGCACCAAAAGGAAAAGGGGAAAAACTTAGGATATGAAAATGCATGAAAATAATGTAATAAGAGGTCAAAGTAAAAGGAAAATGACTAAGTGTGTAAAATGTAATGTAGAGATGAAATGACCATGAAAATGGATAACTATAAAAAGAGGGGTAATTTGAAGGGAGATAGGTTTACTTCATTGTCATGTGTCAATGGTATGTGCACAAAAAAAAGGGAAAAACTTAGGATATTAAATTTGCATGAAAATCATGTAATAAGAGGTAAAAGTAAAAGGAAAATGACTAAGTGTATCCAATGTAATGTAAAGATGAAATACCCATGAAAATGGATAAGTATAAAAATAGTTGTAATTTGTAGCAGGCTTGTAGGTTGTGGACTATAGAGTGAAGTCACCAATGAAAATTACTAAGTATAGTGGAAATGAAAATTGTTCACTTGTAGGGTTGTAGGCTAAAAAATAATCACTTGGTCAACAATCTAAAAATGGATGGGAAAATGGATAGTAAGTGGAAAATGATGATGGGGGAAGATGGAAAATGAATGGAAAGTAAAGGATAATAGAAATCATGTATAAAAGTAGACTACAAGGAAAACGGTCATACCTTGGGTATATGACCTCTATTTTTCATTGTATAAAGTGTTGGATGAAGCTAACACAAAAGGAAATCCAATGAGAGGATGCTCGCAACAAATTACCTTCTTTTCTAGTATTGTTTTAAAAGGAGAAATCATCCCTATTAACCTGACATGAGGAAGCATTGCAACATTGGAATTGACTTTGAATTTTTAAGGACTCTTTGGGTATCCATCTATATGGATATATGCTCAGGTATTAACCAATCACTCTAGTTACGTGTGAAATGGAAACACATTCTTAGGAATAAAAAAAAAAATCTAGGATAACAAAGGGGGTAGGTTGTGAGGGGGGTTGTTCTTTTGCATGGAGGGTATATTGAATTAATATTCTCTTAGATTGTGGGAAAAAAACTTTACAACCAAGCATATTTTATGCACTACTCAAAGGGATGGATGAATCTCTCCAAAACATTACATATCTACAATCTCATCATTCTAATGAACTCCAACAACATTATAAGGAATTTGAATCTGGGTACTTCTCCCATGGATTTGAATCTCCAATCCATCTATAAGGGAATCCAAGTTGGCTTGCCTTCCTTTCTAAAAGTTCACTCATTTCACGTGCTTTGTGTTAACAATGGGTTAGTGGATTACCTGGAAAAATAAGTAGTTCATGGAACATGAGAAACCCTGATGGTCAATGGTTTCATCCCGCTTCATCTAATCCTAGAAACTATATAATTATTTTGTTTGATGGAATCAACAATAAACACTTGGGTCTTTGGGAGGTTACCTCGTAGTGTTGTCTCATCCAAGGAATGATGTCATCCATCAAGAATCTTATCATGGAAAGATTTGGGATGTTCAATATCACCACTCTCGATGCAACTAAATGATACATTTGATTTAAAGGTACATCATGGGAATTGATTTGGTTTTTTAGTTCATTTCCACTTTTCATGAGGGTTTCCAAATTAATGGCTTATGTGGGAACCTATTTAGGCTTATGGATTTTTTTTTGCAACCTCATCATTGGATTTTGGATCTTTTCCCTCAGTGTGAAGTTGGGAGTATGTAAGGGGATGAGTTCTCTCGTCATGGAGTTGGAATTCATGTTCTATCAATGGGATCTAGGATGATTGGACTCCTAGACCTCTAATTATGAAGATATTGAATTGTAGGAACATGTCAATGTTCACCAAATTTGTGTGGACCAAATGACATTTTAGTTAACCTCCACTATGGAAATTTTGATCAAGCATCAACATGTAATTAACAGATTGGACAGTGAGATTTGTAACATTTAACAACAATTGGAGGAGCTCCAGTAACCTGGGGGTGATGCTTCCCAATATCCTAACTCCTAGAAAAAATCAATTTATCAATTTTCCCGCTCCCTCTAGATCTAAATTTAGCAGCTCCTCCTCTGATATTAAATGTCTTTTGTCTTGTGGATACTTATAGGGACATCTGCTTTCTTGTAAATTAAATTATGATCAATCTAAATGGCTTGTGCAGTACCATTTCGAGTGAATTTGAAAATTATGTTGATGAGAACTAATCCCACTTCTACATGTAACATATATTTTACTCATAAAAAATCCCTAATTAATATTACAAAACAAAACAAAAGAAACACAATGCTAAATCGAATCTCATGAATCTAATGTGCATGATTTTATTATTTTCATATGTTTGAGAAAAGAGCATAAGTAGTAATACAAAAAGCAGTAGTCTATTTTTGTAAATCCACGTTATAACTATCAAACTTTAATATTTTGGGTATCCTAGAGATTTTTAATGGTGCTGAATCTATTTCCACCATCGGCCAATTTTGGTCGTCTAGTCAATTCCTCCCTCTCATTAAACAACTCCATAAAAAAAAAAATTGAATAATTACTTCTTAAACTACCCATTCCACTTACCTTCAATTACCATTTCTTGATAACTTATTTAAAATCCCGAGAAAAAAACATAAACATACCCATAATTTTATACTAAACTATTTGGAATAATTGTGATAGCCATACTCATTAAATGATAAAAATGCAATAAATAAAAATACATTTAATTATAGTTAGTCATTAACAATTTTTTGTCAAATTATTACTAGTGTATTTCTAAACAAGATAAATACTATAATAAATAAATAGTATTTAAATTTAAAAACATTCCCTAATAAAAAAAAGCTATCTAATTATCTTGACTTTATAATTTTTTTAATAATTTTGATAATTTGATTCACTTCTTTATTTCTTTTATTTTGATTAGTTTCAATAAATAAAATATTTTTCGCAAAGAATTTCACAAATTTCTCACTTATTTTTCTTACCAGAAATATTATTTTTAATTCCCCTCTATTCAACATCTATAAATTACCACTCCATTTTCTACCCTCAGATTTGACATTTATTATGAGACTTCTGCCCAAGTTCATGAACTACTCCAATATAATATTTTCGCAGATGTTACAAGAAGATGTTCTCCATGGTGTATGGTGGTGCGGTGCTAATGGCGAGGTGTTAAAAATATCATAATTTCTCAGCTGTCAGTTTTGTCACCTATATGAACATCCCACGTACCAACAACTCACGCCCTAGTGACATCAAGGAATACTTTCACATGCAAAAGCTTGGATACAACTGCTACTATCCTTTTTAACATCTCTTTTTAATAGGGGAGAGGCTTCTATTGTTGTGCAAGGACCAGTAGTAGTTATACTACTGTCCCCACACATCCACCAAACATAAATTAAAAACTCACTAAAATATGCACATAAATATTTGATAATATGCACATAAATATTTGGAAATAAGTTATATAAGTTACATAAATATGTCCAAAATGGGCCCAGTTTTTTACTAGACCAACATCTGCCATACACCAAAACATACATCACAAGTTGACAAGACCCACTGTCTCAAGTACCTCCAGTTATGAATTACCATTCAAGGCAAAATGCACTACAAAACATTACAAAGCTACCCATCCAAAAGTACTGTTATCCCATCAAACAGTCCCCCACTGATTTTGCATTGGGGGACTACATCTCATTGTTGAATAACAGCTGGACAAAAACTGGGTAACCCCTGCACAAAGATTGAGTACCACTTGCACAAAAATAGGGGAAATGTCTGTCAGCAATATCTACATGTTTGTTTAACTATTCAGCCTATTGAAGACATTAAATGACACCATTCAATTCAGGAAATAGTTCACCCAACCTTCCATTTCAAGAATTAAACACAACAGTCCTGGAATTACAGGAATTAAATTCTGAAAAGCATTTCAATTCAGAAATTAAATTCAGGAAAGCACAAGGATCAACCATGATAGCTTTTCAGCCATTGGATCATGTACAAATCAATCCACACCACACAATTAAATTTGGGAGATGGCAATCCATGCCAATCTTCCCTACCAATGAAATTCTAAATCATAAAACTATAAAACCTCAACTGTTACTACATTTGAGGCATTCATTTTGCTCTTAAACTACTGCTGACATACATTCAGAGTTTTCAGACAGTTTTCCATTCATTTTGCAGACATACAGTTTTCAGAAAGTGAGTTTTCAGACTGTGAGTTTCCATTTTGCAGACATACAATCCTTTTCAGACAGTGTTCCAGACATACAAACAGAGGACAGAGTGTGCTCAGTGTTACATTCCAGACAGAGTGTGTGCATAGTGTTACATTCCAGACAGATTGTGTGCACATTGTTACATTCCAGACAGAGTGTGTGCACAGTGTTACATTCACTCTCTTCATCGGTTGCTATTCACTCTCTTCATCAGTTGCTGGAGACAACATACAGGTATTTCGTTGTTCTTCAATAATGTTATTCAAGATATTAAGCAGATTTGGATATTGACTTTATATTGAATAAAATCTTTCAATAAAAATAGTTCTAACACACAGTCCATGTCCAAATATAAGTCCATTTTAAAACAGACACTTACTGATTTTAGACAAGTCCATGTAGCTAACAGCCATGTAGGTATCACATATCTTTCTGATGTTGATATTACAAGTAATACATAATTGACAAGTAATACTTCAATGCGAATTAATTCACAACAAACAACTGAAAGATTTCATGTTATTAGCAGAAATTTTGGAATCCATAAATAATTATAGTTTACTCTATACAGTTGTGTTGTAATACTTATCAAATTTCTTAACGATGTTGGAAATTGCAGGTTGTAGCCATGCCAAGAGTTTCTGTTGCAGATCGGATAAGGAACAGGAGGCGAGGGAGAAGGGGGGCCCAACTGCGGAGCAGCTCATCAGATGATGATGTCAATGCTCCCATTGCTCCTAGTAATGTAGTTGAAAAGGACCCTGTGGTTGCAGATCATCCCAGCCCACCATCAGCCACAGAACCACCTTCGACCACAATACAAGGTGCAATTTCAACAAAGAAAATCAGTGCAATCAGAGGCTGGACGAAGGAAGACATGCTTGCTGCAATGATGACATCGAGTTTAAGGGATATTCAATCCGTGCATCAGCAAAAAAACATGGTATTGTTGCCTCAAACATACATTATTGGATAAATGGGTTGACTAATACAAAGCGCAGAGGGCCTGTTACAGTCATGACTGAAGAGGAGGAAGATGAGGTGGTGGAGTGGTGTAAGGAGATGGCCCTATTGGGACATGGGTTAGAGCTTATCCAACTTAAATCCACTGCAGCTCAAATATGTCAAGGGAGGCCAAACCCCTTTAAAGATGGTTTTCCTGGTAAGTCATGGTGGAGTGGGTTTAAAAAGAGGCATCCAGACCTTGTGTTACGTACAGCAGAGGGCCTTGACAGAGATCGGGCTTTAAATCTACGCCCTGCAATTGTTTCCAAGTTCTATAACACTCTTTCTGCTGCATATGACCAGCACTCATATGCCCCAGACCACATATGGAACTGCGATGAGACAGGCTTACAGGCAGGAAGAAATTGCGGTATGCGGGTAATTACAAAGAGAGGGAGTAGAAATGTGCCTAAGATATTGCCTAAGAGCAGGGAGTGGATCACAATTCTTGCCTGTGTCAATGCAATTGGCTCATCTATACCCGGATTTTATCTATTTAAAGGTAAAACTCAACTAAAAAATTACATACATAATTGTGAACCGGGGGCATGCATGGTTGCACATCCACATGCATGGATGACAAAGGAACTGTTCCTAAATTGGCTTTGCCACTTTGCTGCTTCTGTACCGGGTGGTGTCTCGCCTGAAAACAGGCACTTGATGATTTTAGATGGCCATGGAAGCCACATGGCTGTGCAGACAATCGAGGAGGCCAATAAGTTGGGCATTGACCTGTTAACATTGTCGGCTCATACTACTCACAGATTGCAGCCCCTTGATGTGAGCATGTTTGGGCCTTTCAAGAACTATTTCAGGTTCGAGCGAGCTTCATGGATGGCAAAGAACCCAAGGGTGGAAGTAAATAGGTTTGAGCTAGCTGAGCTTGCTAGCAAAGCATTTAAAAGGGCTCTCACACCTTCTAATATCAAGGTTGGATTTAGGAGGACTGGTATATGGCCACTCAATTATGATGCTCTTATGCATGATACCACATGTAGCCAAGCATTTGAAGTGGAAGTTCAAGAAGCAGAGAATTTAGAAGAGCATGTTGGTTCCCAAGAAGATGTAGCTGCTGTTGAAGGTATAATGTCCCTTTCTGAAGGGTTGTTCTGTGGTGGTGATGATGATGAGCATGTCAGTGAGACATAGTTCAGTGATGAACCAACTAACAATATCAATGAGGCTGTGACACCCACTGATGCAGCTGAAAATGAGAAATTGACCATGCCAACCCAAGTAAGTGCACCATCATGGCTGGCAGAGGCCGTGATGAATATCACTGGAAATAATGTAACATCCACCAATGAGGATGAAAGCATGGACATGCCTTCACAACCATCAGGGTTGAACACCGAACTTGTTCATTATTTTTTGGACAATGGATCACTAGAAGAGGAGCCTATTCAGCATGAAGTACCTGAAGAAGACAACAATGGGGGCCATTCAGTTGTCCCAGAAGATGAAATCCAGCAGGCAGGTCTGGAAAAGCAGAGATTACTTGGTGCATTCCTAAAGCTACCAGTAGAGAAAGTGAAGGCCTCATCAAGGAACTCAACCTCAGATTATCTTCGTTTAGGGAGGAGTTCACAATTGCTCACATCTGAAGACTATATGAATTTAATGTTCGAGTCTGAACGTAAAAAGAATGAAATTCGGGAAGCTAAAAAGAGAAAGAAGGAGTTAGCCAATGAAAAGAGGGTTGCAAGGATTGCAACAGCAGAAGCTCGAGCAAAGGAAAGGTTGGAAAGACAAAAAGCAAGGGAAGATAAGGAACATCAAAAGCAATTGGCAAGGCAACAGAGAGAGGCAAGAAAGGTTCAGCAAGAGTTGGAAAAAGGACAAGGGGTGACAAGTAGAGAAGAACATGGTTCAAGACAATTTTAGGCAAATAGGTTGATGTCTAACACGCTGGACCACATTGCAGAGCAGACACCATCATTCCAAGACCTGATTAACATCCAAGTCCCTAGCTATCAGGCAGGGGTTAGGCCCACCTCTTATACCCCTACCAGTGCAGGTTTGAAACCTAATTGTGTTTATATGACACCTGCAGTCAGTGCTGGGGTTAGTAACACAAGTGGACACTTGGGCTACTCAGTCCCACCATGGCTACATGGAGCAATTTGGAGTCAACCATATGCCAACATTCAGGCACATCCTAATCATCCAATGTTGGGCAGTCCACCATACTTGGGCAACGCAGGAAATGGAAGCCATCAAGCATAGAGGTGCCATGACTTAATTTTTGTAACTACAAGACATTGTGATTTTGGTAAGGATCAAATAGGTTTGCTAATGATAGCATCCATGGATGTTTGGGAAGCTACAAACATTTTCAAATTAGTATGTATGAAACAGTGTCTAAATCCCCCAAGTTTGTTAATCTGTTGAAGTTATAGCCTTATAGCCTATATCAGATTTTGTATGAAGTTATATATCCAACAGTTTATAATTCCTACATATCAAACAGTTTCTAAATCCTACAAGTTTGTTAATCTGTTGAAGTTATAGCCTTATAGCCTATATCAGATTTTGTATGAAGTTATATATCAAACAGTTTATAATTCCTACATATCAAACAGTTTCTAAATCCTACAAGTTTTTTAATATGTTGAAGTTATATATCAAACAGTTTTATGAAGTTATATATCAAACAGTTTTATGAAGTTATATATCAAACAGTTCATGATTCCTACATATCAAAGTTAAATCTTCCACTTAGCAAAAAAAATTTATATAAGATATGCTTAAACCAACTCAATGTAGCAATATCTACAAGAATATAAATTAAATTATGGGGCTCTTCTAAAACACTCGTGTTGCAGACACGATTGTACATTAAGATTCAAATAGCTAACAGAATAGATTCAACATTTAGTCAACATGACCTAAAAGAACAAATTTCAGTCCCAATTGGGCCGGCATCCAATTCAATTCATGTATAATTATATATATACAAAATCTTGAGCTGGCGGGTCTCCCATAAAATTGCGGCTTAGAGTAATAACCTTCATCATATATCTAACAGGAATTGTAGACGTAATTGAATCTTTTAATCTTAAAACAGGGAAAAACTCTAGTTAGCAACCAGAAATACTCTAAACATTCTCCTATATGTGTTGTAACTATTGATAAAACATAACATTATCTGTAATAAGCATGAAGCTCAGTCAAAGTATAAGCTATATCTATACAATACTTTGAAGCTGATTACCTCATAGTAAACATTATGACTCCTTGTAACATGTATGCCTTATAAGTTATAAGCATTGTATAACCAGATCAGGTCCCATTGTTACTGCTTACATTGTAGTATAAGCTGAGCTGTACAACCCTTGTAACATTTGTAATCAGTGTATATGGATCTTACACAATGACGTAATGTAAACATCAGTGTAATCACTTGTATAAAGTAGAGCACATATAGGGTATGGTAATGATAGTGTATAGCTCTTTCCAGAATCTTCATAATAATCGACACTATTACACCCTTGTAAGGATAACTAGATACTAGTGTTTATACCTGTATATAATGCCATAAGTATTGGATACTGTGTAATGATTAGTGTATAGCTCGTAATGAGGATGTAAGTACACTGGTTGAAACATGCAACTAAGCTTCTGTATTAAAGCTTACAGGATATAAGTTGGCACTACTAGTATAACTATAAAAACCTCGTAGTAAGGGTTACGTTTGCAGTATCCTTTTGATTACTGATCTTATCTATGTGGATCCCAATGGTAATCATTCACTACTTTGATTTTATATCTCATAGGTTACTTATCAGTAGTATTGCATGAGTGTAATTACATAATCAAATCATGTATGTTATCTCTTTTTCATAGCATCATGGCACTCATAGAGCTTACAGACCATAGACATCTTAATTTATTGTTCTCTTGTAGCTCCTCTCCAAACAAATTAAGATTGAGAGAGAATATAGCTTACACAAAAACGCATGTCCACATACAGGCAATAAGGGTCAAAGATCAAATTCCACACATAATGCAACAACAATATATTTAATCATTACCACAATCTCTGACGCAAGCAATTCATCCAAACCATGCACAACGAAGGTCCCAGACAAAATAGTGAAGTCTTTGAGCCCAGTAACATTTAGTCAACATGACCTAAAAGAACAAATTTCAGTCCCAATTGGGCCGGCATCCAATTCAATTCATGTATAATTATATATATACAAAAGCTTGAGCTGGCGGGTCTCCCATAAAATTGCGGCTTAGAGTAATAACCTTCATCATATATCTAACAGGAATTGTAGATGTAATTGAATCAAATTCCAGAAATACTCTAAACAGTCTCCTATACGTGTTGTAACTATTGATAAAACATAGCATTATCTGTAATAAGCATGAAGCTCAGTCAAAGTATAAGCTATATCTATACGATACTTTGAAGCTGATTACCTCATAGTAAACATTATGACTCCTAAAAGATCAAATTCCAGAAATACTCTAAACAATCTCCTATATGTGTTGTAACTATTGATAAAACATAGCATTATCTGTAATAAGCATGAAGCTCAGTCAAAGTATAAGCTATATCTATACGATACTTTGAAGCTGATTACCTCATAGAAACCATTATGACTCCTAAAAGATCAAATTCCAGAAATACTCTAAACAGTCTCCTATACGTGTTGTAACTATTGATAAAACATAGCATTATCTGTAATAAGCATGAAGCTCAGTCAAAGTATAAGCTATATCTATACGATACTTTGAAGCTGATTACCTCATAGTAAACATTATAACTCCTAAAAGATCAAATTCCAGAAATACTCTAAACAATCTCCTATACGTGTTGTAACTATTGATAAAACATAGCATTATCTGTAATAAGCATGAAGCTCAGTCAAATTAAGATTGAGAGAGAATATAGCTTACACAACGCATGTCCCACATAATTATTAAACGTCAAAAGATAGGAAATTCCACATAATGCAAGCAACGTCTCTTTGATATTGCAATCTCTAATAGCAGCAATTCACTTCAGTATTGCACATGAGTCCCCGGACAAAATAGTAGAAGTCTTTGGGCCAACTAACATTTAGTCAACATGACTATAAAAGACAAATTCAGTCCCAGTGCAGGCGGCATCATTCAATTTCAACATATATTAATATATACCAGAAAGCAGTGGCGGTCTCTATAAATTAAACCCAAGGTAATAGCAATATGTATATCTATAGGTATAGACGTAATTGAAACAGGGCAAAACTCTAGTTAGCAACCAGAAATACTCTAAACAGTCTCCAGTCTCCTATATGTTGTAGATTCACATTAAAAGAACAAATTTCAGTCCCAATTGGGCCGGCATCCAATTCCAATCAAACACTAAAGAGAACCCAAAACCCAAAACCCTACATTCCAATCAAACACTGTAAAACCACTCAAAAGAGAACATCTCCTCCAGGCTTCCAGTGCACAGAGGTATCCATTTGAGATAATTCGTGCAAGCAGTTCCCTATCAAAGTGATAGAATAAAATATAGACATCTTAGATTTAACACTGTGAAGTTGTCTCTTTTTGAATTGAAGACACTCTAACCCAATGAATACATAATTATTCTCCAAATGCACCAAGGCTATTGATAAAACAGAGACCCCACCTCTAAAATAGAGTTTCGTCCTCAAACAGATGGGAAAAACTTGGTCCGGTTAAAAGGGAGAGCATAAAACTCTTCACTTCTAGGATCAGTTTTGAATGAGCGGAACTTATCCCACCAATGATAGCCTCTGTCTTTCCTTGTTGAAGTCTCCCCCATATGTAGAGTGCTGTCCAAAAACAATGCTACCATGCCAGCAACTAACGGTGGCGACGAGAAAATCACATTGATAATGTCATTGAACTGTGAAAAAAACCATTCAAAAAAGTTTAAAGGTAAAAACATTGCAAATTTCAAGAATGAAGGGAATGTTGCCACAACAAACCGCTAGCCAAAAAAATTCAATTTAGGCCCTGAAAAAAGCTGTAAGAACCCTACCCATCGGCCATGAGTGTGGACTGGACCATGACCAGAAGAAACTGTAAATTCATTGAAGTACTGTGGTACCGATAAGCCCAAAAACAGAGAGAAGCCCAAAAACAGAGAGAAGCCCAAGATTAACTTTGTCCTGAAACTATTTAGATTGCAAAATTGAAGGAAACCGAGTCCCACACCCAAAACCCTACATTCCAATCAAACACTGTAAAACCCAAAACCCTACATTCCAATCAAACACTGTAAAACCACTCAAAAGAGAACATCTCCTTAAGGTGAAATGTGTTTACAAACACATAGATATTACTGGTAGGCCAGAGTCCTACCTTAAAACTCCTATCCCTCCAAGCTTCCTCCTTCATTCCACAGAGTCCTGCATTGCATTGTCCTTGCCTTCTCCACTGACCTGCAAAAAAACAAAAACACAATCATTCAGAAAGCACCAACATTAAAAAAAATGCAAAACACTTCAAAAAAAAAAACCCCTTACGCACCTAAAAGCACGAGCTGAAAAACGCACCACCACAGAGCCTAGAAAAAACACCACAGAGCCGAACTAAAACCACCACTGCACCGAGAAAAGTTAAACAACTACAGAGCCGAATAAAATTACGACAGGGCGAAGGTAAACCAACTACAGGGCCGAGGCATGACAAAACCTCGCCAAGAATAAATAGCAAACAGCCGACCCATAACCACACAGCGCCGAAGAAAAACAACCAAACCGCCGAAGTTAAACCACCAGCTAAGCGAGGTTGAATAGGCAACGATTTTCCACCACCCACGATTGCAATGTTGCTGCAGCCGAACCAGGACCAGGGGAGCTCCACCCAGGAGAGCAGCGGCGCCATCGCCAAGGAGGGAGCGCGCGGACAGTGGCGGCGTAGGCGTCGGGCATTGGAGCCAACCATCGCAACTAATGGAGAGCCGAACAGACAGCAACCAGACCCGGACCAAAAAACAGTGTTTTGTCGACCAGGCTCCACAAAAGGGCGGGAGTAGACCGGCTGGACCGGTTCCAAGACCGCGTGACCGGCTGCACGTGACCGGCACGTGAAAGCCATGCCAGCTAGCACCTGTCGTACATGTGGTGGCATTGGTTGACGTGGCCCGGGTCCAGTCAGCGCTGAGGTGTTCAGCGACTGACGCCTCTCCCCTATATCAATTGAATATGTGTAAAAAAATATAAGAATTTTATATTAAAAAAATTTAGTAACAAATTTTTTAATCATGAAATGCGATATAATTTAAAATTATTAGTTTCGGTTATTCAAGTTAAAAATTATATTCTGAAAAAAATTAAAAATTATATTCTGAAAATGTAATCAATATTGATAATTATTAAATTAATAATAATCAAGAGATTAATTGAATCTTATAAGTTTTTTTTGGTAAGAACTAATAAATTGACATATTAAATAGATAAATTAATTAACTAGAAAGACTTGCATAAATTTTGGTGGGTAGTAATCACTATTAAATTTACACATTTACACTTTTACTTATACTTAAGTGTTGATGAAAAAAATAATGGTGAGAAGTAACTCTATGAAATATATTTATTTACATCTTATTTCTATCCATTTTTTTATGCCAACGGTTGCTTAAATTATGGTGGGAAGTAATTGATGGTGAATATGTTATTTACTTCATTATGAGCTATTTTCAAGGATTTTATCTTCCAATAGTTTTCCTAAAAACTTAACCATTAACAAATATAGAAAAATCATGCATGAATATTGCAACAATATCCACAGATTATGACATAAAATATATAAGATGGTTATCCACATAACATTATATTGTGCAAAGTTGACAATATGACCTTCAATTTACGATCAATCAACTCCAATATTACTTGTCCAAAATGCCATAACTCATTTCATAAAACACTAATACTAGACTTAGCAGTCAAATAGCTAAGCCTAGGTGTGTTTGGCCTAGATGGGTTCCTTGTCCCACAAACAAGGGGGTTTATTATTATAACATGTGTGGTCGGGTTGTCCGTGAAGCGGAGGTCTGATGGTGGAGTCAGATGATTTTCATCCAATCCACCCAGGTTCAAATCTCCGTGGAGACGTATGCCTGTTGTGTCTTGGCTAGAAGAGTAGGCAACCCCAGAGCAGACCTCTCGGCTCTTGTTGAGGCATAAGTTTCATAGCTATTGTGTGCGGCTTGCAGGCTATTGCACCTAGCCTAGGTTTATAGTGGCAGCCAGTTGGATTTGATCCTGGGCCTTGTTCAGGCAACTCTCACTAGTTACCGATTACCCTAGATAATAATAATTTAAAAAAAAAAAAAAAAAAAACGTGTTCAGGTCCTTGTCCCACAAACAAAGGATCTCATACATCAATTTGGTGTCTCTCTTAGCCTTGACCTTAAAATTGGATAATAATAATATAACACATATAACATGTGTTGTCAGGAATTGCCCAATCAAAAAGTGGTCGAAATCCGTCCAAAAAAAATTCAAAAATATTGTCGTAAGACGATCTCCTTCTTATGTGGTGGATGGAGGGGCATACGACCAATGTTCAAAATTGAACACGTCAGAGCCCTTCACAAGGCCTTTGGCACGTCAGAGAAGTAGTCAATAAAATTTGCTAGTAAAAAAAAAAATTTAATGTGAGTTTTACATGTTTAAAAAAAAAATGAATAATTTTATGGAATGTCATAAGAAGGGCTGTCAGCCTGCAATTTTTTTTTTTAAATATAGTTTTTTAATTACAATTTACCAATTTACTAAACTTTGACTTGTCAATTTGTCACTACATGTATACGAAATAAACCACGCCTGTCACCTAAAGCCATTAGTGACTAGACTTTGGGCTCTTGGTTGTTTTAGACGTTGTTGTAGCATTAAAGAACAGTAAGAGAGATGGAGAGTGGAGGTTGTTGAGTTTCAATTTTTAGCTACCAAATCAACACAAAAAATCATAATGGCAGACTCAACGGTGACTGATATTCCCTACCACTGTGAAGGATTTTCCTTTTTCATTCTATCTAGTTGGAGAAAAACTACAGTCTGCAAAAAATCCCTTTTTGCAGCGGAAAAGCCATTCCTGATTCTGAATCATCTATTTCACAATCATACTCAGGACTCAGGGGTGAGCATCTTGTTCAATTGAACACTGACAAACAACATGTATGTTGCAGCCTTGGCCCTCAACCTAAATCTATTTTTTTTCTGATTTTTTCTTTGTTCTCTCATCTGAAACGAAGAGTTAATAAGCCCACATTCCAATCAAACCAAACATCTTTGAGTATTGAATCCTTGGGAATCCTCTAATAATATATTCCTATAGAAAGGCCTAGCACATTTGGAATTTTTCCATTTTTGAGTTCCTTGAGGAATTCAGTATAGGAGTAGACAACCTCTTCTTCAAGGTAACCCACAATCATGTGCGCAATTTTGGGGGAAAAGATGGGCATGAGGAATTATGCATTGAAGAAGACTATTTGCACTGCAAAGACCAAGGCCCTCTCAAACCAATTGGGCTTTGTCACTTCCATGAATGTCATAAAGTCATTATCTCATTCTCAGGTTCTTCTAGAAGAACCTTTATCCATCCAACACTGTGCTGAAATTTCCCGAGGGGCTTACAATGGAGGATCATTCCCCCCACTATTCCTGGGAAAACAGCCAAAATCTCTAGCATCATCACTCGGATATCATATTGCTTCTGCATTCATATATAGCAAAATTTCCTCAAAAATATTCAAAATCACTCATCTAAAATCATTTCAAGAAAACAAATGCCCAAATCTTGATTCTTTACAGTATTTGTTTACCCTAAAGAAAAAACGCAGTGGAATTCTCACTGCCTTCATAGTCCAATATGAAAATTTATCAGTGAATTCATTTGGAATGTGATGTTTTCCCAAGGTTACAAATTAAAAGCCCTTCATGAATTTCAACAAGCATGGAAAAATATAGAAATATCCTCATCCTTCTATTGAAATTTCCTCTTACTTGTAATAATTCCAAATTTCCCACAATTTCCCACAAAATGAAAGAAATGTTGTTGAGTCATTCTAAATGAATTCCATGGCCATGATGATCCATCTTGGTGAAAGACGTAGGCAGGATAAACCCCCCAATAATTGGAATGGACTAAACCCTTCCCCTTCCATTTCTCCATTTCGAGCTCACTGGTTACAATCTCAACTTCTTTCTCATTAATTTTTTCTTCTCAATGCTTGAAACAACTACATCAACACTCTCAAATTCATGATCGATCCTATGAGTCATTCTAGAAATAGGGCTCATTGATCTCTTTGGCATAAAGGATGATGAATTCCAATATAGCCTTGATTTTTTTATGCTCCCATGTTCGTGACAGTGAACTCATAAAATAATCGGGATGAAGCATAATACTCAACCCCGCAGGCTCCCAGGGAGTTGTTGTTATAAAACCTTGCTGGGGCAGCTCCACGACTATAAAACAAGAGTATTTCCACCCTTCTAGGAGAAAGGCCTTGGTGCCCCCTCGCAATAATATTTCTTACAACCAGTGACGAAATCCTAAGAAAAGCCATCTCCAACAACAGATAATTACTTTTCCACACTCTTTCTCAGTTTGAGCGATGCACGGAGGAAGTATCCCTATGACAGTAATCTGCTCAAACCCCTCTCAATCTTTGTGATACATGCATGGTCGAATCTTTCACATGCCATATTTCACATTTATACAAAATATGCTAATGGATATGAATTCCAAGTGTGAGGCCTATTCTAAGGGTCTTCAATTGTACAATCTCTCTGTCACGCGGAATAAGATATCTAGTCAATATGACATTGTTTTTCTTGCTGTGGACCTCAATTATGGAGACTCTTCTCCCATTTTTCTATTTGGGAAGAGAAGCTTTCTTGCCAAAGTAAAACCATAGGGTACATTCCATTCAACCACAAGAAAATAAAGAATTTGAGATCTATTATGAATGGTGAAGGTCGACATCTAAGACTTTCCCAAATCAATATCAAGAAATTTCTCATGTTACCTTTCGAAATGACATTTGATCCTATACAAAATCATGGACTTGACTTCAAAATTAATATTCCAAATCTACCAAGAAATTCTAGTAAAATTTCAAACATTTTTTTTTTTTTAAACCACTATCTTTCAAAAAGTTCATGTCTTGGATGTTGAAAATGAGAAAAAGACTTTGGTATGAAACCAACTGGCGAATAATTTCTAGCAATGATTTAGAGCATATGTACTTATGAAGTGAAAAAAGATATCCCTGATGCGTTGTCAATGTTTAGATAGGTTTATTTTAGAGAAAATGACTCATTATTAGAATGGTTATCTTCAATACGAGTAAATGCTAGAGAAAATAGATCATTGTGTCCTCTTAAAAAATAGTCAATTTCTTTTTTCTTTTTGTTATGCTTCTCATGACCATTTCTACAAGTGTCTCAATACAGTTTGTTGATAAAGTTTGTATCCACTCTAGGAGCAAAAAGACTATCTCTAGCTCAAGGTCAGATAAAAATCCAGGAAAAACAACATCTGGTGAACTTAGATTTGGAATATCCGCCTCTCGAAGCAAAATTCTGATGAACAACTTAAGATCATCTTTACATTTTTAACACATGAGCAAAAGGAGATAGTTTCATGTAAGCACTTGACATGGCCACTAATTCATGTTGAGCCCATGGCTGAAAATCTGCAATTATGTGATTTAATGGAACTGAATAGGAAGAATGCATTGATAGTTGGTCCAATACCAATTGCCCTAATCCATTATTTGAGGGGTGACTAATAAAATCTTGAATAGACACCTGAATTGTTTCTCCTGATATCGGTGATAAATCTTGAGATCCATCTATGCCTATTGAAAATATACCTTGGATGAGCATGATAACATAGAAGAAATTTCAACCAATAATCTCAGCTAACCACAATCTTCCAAGACTTGATTAACCTCAAAGCAGGCCCTTTGTTCAATATATTGGTTATGATTAACCCATATTTTTGTGTCTGGAATTTGTTTTTTCATTTAAATAAAAAGTAGATGCATTCAAATACTTTCTATGAAGATTTGTTGTAGAATATTATGTTAAATTAATCTGAATTCTCTCTCCACAAAAAAAACCAGAGCTCCCTTAATATTTTCAAATAGAGACAAATGCTTCATTCACTAGGTGTACAAGCATATTCGTGTTCCCTTTAAATGATGAAAACTCTTCCCACATCATTGACTTCTCTCCCAAATCCCCAAAACAATGAGTGGAATAGCAGAGGGATTGCTAGTATCAACAACATCCCTACACAAATCCCGCAACTGATGTCTAATGGTGCTTCTCAACTTCCATCCTATTCCATGGGCCCTAATTCCAACTTCCCTGATTTTTCCAACCTCCTCTATCCCGGTGGTAGCCATCCAAATTCTTATAATAATATCTTCAATACTCATGCCGACATTTCCAATGATAAATTTAGGCAATGCAAAATGAAACCTCCTTCACAAGATGGAGCCTCGTTCACAGTTGTATATGTAACAATATTTTATTAACATACAGATTGCTGATTTTTTCTTTCTGAAAATGAAATGTAAAAATAATATATTGTCGTCAATTAAATTGCTTTTTATTTTTAAGCTTTTTCTTAAAAAATAGAGACATGAAAATATACCCTTCTAATTGAAATTAAAACCTGCCCTTCAAATTTGATCATTGCTTACTACCGATCACTACTTACTACCGTAAAAGCTCTTCTTACCCATTCTCTTTCCATGCTGCCAATTCTGACAAGCGAATTCGTCATGGAAGAGCTCCGCACATTGAGATGAGTGCGCGTAGAAGAAGGGGAATTATTAGTATTTTTATGAAGACTACAATGGAACGACCTGGATGACTTGTTGGTGAACACATGCACGTATTCCTACGCGGAGCATAGAGAATGGTGGTTATGGCGGCACCAACTGTTGGTGAAATGGGGAGGGCTGCTAATCAATTCGGTGATACCGATCTGTCGAGGGCGAAAGAGTTAGAAGACGAAGCGGCGGCAGAAGCAGAAGAAGAGTAAAAGGAGTCGATGGTAAAGTTAGCACGAGTGGGTGACAGTGTTCCAGAAACAGTGAAGTTGGGAGCAGAGAAAGATGAGGACGATTTGGAAGTGGGCAAGACAAAGGTGAGGGGCAGCACGAGACCGCTATAGCTTCTTGTCTCCATTTTTTTCTCTCGGGAAGAGTTTGCTACCGAGTTGGGGTAAACTGATCATAACGGATGCCCTTGATTTATACAATACAATTTACCAAGGTTTGTTATTTTTATGCTACATGTATTTTATTTTTTTAGATTGTGGTAAATTATCATAATTTAGTTGTCAAAATAGGAGTGACTACAATTATTTCTTGTTATTATTGGTGAATATAGATTGACTTATCACTGTTATTCAAAGAAAACTATACTACTTAAAATAACTAGTTAGTGGGACTGCTTTAGTTGTACAACTTTTTTATGCAGTTGGAAAGCAAGGGAGTGAACAAGTTCTCATGGGCACATTGGAAGCAATTATTTTGTTAAGTTAAATATACTAGCAACCTTATCAACAACAAATTTTTTTGTTACACTAGGATTTGCTTGCTACTCTGCCTGCGCGTTGCAGCCCCTGCAAACCCTAGCTGCTCTACTTGCGCGCTACAGCCTCTGCGGTTGCGCCTGATCTGGCAGGGCCTCCTGCTTCTGTCGCTGCTTGGTTGGAGCCCCCTCCTTTTGTGCTCTTCTCTGTCACGGCTTTGGTCAGCACCTCTGACCTCTGGTTGCGGCGTTTCTCTTTGCCAGGAAAGGGAGATAGTAAATAATCAAGTGCTGGAACAACAACAAAAATTCAGCAGTTATGCTTGCTGCGCGTTCTGAGCTTCGCTAGGGTTTCTGCTGCGTGGCTGCCCCTGCGGCGGCCGGCCTCAGGCCTTCCCTATGGAGTCAATGGGTCCTTCTATGGATCCACATTCTTCTTCTGCCATCGACGCCTTCAACCAGCTTCTTGCTGGTTTTCCTCAGAAGAAAAAAAGCGAAGCATCCAAATTTGTTAAGAAGCTAGATGAAATTCCTGAGATCTATTTGCCTCTGGAGGCCCCCATTCAAGTAGCTTTATCTTTGGCAGATCGAGGTATCATTTGCCAATTCACGGGTCGGTGGCCTTCTCCGAAAACTACTGAGCAATGGGTTAACAGGAACTGGGCTCCTCTAATCAAGGAAAAGGTCACCTCTTACTTTCTGGGGAAAGGGTACTTCCTCTTCGAATTTTCCTCCAAAGAAGACAAAGACTTGATCTTTCAAAATGGGCCGTATTTCATGGGTTCTCAGGGCCTCTATCTGAACAAATGGACTCCGGACTTTGATCCGGCTGTCGATGTTCCCAAGGCTGTCCCGGTGTGGGTTCGTCTTCTAAATCTGCCAGTTCACTGCTGGAACTGGAGTTCCTTGAGACACTTTGGCAACACTCTCGGGAAATTCATAGATCGAGTAAACAATAAGGATCAGTACGACTGTGCCAGGATCTGCGTGGAAGTAGATCTAGAGGTGGGTCTTCCAGAGGCTATCAAAATCAAAGTCGGAAGCTGGTCTCATGTACAGATCTTGGACTATGAGCAACTTTCGTTCAAATGTAGGAAATGCCACGTTCATGGACACTTTGCTAGAAACTGTCCTTCCAACGCTGAGCCAGAGAAAGGAATTGAAGAGGGTTGGAACCAAGTCAAGCGAGCAAAAACCAATCATAAATGGAAAAAACCGGGAGGACCCTCTGGAAAAGGCCCTCTTCAGGCTAATGTTCAACGCCCTCCCCCCAAAAAGGCGCAAGAAAACAAGTTTGACCCACTAAGCCAGCAGTCAGAAACTCCTCCGGAGGTCGAGACTCAAAATCCAGTTTCTCCAAACAAAGGTTCTCCCTCGGTCTCCCTCAAAGGAACAAGTGCCGAAGAATCCAAAGGCATGACTTCAGAAGAAGAGGAAGGAGAGCAGGAAACGGACGAGTCAGAGGCGGAAGGAGAAATAGGAGACACCCAAACCTCGGTACGAAGATCTACAAGAGGCCGGAAAACTGATAGGGAAAAAAGAGAGCAGGAGACTTATAAAGATAAGCTACAGGGTAGCCAGCCAACTCTGAAAAAATTGCTAGCCTCAAAGTCCAGGGTGTTGAAAAATCAGCCCCAAGGCTCCAAGGGAGCCCACCAGAAACATAAATAATGAAGATCATCTCCTGGAATTGTAGAGGTATGGGGAGCAAAGTCAAGGAAGAAGCCATGAGAAGCTTAATAAGAACAGAAACTCCAAACATACTTCTCGTCGAGGAGACTAAGCTGGAAGATGTAGTCTTCGTGCAAGCAAGCAAGAAGATTTGGTTCAAAAGTGAAGCTAGAGCAATCTCTGCCCGGGGCGCTTCGGGAGGGATTGGCACTCTATGGAATGCCAGCAAATTTGCAGTCACCTTTCAGGCTAGTAATACTCACTGGTTGCTCCTGAAAATGTAGAACCTGGACACCAAGGAAATATTCTGTCTCTTCAATGTGTACACTCCAGTAAATGTCGGAGAAAAAAAGGATTGTTGGGATTCTATAAGGCACCAAGCAGACTTGACAAATCTGGAAAATATAATTATTGGTGGAGATCTCAATCTCACTCTTCACTCATCTGAAAAAAGAGGAGGTAGCGTTGTCCGAGATCCGGCAAGGGAATGGGCGGAGGATCTAATGCAGGATTGGGACTTGATGGATATCAAACCTTCTTCCGGTAAGTTCTCTTGGTCTAATAAAAGAGTGGGCCCTGGTCATATTGCTGCCAGATTAGACAGATTTTTCATCCAAAGCTCCTATCTGTTTCTTGGATTAGAACCCAGAATGCACATTCTTACTAACAGCATCTCGGACCACAAGCCTATAAAGTTAGAGCTCCTGGCCCATCTAGATCTGGGACCCATCCCATTTAGATTTAGTCCCCTCTGGGTCAAGGACCCAGATTTCATGCAAATAGTCAAGGAAAGTTGGAGTCAGCCTGTCAATGGATCTCCGTTCTTTATCTGGGAGGAGAAACTTAGAAGAGTAAAAGGAGTCCTAAAATGTTGGGTCAAAACCCTGTCCAACCCTATCACAAAAAGAAAAGCCATTAAAGTAGCTCTTGCCTCTCACCAATCTCATTTGGAACACGCTATAGTCACAGAGGAGTTGTTAGACCAAGAGGCTCAACTACAACAGCGCTTTCATAAGGCCTGCTTAGTTGAAGAAGAATACTGGAGATTGAAATCTCGAAATCTCTAGCTCAAAGTAGGGGACAGGAATTCTGCATTTTTCCATAAACAAGCCCAAGCCAGGAAATGCTTCAACACTATTTCTGAGATTAAGGAGGACAACGGCACCCACAAGGATTTTGAAGACATTAAAAAAGCAGCCTTTTCTCACTTTCAAAACTTGTATAGTGAGGATAAGGATCTGGATCATCTCCCAGATCTGCTTGACATTATTCCTTCTGCAATCTCTCCTCGTATGAACGAGATCCTTGAGGCCAAAGTCACCAAAGACGAAGTCAAAAAGGCCCTTTTTGATATGGAACCGGATAAGGCCCCTGGGCCGGATGGCTTTTCTGTCAGGTTTTTTCAAGTTTGTTGGTCGATTATTGAAAAGGATCTGCTCAAAATGGTTCAAAAGTCTCAAAATACTCAGAAAATTGGAGGCAGCACAAACTCCACTTTCTTAGCCCTCATTCCCAAGGAAAAAGGCGCCAACAATTTCAGCAGATTCCGCCCGATTTCCTTGTGCAACACAGGATACAAGCTAATCACCAAAGTAATTGCAAACAGATTGAAGCTCATTCTCCCCAAGATTATTCCGGAGAATCAAGGAGGCTTCATCAAAGGAAGGCAAATTGTGGACAACTTCACCCTTGTTCAAGAGGCAATTCATTCAAGCCTTCTTCGAAAAGAACAAGGTATGGTGATTAAACTAGATTTAGCAAATGCTTTTGATCGAGTTAATCATAGCTTTCTTTTAAAAGTCATGAGCAAGTTTGGTTTTGGAGATAATTTCATCAAATGGATCCGGGCTTGTATCTCGGAACCATGGATTGGCCCTCTTGTAAATGGAAGAGCCACTGATTTCTTCAAAGCTTCGAGAGGGCTAAGGCAGGGGTGTCCCCTTTCCCCTCTGCTCTTTGTCATCCAAGCCTCTGTTTTCAGCTTCCTATTAGACAAAAAGATGCAAGATCAAGATATTAATGGACTGTGTATTGCAAGAGGAGTCAAAAATATAAACCACGCCTTATTTGCGGATGACACTCTGCTTTTGGGTGCTGCCTCCCTTTCCTCTGCCTCCAAATTTAAAGCAGTTTTAGATGATTTCAGTGAAGCCTCGGGCAGCGTTGTTAATAAGAGCAAATGTCATATCTTCAGCTGGAACACTTCGCCCAGTTTGCTCTCTGCTATTTCTAGATGTTTGGGTTTTGCAGCCTCCTCTACTTGGACCTCTTTCAAATATTTGGGCCTTCCTGTGTTTCTTAAGAGACCTGCAAGCAAAGATTGGCTCCCTCAGCTCGAGAAATTCAATTCTAGGATCCAGGCGTGGGGTTTTTCCTGGCTCAACGCTGCTGGCAAATCTGTCCTTATTAAATCTGTGCTTACCAGCCTTCCTCTTTTTCAATTTGTTGTGCTTCTTGCTCCAGCAAACATACTAAAAAAAATGGAAGAGTTCATGCGGAGGTTTTTTTGGAAGGGTTGAAAACAGAATGATCACAAGATTCCTCTTATCAGTTGGGAAACCATCTCTAGGCCAATTTGGGAGGGCGGTTTGAATTTCAAAAACCTTTGCCAGCAAAACGTGGCTATGGCAGCTAAGATTATATGGAGGATCATTGCGTCCAAGCCAGGCTGGGCCCAACTGGCTCTCTGGAAAAAGTACTTCAAAGGTCCACGTTCTAGCTGTTTAGGCAATGTGATCCATTTGCCTAATTCGTCTTTTCTTAAACTATATGCTAAAGCTGCTCCTCTAATCAATGAACACTCCTACTGGATCCCTGGAAATGGTAAAAAGATCAATATTTGGACTGATAAAATCATGAATAAGGACCCAATTGAAGACAGAGCCTCCATCAGAGCGCTGCGTTGTTGGATGGATAAAGAGGGGCTGTGTTCGTTGTGGGATATTTCACTTTGGT
The DNA here is from genome assembly GCA_034641835.2 of Pinus albicaulis. Taxonomy (NCBI): domain Eukaryota; kingdom Viridiplantae; phylum Streptophyta; class Pinopsida; order Pinales; family Pinaceae; genus Pinus; species Pinus albicaulis. The sequence continues at coordinate 862,177,174 of CM076571.1, forward strand.
GTGATTCTGTTTGGGCAGGCTGGAAACTTATTGAGGTGCCGGTTCACCTGGCCAACGAATGGTCCACGCTGCTCGACCTCCTCCATGGCTTGGCCCCCACGCGCATGAGAAAAAGAGATTCAAAAGGCTGGGGACCGAATGCCAATGGCTACACTGTCTCCATGGCCTATGCCAAGCTGAAAGAAAGGCCATACGTCCCACCTAAACTTGCACCTTGGCAGGGTGTCTGGCGTTTTCCTTCTTGGCCCAAAGTCAATTTTTTTGCTTGGCTTCTCTGCCATGGCAAGATCCTTACGTATGACATTCTGCAGAGAAAAGGGTTTTACGGTCCCTCCATCTGTTCGTTGTGCAACGATAATGCAGAGACAGCAGTCCACTTAATCCTCGATTGTAATTTTTCTAAGCAGATCTGGTGCTTCTTTATTCACAATTTGGATTCCAACTTTTTTCTCCCTCGTTCCATTGCTGATCTTTTTGCTAATTGGGCAAACAGATATCCTGGCCCTCCTCCCAAAAATCAGATAATCAAAACTGCATGGGTTGTCCTGTCAAAGGTTATTTGTTGGCAGATTTGGCTAGAACGCAACAGAAGAATCTTCAGAAATATTAAACAGAATCACAAAGTCTTAGAAATCAAGATTAAATGCCATTTAAAGGAGTGCTTGACAGATATAAAAGACGACTCCAATCTCAACCAACAGGACATTGCTTGGGGATCATTCCTTGACTTGCATTTTCAGCCAGCAGTTAGAATCGCTCCTCCTCTTAAAGACTGGCAAATAAGGAAATCTGAAACTGACTTTAAAGATTGGCTCAATTCGCACTCAAGGCACTCTCTCTTTTTTGATGGAGCAGCAAAGGGAAATCTGGGCAAAGCTGGTGCTAGAGGTGTTGTTGTTAGTCCAACTGGGGAAAAAATTCACTCCTTCACTTGGGGGCTTGGAATCTCATCCAGCATCCAAGCTGAGGCTTTGGCCCTCTATCAAGGCCTCAAGTTCCTCAAAGATTTAAGTATAAGTGAAGCTAACGTTATAGGTGATTCCCAGATTATTATAAACGCAATGGTTTCCAATTCTCAAGCCTTGGATCTCATACTGGCAAGGCTAATATCCAGAATTAAGGCTTTGGAAAACACTTTTCAGAACTTGAACTACTTTCATGTGCTGAGAACTCATAACAAAGAGGCGGACACTGAAGCCAACAAAGTTGTTCTCCTTTCAGCCGGGGTCAAGATGAAAGACGAAGAAAAATTCTGGGAACCCATCCCTTAAGTTAATTGTTGACATGTTTTACTGCTTGCTCTTAAATAAATTTGTTTGTATCTTCAAGCTGGGAAAAATCTCTGAAAGCGAATTTATAGATATCTTATCAAGGAAGAAGTCTTCAAGTTTCAGCTGCACTCTCATTCTTAGCAGGGAGATGCAGCAGGATTTAGACATCCTCATTGTAATCAAATTTTCGGCTTTCAGGCCAAGATGAATATAAATACAACATAACCATTTCTGTAAAAAAAAAAAAAAAAAAAAAAAAACCTAGTTAGTGATTTCGTAATAAGCAAGCTTTCACTTCTACTAAATTATAACTAATTTATAAATAAAAAAATTATTATTAATGTTGCAATCATTACTAATGTTGCAATGTTGTTAGTGTTTTCCATCCCTATCACTTTCCGTTAGAATTTTATTAGGACACCGCAAGTTCGAACTTTCCATTTGAATTTTCACACGACACGGCAAGTTCTTCGACCTCATCTTCTTGTCATCGGGCAAAAGAAGCGCGAGTAAAAGAAGGCAAAATGATGAATTATGATAAGAATTGTATTGATTGCAGTTTGCTCGCTCGCTTGCGGAGGACGTTTAACAACCTTGCTTCTTTCCTTAAACCCAATAAACAAATAAAATTACACCAAAAACAAAAAATTATCAACTTGGAATGATCCAAAGTCTCATGGGATACCAATCAATCAATGTTGCGAAGTTGTAATTTGGTTGAACTTCAAATATATCAATAATTTATTATTTAGTTCAGGTTTAGCTTATCTATTATGAGAATTGAAATAAGTGGAGAGATCAAAAATCATTGTCTTTATCACTTAATTTAAATAAACGAAATTTAATCAATAAATTTAATCAATTATTTTTTTAATAAAAAACTATCGCAAATTTATTGATATTTTAATAAAAAACTATCATAAAATTATTAAAATGCCAAAAAATTCATTACTTGGGTGGGTAAGCTAAGAATTTATTTTCTCAAAAATTTGAGAAAAAATGATTTTAAGTGGTTCTTAAAAAATGTTGAATATAAATATATTGACATTAAACAAAGTGAAAATTAAACTTTTAATAGTAACAACTTAGGTTTAACTATTTTTCCAACAATACTAAGAGGTTTATTCTTTCAAATGCTTTAACCTTTGAACTTAAATTAGTTTGTAAATTTCCAAATTGAAATTAGTTAATAAAAAAAAATTATGGTATAATTTATATGAGTAATTTGGATGAAGTTCAAATATACCAATAATTTATTACTTAGTTAAGACACAACATATCTATCATGAAAAATGAATTTAGGTGGAAAGATAATAGACTATTGTCCCAATAGCTTTATCTAAATTAACACAATTTTATTTATTTATTTTTAAACAAAATATTCTCATCCATTTATTACACGTGTTATTATTTGAAAACAACTCCCCTAACTGTCACTGTGTCCATGTTTGAGCCATTGGATCAAATCTTAGACGATTGAAATGTTTTAGCCCGTTAGATCCACAAGTAAACAATTTTATATATGTTTTTTATAATGTTAGTTTTTTTTTCTTTTAATAAGTTAGATTGAATTTAGGTTTTGGTGACTTTTAAATTAAAATGTTGTTATTAAAAATTTGTTATAAATTAAAATAATAATTTAACCATCTTTAAATTTACAATAAAAAAATAATACAATATAAGAAGATTTTTAATCATGAATATTTACCATGGATATTATTAACTTCTAAATAGATTTTTTTACAATACCATGGGTCAATACCCACAAGAGAAAGATAGAGAGAGGGAGGGAGGGAGAGAGAGGAGAAAAATCATAATACCATGGGCCAATACCCACAAGAGAAAGATATAGAGAGGGAGGGAGGGAGAGAGAGGAGAAAAATCATAATACCATGGGCTAATACCATGGTTTATCAATACCATGGGCCATCTAGGCTTTGGATAATTATGTTACGGATCTATTCTTTTAATTATTATGTTATAATTATGTTATAGATATATGTTTTTAATTATTATGTTACAATACCATGGGTCAATACCATAGCCACTGGGTTATCGATACCACATACTTATTTCAAAATCAAAATATTTTGCAAATACTTTATTTAATTTAATTTTATAATTAATTAAATCTAAAAGAAAAAATGTTATAATTACTTTTGAGGTATATCTAAACTCACCATCCTCACTACTACTAAAAATATTCCCATAGAGATTAAATCCAGGTTTTAATAAATGGAAAATGAGAATACTTTTATATATACAAATGTGAAATTTATATAATATATATAATATTATAAAGAACCATGATAAATGCATGTGCATGGTTCTTTTAAGTTCTTTGTTGTTGTATTTCCTTTCATATGATTGATCCAAAATACAGGTTTAATATTTTACAACCAATTACGAACGGAGGTGGGAGAGAAAGGGATAGAGGGGACTTGAGACAGGGGGGGAGAGAGAGATGGAGTCAAAAAGGGGAAAGATAAGGAGGGAACAATAAATACATTGAGAGATATAGGTGGAGAGAGAGAGGGAGTGATAAGGGAGAGATAAAGATGGAATGAGGGAGAGAGGAGACGAGGGAAGGGAGAGAAAAGGAGAGGATATAGATAGGGAAAGAAAGGGAAGAGAGAGATAAGAAGACATAGATATGAAGAGGGGAGAAAAGGGGAGGGTGAGAAGGAGAGAGAGAGAGGTGGAGAGATAGAGGGATTGACACGAGAGATATGAAGATGGAATGATGGAGAGAGGAGATGAGGGAATGGAGAGAAAAGGAGATGATACATATAGGGAAATAAGGGGAAGAGAGAGACATGGATAAATAGATATGGAGGGGGGAGAGAGGGGGAGAGTGAGAAGGAGAGAGAGAGAGAGGGAAATAGTGACAGAGTTGGAGGGTGGAGAGAGAGTGTGTGCATGATGAGGGGAGAGACAAAAGGAGGTGGGAGAGAAAGAGAGAGGGGGGACTTGAGAGAGAGGGGGGGGGAGAGATGGAGTTGGAAAGGGGAAAGAGAGGGAGAAAAAAAAAATACATTGAGATATAGAGGTGGAGAGAGAGAGGGAGTGATAAGGGAGAGATAAAGATGGAATGAGGGAGAAAGGAGATAAATGAAGGGAGAGAAAAGGAGAGGATGGTGATAGGGAAAGAAGGGGAAGAGAGAGACAAGGAGACATAGATATGATGGGGGGATAAAAGGGGAGAGTGAGAAGGAGATAGAGAGGGATACAGTGACAGAGTTGGAGGGCGGAGAGAGAGAGAGAGAGATCATTTGATGGGGGGGAGAGACAGAAGTAGGCGGGAGAGAAAGGGGGAGAGAGGAAGGAAAAGAGAGGGGACTTGAGAGAGAGAGGAGAGAGAGGGGGAGAGAGAGATGGAGTTGGAAGGGGGAAATAGAGGGAGGGTAGAAAAAAGACATTTACATATATATGTAGAGAGAGAAAGAGAGGGAGTGATAAGGGAGAGATGAATATGGAATGAGGGAGAGAGGAGACGAGGGAAGGGAGAGAAAAGGAGATGATATATATAGGGAAATATGGTGAAGAAAAAGACAAGGAAACATAGATATGGAGGAGGGAGAGAGGGGGAGAGAAAGGAGAGAGAGAGATGGAGATAGTGACAAAGTTGGAGGGTGGAGAGACAAAGAGAGTGTGTGATGGGGGTGAGGGGGGGAGAGAGGAAGAAAGAAAGAGAGGAGAGAGAGGGGGGAGAGAGAGAAATCGAGTTCGAAGGGGAAGAAAGAGAGAGAAATGTGGAAAGGAAGTGACGAGAGAGAGAGAGCGTGTGACAGCTTCATTAAGGATAACAAGTTGTTAACTAGTTAAAAGACAATTTTTATTATTGTTTCAGCAAAAAAGACTGGAATTATTATTATTTGTTTGAAAATTTATTTTCACTAGTAATTATTTATGAATAATAAATCAGTTAAGAGAGTTAACTTCATAAAAGTAAAAGCTGATGGAAAATGTCTCCAGAAACTGGAAAGTGGTTGGGGATAAGAGACTGATCCCAGTGAGGTTGAAGGAAGAGTGTGGAATTCCAAAGCTAGTAGAGACCATTGGATAACACTTAGTAATCCTGAAAATATTTTCTAGTACTGACTGGACTAGGCGTCCCGAGGTCACAGCAGAAAATAAATCCATTTTAACCTGTACCATGCATGACTGGAGCTTGGGGGAAAGAAGAGGACATGATTGCCTCTCTTGAAGGTTGGGAGGACCACAACTGTAGCTCACAAATTTAGATAAGTATCTGTGTAAGTTCAGAGGAATTAAGTATTGAATATTTCTCATCTGGATAAGTACAGTAAAATTGTTGTCTTCTTCAGATAGGATTGTTGTTATTGGTAGGATTTTAGATTTTGCACATAGAGTTCAATCTCTAAGTTAATGAATTCCTATCATGTCATTTTTAGATTTCTTTTTATGGAATGCTATAAGTTGTATGTAAAATGACACATGATATTTTCTTGAAAGAAAACGGGAAAACACAGTAGTAACAGTCTACATAATAAGAAAATTCATGTATGTATTTGTACCAAGAACAGGAAGTTCATTAATTATTTTCTTTATTGATAAGAGGGATTTGTTGGTCATGGGTATGGGTGGAACCCTAACCCAAGACCCATCGCTTCCCTATAGCATCTATACATGGACACATTAGGAAGGTGGTCCGGACACCGGTTATTTACCTGGAAAGAAAGTATGTGGTGAAATAAAATTAAAACTTACATGACATGCACTCTTATATATATAAAGACATAAGGAAAAACAATATATTAGAAGAAAACTTGACAGAAGACTGTATTCCAGGTTCAACAAATACCATATCAATATGAATGAAAAAAAACATTAAATAGGGAGTAAATCTAGAACAGAATGAGTACATGTAGCTTCGAAAATCAAAACCTCGGTATATTAAAATGGAGAGAAGTCTCTGTAGTCCTTATAACATACGCAGTCTCATAAGATGAATATAAACTTCAGAGCAGTAAATGAATTTTACACAGCAGTTGCATTACATTTCTACCCCTGAGGAAAGAAAGAGATTCTGGAATGGAACCCATGCATCTCTTTAATATGCATGCTGAGTTAAAAGTTAAGTATGGACAGAACCTTTCCCCTCTTAAAACCATACTTAAAAATTAACAATAACAAGGGAACAGCTGAAGTCCCAAAGGCTTCGACCTCCCCATAAGAATCTACAAGATTTATATAAAATAAAATTGTATCATGGCAAAATCGTCTCGAGCAGACTCAACATCAAACGAAGCCCAAAATTAACGAGGATCTGAGTACAGCTAAACGATATCAGAGTTCTTGAGTCGCTTGAAACCTGATAGCATAGTTTTTATGAGTACTTGTGTGAGCATGCAAGGAATTAGCAAGTTCCGACGCATGTGGAACCCCAAACAGAAAATGAAAAGTGAGGAAGTGGTCGACGAAACAAGGACCAACCTGAAAACACAACCATTAAAAATATTAAGAGACTGTAAATACTTTACTCCAGACCTTAGAATCATGTTTCTTAACTCAAACACAAAGGGAAAAGGAATGATAAAACAATACAAAAGAAATTGGTAGAGTTATACATGTGTAACGAGTTGTATTCTGACAGTAAACACTAGTTCATAGCCCTGTAACTCAGTTTAAGTATTGAGTTAATCCTAAGTAAATGCGTGTAAGGAAAATTACTTAAATTCGGTTTAGTGGGCAGAAGAATTTCTTTGCCTAGGAAATTTGCAGTGAGAAGCTTGGAATGCTGAAGTGGGCAGCATAACCGCAAAGATGAAGGACTTAACTCTGCTCCGTGACTCACAGTGCTCGTAATAGCAAACCCCAGTACACTTTGTTGCGGCCCAAGTGCGGCCTATACATGTGCATCCTCAATCTCTTCGGAAGAGAACAATAGAAGATTCAGAGTCGAAGTCCGGGAGTCAGGGATAGCAATAGTAGTAAGTTACAGGAGCGAAACATTTTAGCCACCGGAATAATCTCAAACAACTCAAAATTCCTAGGGTAGGTGGGGATATCTAAGTGACATTCCCGCCTAAATGCTGACCATCGATTATCCTTCAGATAACGGTGGAGATCTCATGCATTCAACGAGGAAATCGCAAGAATCATGACGGTCCTCAGATGTGTGCAGAGTTATTAATGGCAAGTACCGATAGCACCAAAAGCTCTGACGTGCCAGGTAAGTCTTGATTGTAACGAATGTAATCAAATATTCTAATACAGTTCTAAGGTTCTCTACAGATGAAAAAAAATATATAAATCAAACACATATTAACCCGAACTATATTTTATGACAAGATTTCTTCATTATAAGTGGTGTCAGGTTATACGAATGAAAAATTTAAGTGTTATATGATTTATATAGTCATAAATTTGAAGCAAATCCAATGTCATATAGAAACCATGGTAATCATTAATGGTAAGAATTAATAATATTAATCAGTATATGGGAAACATAGTAAATTGTTTTTTTATTTTTCATGTTTATGCATGTTACAAGTTGTATCAGAGCAGCGTTCATATGTTGGGACCCTAAGGGTCAACTAACGATAAGCTATGTGAAAATTGATGCACAGAGTTTAGCAGGAAACATCATGAGAAGGGGAACAACACAACAAACCCCCCAAGACACCGGGGAACCCCAAGCTCAATCAGTGATGAACCCAAAAATGTGGGTTCAGTTAAGTGTCGATCAGCACTGACAAACTAGTAGACTACTAGAAGAACAACAACACCAAACCAGCTTCATGTTCAATACGGTACAACAACTACAAGAGGAAATGGTGCATGTTCGAAAAGATAACGAATGATTACTACAAGCGAAGGAAAAGATATTAAAGAGCCTGTTAGAAAAACAAAACCAGGAAGTGGAACATCCAAGTACTGACAGAGGCATGCAAGAAGAAGATGAGAAGCAAACAAGACACAACACCACTGACAGAGTGGAAATAAGCCCATCCTAGCGAAGCAAGAACAAAAATTACAATGAAGCAGAATCTGGCAATGTGTCAGATTAGCAAGAGGTTAAAAAGCAGAAAGTAGAACTTCAGGGGGAGTTTCGAAAAATAAACCACCAACATTTGATGGTGAAGCTGAGGAAGTGGTGGAATCATGGTTGATAAACATGAATAAATACTTTCAGGTGTACGAATACAGCAGCAACGTGAAAGCTAGATTGGCCATATACCAGCTAAGGGAGAAGGCCACTCTATGGTGGGAATAAATGAACAATGTTCGTAGCATAGAGGAACAAGATGTCACTTGGGAATCGTTCCATAAAAAATTTAAGGACAATTATTTGACAGAACGATTCTATGATGAAAAAGCTAAAGAATTTCATGACTTGAGGCTGGGACAGATGACTATGGATGAATACATCACCAAGTTCAACTCCTTGTTACGATATGCTCCATATCTTCATGAGGAAAAGGCTAAGGTGAAGAGATTTCTTAGAAGCTTGCCAACGCATATGAAGGAATGTATTGAATTTTTTAATCCTAGAACCATGGATGAAGCCATTCTTAAGGCATCAATGTGCTATCAGCAGTCCAAGGCTAAAGGAGAGGTTGGGAAAATTTGGCCGCCAAGGAAAGGACAGAAAAGTAGCTCCAATTTCAAAGGAGCCAAAAGCAGTAACTTTAAAAATTCTTCCTGAAATTCTGTCATTAAAAAATTTGGCAGAAATCATTAGAGGACTCATTGCCCAGCAGAAGAAAAACCTATAGAGACATCTAGCAAGCCTGAGCAAGGACAGGTGACCAAGCCACCCTTACAATGTTGGGGGTGTGGTGAGGCACATTGCTACAAAAACTGTCCACAGCGAGCAAGGAATGACATAGTTGAAAAATTGCAGGAGGCTTTTACAGTTGGCGATGTGGCACAAAGCATTCCTCATATCAACGCAGAATTGGAGGATCGACAGGCTGATTATTAGCCAACAATGATTGAGTTGGAAGGTAAATTATTGTCTCAATCTGTTTCTATTTTGGTAGACCCAAGTGCAAGTCTAAGTTATGTTAGTCCCAAGATAGTGGAAATGTGTAAATTAAAAGAACAGACATTTAAAAATACATGGCTGGTATAGCTAGCCACAGGAGCAAAAAGAAAAGTGACTGCTAAAATATCAAACTGTGTATTAGAAATTGTAGAACAGTAGTTAAATGAGGATTTGAATATACTGCCATCAGGGTCCTACGATGTTTTGTTGGGCATGGACTGGCTAGAAAAACATTGGACCTTAGTGGACTGCAAGGAAAAGGTTATTTATTACATAAAGCAAGATGGAACACGCAAGGAAATTCAAGGAGTCAAGAAGCCATTACAGCTACGACCAATTACAGCGTCCCAAATGAATAAATGTATAAGGAAGCGATGCCAGATTTATGTTGTTCAAGTAGGATATACTGATTCCAAGGAGAAATCACCTATGATGGAGAATATACCTGTGGTGCAAGATTTTATGGATGTCTTTCTAGAAAATATTCCTGGATTACCACCAAGAAGAGATATTGACTTCACCATAGAGTTGATGTCAGGAGCTTCTCCAGTGTCAAGGCTCCTTACAGAATGAATGTAACAAAGCTAACAGAGCTGAAAATGCAATTACAAGAACTGTTGGAAAAGGGCTACATTATCCCAAGTGTGTCTCCTGAGGGAGCACCAGTGTTATTTGTAAGGAATAAAGATGGAACCATGTGAATGTGTATGGATTATAGACAACTTAAAAATCTAACAGTCAAGAATAAATACCCTTTGCCCAGAATTGATGATCTGTTTGATCAAGTGAAGGGAACCACAATGTTTTCAAAAATCGATTTAAGATCTGGCTATCACTAGATTCGAATCAAGGATGAAGACATTTTCAAGACAAAATTCTGTACTAGGTACGGGCATTATGAATTTGTGGTATTACCCTTCGGGTTAACAAATGCACCAGCAACCTTTATGAGGTTAATGCATGGGATCTTTCATCCTTTTCTGGATAGTTTTGTACTCATATTTATAGATGATATTCTAATTTATTCTAAAATCCAGGAAGAGCACAAAGAGAATTTGAGGATTGTGTTGGATACGCTAAGAAAACACCAACTGTACGCTAAGTTCAGCAAGTGTGATTTCTTCAAAACAAAAATCTAGTATTTAGGCCATGTTATTTCAGCAGAAGGAATTGTGGTGGATCCAGAGAAGATCAAAACAATCATGGAATGGTGAGTACCCTATAATGTGGCAGACATTCGATCATTTATGGGATTAGTTGGGTACTACTGAAGATTTATTGAAGGATTTTCCAGAATTGCTTTTCCTATTACTTCCTTGCAAAGGAAAGGAAAATTTTTCAAATGGACTATTGAGTGTCAAAATAGTTTTGAAAAGCTGAAACAACTTTTTACCACTCCACCCATGTTGAGGGTCGTTGACCCCAACAAAGAAATTTAATTTTGTGCAGATGCAATTAAAGAAGGTGTTGGGGCAGTTCTATCTCAAGAAGGCAAAGTAGTGGCCTATGAGTCTATAAAGTTAAAGGATCATGAGCAAAGGTATTCATCCTATGATTTGGAACTAACAGCAGTAGTACATGCACTCCGAGTATGGAGACACTACTTGCTAGGTAAAAAAAATTTGTTAAAGACAGACCATAACAACTTGACTAGTTACTTCAAGCAAGTTGATTTAAACTCTAGACAGGAAAGATGGAACACCTTTCTAAGTGACATTGACATGGATATTCAGCATGTGAAAGGTAAGGAAAACTGGGTAGCTAATGATTTAAGCAGAAAAATACATGGTATATATGAGTTGTATTATTTTTCAGTTGGAGATCACATTTTTGGAAAAAGTGAGGGAAGAAGTGCAAAAAGATCCAGAATGTCAATTTTTATGGCAACAAATGGAAGAAAACAGAAAGCAAGCAAGTACATCTGAGTATGGAATAAATGAAGATCAGATGCTAAATTTTAGAGGTAAAGTATATGTGCCTAACTGTGTGGATATAAAAGAATTGATGATGAATGAGTACCAAAGCAGTAATTACGCAGGTCACCCAGGATACCAGAAAATGTTGACTGCAATTAGAAAGGTATACTTCTAGCCTGGTATGCGTAAAAACATTGCTGAGTATTTAAGTAAATGTTTGGAGTTTCAGGAGGTGAAGGTGGAGCATCAACATCCTGCAGGATTGTTGTAGCCCATACCGATACCTGAATGGAAGTGGGAGGTCATATCCCTGGACTTCATTACAGGCTTACCGTGAACAAAAATGAAAAATGACTCCATCATGGTGGTAGTAGATAGATTGAGTAAATATCCACATTTTATACTTGTGCAGTCTACTTACAAGACTGTACAGATAGCCGACATATTCATGAAGGAAATTTTTAGACTGCATGGAATTCCGAAGGCAGTTATCTCAGACAGGGATGTTAAGTTTACTTCACCATTTTGGAAGACTCTGTTTTTAGGTTTGGGGACTCAAATAAACTTTAGTACAATTTATCATCCCTAGACCGACGAATAAACAGAGCGAGTAAACCAAGTATTGGAAGACATGTTGCACATGTATGTGATGCAGCAGCCAACCAAATGGGAAGACTCTCTGCATCTTGTTGAATTTTCCTACAACAACGGTTATCAGGAATCTCTGAAGATGAGTCCTTTCGAGGCCTTGTATGGGAGGAAGTGTCACACACTCATAAATTGGAGCAGCCCCAAAATAAAATTAATGTTGGAACCCAAAATTCTTGCTGAAATGGAATCAGAAGTAAAGAAGATAAGACAAAATATGAAGGCTACAAAAGACCGGTAGAAGATCTATGTAGATAAAAAGAGGTCTCATCGAGAATTCGAAGTAGGATACCATGTGTACGTGAGGATTAAACCCAAGAAGAGTACCTTGCAGTGGACTTCTTGTGCCAAGTTAGCTCCTAGTTCTATGGACGCTTCCAGATTTTGGAAAGGGTAGGACATGTGGCTTATCGGTTGGCTTTGCTCAGTCACATTCGAATACACAATGTGTTCCATGTGTCCCTGTTGAAACGTTATGTGCATGATTCAAAGAACGTAATACATTGGCAAAATATACAGGTAGGATATAATTAAAAGTCCTAACCTGAGTTAATTTTTATGTATGAGAATTTGAAAAGGAATTTTGTTGTTGGCAGGTAGAGCTGGACGACGAGTTCCTGGTCGAGCCGCAACACATACTTGACCGAAGGGAAATCATGCTCCGAAAGCGAGTCATCACCCAGGTTAAAGTGCAATGGAAGCACTTCGGCCTGGATGAGGCTACTTGGGAGGACAAAAGATTCGTGTAGGAAGCTTACCCAGAGCTCTTTTCAGAGCTAGAGTGAAAACACCGAGGACGGTGTTACTTCCAGGGGGGAATTTGTGACAGCTTCATTAAGGATAAATAGTTGTTAAGTAGTTAAAAGACAATTTTTATTATTGTTTCAGGAAAAAAGACTGGAATTATTATTATTTGTTTAAAAATTTATTTTCACTAGTAATTATTTATGAATAATAAATCAGTTAAGAGAGTTAACTTCATAAAAGTAAAAGCTAATGGTAAATGTTTCCAGAAACTAGAAAGTGGTTGGGGACAGTTGGAAACAGTTACCTTCTCCTTTGGGGATAAGAGATTGATCCTAGTGAGGATTAGGGGTTCTGATCTGGGTTGAAGGAAGAGTGTGGAATTCCAGAGCTAGTAGAGACCAGTGGATAACATTTAGTAATCCTGAAAATATTTTCTGGTACTGACTGGACTGGGCATCCTAAGGTCACAGCAGAAAATAAATCCATTGTTAACCCATACCATCCAGGACTGGAGCTCAGGGGCAAGAAAAGGACGTGATTTCCTCTCTTGAAGGTTGGGAGGACCACAGTTGTAGCTTACAAATTCAGATAAGTATCTGTGTATGCTCAGAATAATTAAGTATTGAATATTTTGTAGAAATTTGTTGAATAATGAAGATTTATCCACTGATATTATCCTAGTCACACACTAATTCGAATTCATGCATAACACATAACCTCTTCTACAATTGATCATCAATATGCGGAAATAGAAACAGTCACATGCACACATAAACGCAATGTAATGGGGAAAGCTTATAGCTGAAAACCCCCAGCTATTTTGTATATTATAATGGAAGAGAACATCTAACAATCTTAGTACAATACTCCTCAAAAGTACTCAGTACTGTCTCCAAAAGTTACACACAAACTAGCTCAGTTTTGAACAAGTCACAGGTTCAAAACTCATCCACTATTTGCCTGCCTCTACTGCGCAATCCAAGTTGGTGTAATGAGAGATCCAAGTTTGAATCTCCTTGGCTTCAACTACGCAATCCTCATGGGAAATCTCCTCCAATGCTTGTGCAAATCTCATGCACAACTAATGTCGCAACTAATAGCAAACTCACCCTTTCATCTACTTCTTCCACTCGTCTTCACTGAACTGTCCATGCACAGCAGTCAACTGGTGTGTTCTTTAGTTGAATAATGAGTTAATGTTTAGTGAATTAAATAATATTTAATTCACCTCACTCATCTCTAGTGTATTAGCCAGTTAAACTAAATACAACTAGTTCAACTAAGTTAACCCGAACACAACTCCACCAACTGTCTCATCAACTCCATCAAACTCCGCCACTTGAGTTCTAACTGAAGTCAACCATGCATGAGCTCACCAAACCCCTAGGAATAGCGTAATTCCTTCTGTCAGGTGCATGGGCCACATCCGTAGCTCCAACTGAAGTGTTGCAAGAGGATAAAATGAAGTTTATAGTCCAAATATTATTAAGGGCTAATAATATTTGACTGACCTATTTTTAGACAGGCAGTCTAAAAATAGACTTCGACCTGTATGTCTAAAAATAGAGGTCCATATATTTTTTACCAACTCGACCAATCATCCAAGAATAGCATACTGCAACTCCTAGACCATGCTCCATATGTCTAAAAATAGACATAGTCTAAAAATAGACTTTGCGCCAAAAATAGCCTGCGGGCCCACTTAGTGAAGGCGACTTCATTTCACTAAGCTCCATTATCTTGTTGCATTTTCAACACTCCCTCTCAACAAGATATGGATTATTTACAACCCCTATCCTGCCTCTATGGAATTCGAATTTTCTCTTGGTGAGCGCCTTTGTCAAGATGTCAACATCCTCATCCTCCGTGGGAATATATGAAAGTAACATGATTCTCCGCTGCACACAATCTCTGATATGATGGTACCTGATGTCAATGTTTTTGGATCTATCATGAAATACTGGATTAGCCGAGAGTTTAATGCAACTCTGGTTATCACAATAAATCACAGTAGGCTCCAAGTGCAACCCGAACAATCCGACGAGGATCTTCCTCATCCAAATAGCCTCGCATGCAACCAAGCTTGCTGCCATGTACTCGGCCTCTGCTGAACTGAGTGCCACGGAACTCTGTTTCCTACTGTACCAAGAAACTGTTGTCGACCCGATACTGAAGACTCCTCCAGATGTGCTCTTTCTGTCCGTTGGGCTTCTTGCCCAATCTGCATCAGTGAAGCCGCTAAGCTTCGCTCCATCCTCCTATCTATACCATAGACCATATCCCGATGTGCCACTAAGATAATGCAATACATGCTTGCCTGCCTTCCAGAAGAGCTTGGTAGGCTTAACCATAGCTTGCGAAAGCTGGTTAACAGCATAGCATATATCGGGTCGTGTATTGACCAGATACATAAGCGACCCCACCAACTGTCGATAGACAGTGGCATCCACTACCTCCGCTGAAGTAGCATCCTCCTTCCTCCAACCACCAAGAAGAGGAGTATCAACAAGCTTGCAGCCATGCATGTTGAACCTCTCCAGTATCTCCCGGGCATACTTACCCTGAGAAACAAACAGTCCTCCACTGTGCTACCAAATCTCCAATCCTAGGAAATAATGAAGGAGGCCCAATTCCTTCATCTCAAACTCTCTAGCAAGGTCCTCCTTGCATGAAAGTATCAACAGCTCATCACCCATCAAAATCAGATCATCTACATACATTACAATGATCAGCAACTTCCCCTCCACCACAATCTGGTACAGGTTAGGATCCGCCTCACTCTTGGAGAATCCAAGTCTGGTGAAATAACTGTCTATCCGTGTGTACCAAGCACGAGGTGCTTGCTTCAGCCCGTACAGTGCTCTCTTGAGTCGGCAAACATGCGACTCACTGCTGAAGATCTCGAAACCTTCGGGCTGCTCTATGTACACCTCCTCCTCAATGACTCCGTTGAGGAACACAGTCTTCACATCCATCTGATGGATGTGCCACCCCATCTGCGCTGAGAGAGCTAGGATCGTTCGTATGGAAGAGTACCTTGTGACAGGTGCAAAGGTCTCCTCATAATCGATCCCCTCGATCTGTGAGAAGCCACGGGAAAAAAATCTTGCCTTGTACTTCTCCACACTCCCGTCAGCCGCCTGCTTCACTTTGTAGATCCATCGCGAACCCACCACTGATTTCCCCTCCGGTCGCAGGACAATCTCCCATGCATTGTTTCTAACAATCGAATCACACTCTTCCACCATGGCATCTACCCATGCGGGTTCCTCCACAGCTTCCTCGAAAGAGGATGGTTCTGTCACGACACATTTTTCTCTGAGCCATGTATCAGTGTATAGGTACGGTATTTGTCTCTGTTTACTTGTTGTCTTTAGGTGGATCCTAAAACCTCTCTCTTAATCTTGAACGGGTCGCTCGAACGCGCGAGTGCGCGCCGCCCTGCGATGGTTGGCGGCTGCGTGAGTGGTTCTTCCACTCCATGAACTTCTTCTTGTGGTTGATCCACATCCTAAAGCTCATCTTTAGGAACTAATAGCTCCTCATCTGCATGCAAGTGTGGCTCCCTCTCAAGCGAACACTTCATGGCTTTCTCCTCATGAAATTTGATATCCCGTCGCACCACAGTCTTGCGACTGTCTGGAAAATACACACGATAGTTGTGGGGCGTATCAGTGTACCCCACAAATATCCCAACCTCTGTGATCGGATCCGACTTCTTTAAGCGTCCTTCGTCACATGCATGTAGACAGGTGAGCCAAAAATTCTCAGATGAGAAATATCAGGCCTCTTGCCAGAAAACGCCTCATCCGGTGTACTCATGCCAATTATCTTGTGAGGACAACAGTTCTGCACATACACTGTAGTATTGCATGACTCAGCCCACAAGTGAAGGGGTAGGCCCTGATCATGCAACATCGCCCGTGCAGCACCCACGATCGTTCTATTCTTCCGCTCAGCAACCCCTTTCTGTTGTGGGTTATGGGGTGCGATGAGCTCTCTCTGAATCCCTTCTGCACTGCAAAAGTCCTTGAATTTAGTAGAGATGAATTCACCACCATTGTCGCTCCTAAGAGCCTTCACATGCTCGATTCCTTCTCAGCAGTACATGAATTCACATAACGAATATGTCCTCGCTCTTCTTCTACATGAAGAATATCCGAACGCCAAGAAAATCATCAACAAAGATGCGTGCCGCATACTGTGACTGCGAAAGGACCACACACGTCTGTGTGAACTCTCTCAAGGATCGTTGTGGCATGACTATCCTTCTCGTGAAAAGTGGCTTTCACATATTTTCCCAAGGTACACCCCTTGCACTGATCTGACTGCGCAAGAGTGCCCTTAGGAAGCCCAGTAGAAATCTGCTGCAGTATCTTCAAAGCGCCATGGTGAAGGTGGCCCAATCTCCTGTGCCACAGCTCACCATCATCCCGACTCACCACTGCTTCTGCCTTGCTTGCCATTGCTGCGCAGCCATCTACTTGCAACTGATAAAGGTTCTTGACTCAAACCCCTATCTTCCGGGTCTCTCCAGTTGTCTTACTGCGCAAGAAAGCCTTTCCCTCGCTGAAGACCACATCATACCCCTTGTCTTCCAACATCGCCACAGAGATCAGATTCTTCATCAATCCTGGAACATGCAATACTTCCTTCAATACAAAGGGTTTACCAGACTCCCTCTCAAAGGAAATGGTACCGATACCGGTCGCACTGTATCTACCATCATTGCCAATCTCGATGTGCACTCCAAGATCTTTTTCCTCCAGATCTGAAAACAGATCCCGATCTCCTGTCATGTGAAATGATGCACCACTGTCCAAGAACCATACTGATCTCATCACACTTGAGACCAAGCATGCGATCAGTGAAAAATCCAGTTCAAACTGGGAGGCCAATGCCTCTCCCGCTGCAGATCCAGCAGCCTTCTTATTTTTCTTCTTCTGCCCGGACAATATGTGGCATAGTGTGCGTTGCAATCTAAACGATTGAAAACACTTCACCTTGGACATGTCTTGCTTCTTGCCTTTCGCTCCAGACTGAGAAGCTTTCTTGCTCTTCCCCTTCTTTGCTTTGGCAGCCAAAGTGCAATTTTCTTCATCAGATGCCTTTGATGAAGATCCGTCCCTGGTAGTTCGCCTTATCTCCTCTTGCATGAGATCTGCCCAAAGTCGCTCCCATCCCGGCAACTTCTCCCAACCATTGACAGAGTCCTGATAGGAATGCCAACTCTTTGGAAGACCAAGGAGAGCCAGGTCCACCAAGTCCTCTTCATCGACAGTCACCCCCACACTTACCAGCTCATCTCTGCATTAAGTGAACTTCGTGAGGTACTTGGCGATACTGTCACCTTTCTCCATCTTAATGTTTTTGAGTTTATCCTTGAGCACCAGCTTCCTTTGGTCGCTCTTGCTCTGGAATAGATTTGTCAACTCTTTCCACATCAAATATGGAGAAGCTTTTCCATGCAGGCTGGATACAATGTGATCCTTCACGCCCTCCAACATAATCCTTCGACATTTCGCCATCTTCTTTTGCCAAGCCTCAACTTCAGCAGGATCAATAGGCTTTTGGACATCCATATCTACGAACTCCTTCAGCCCATTATCATCTAATACCGCTTCCATCCGATCTTTCCATGTAACATAATTCGAACTACCTTCAAGGGCATATTCGAGTCGCAAACCGTTGAAAGACATTTCAACTCCGGCACCAAGAAAACAATCTGCTACAAAATTCGAATTCCAAGCTCAAAAACTCAACTGCTTTTGGATCTGTGAGAACAAATTATTTCTAGCACAGAGATCGACTGTAAGGGCATTTACTGGATATATCACCTTTCAGAGAAAGGATGGATCCAGAGGCTACCTGGCCCGTTACAGACTCTATCTACCGAAACAATTGTAATCACTGTAATATATCCCGATGATCAATTCGCTCTGATACCATGTAGAAATTTGTTGAATAATGAATATTTATCCACTGAGATTATCCTAGTCACACACTAATTCGAATTCATGCATAACACATAACCTCTTCTACAATTGATCATCAATATGCGAAAATAGAAACAGTCGCATGCGCACATAAACACAATATGTAATGGGGAAAGCTTATAGCTGAAAACCCCTAGCTATTTTGTATATTATAATAGAAGAGAACATGTAACAATCTCAGTACAATACTCCTCACAAGTACTCAGTACTGTCTCCAAAAGTTACACACAAACTAGCTCAGTTTTGAAGAAGTCACAGGTTCAAAACTCATCCACTATTTGCCTGCCTCTATTGCGCAATCCAAGTTGGTTGAATGAGAGATCCAAGTTCGAATCTCCTTGGCTTCAACTGCGCAATCCTCATTGGCAATCTCCTCCAATTCTTGTGCAAATCTCATGCAAAACTAATAGCAAACTCACCCTTTCATCTACCTCTTCCACTGGTCTTCACTGAACTGTCCATGCACTACAGTCAACTGATGTGTTCTTTAGTTGAATAATGAGTTAATGTTTAGTGAATTAAATAATATTTAATTCACCTCACTCATCTCTAGTGTATTAGCCAGTTAAACTAAATACAACTAGTTCAACTAAGTTAAACATAACACAACTCCACCAACTGTCTCATCAACTCCACCAAACTCCGCCACTTGAGTTCTAACTGAAGTCAACCATGCATGAGCTCACCAAACCCCTAGGAATAGCGTAATTCCTTCTGTCAGGTGCATGGGCCATATCCGTAGCTCCAACTGAAGTGTTGCAAGAGGATAATCTGAAGTTTATAGTCCAAATATTATTAAGGGTAAATAATATTTGACTGACCTATTTTTAGGATAGGCAGTCTAAAAATAGACATCGACCTATAGGTCAAAAAATAGAAGTCCATCTATTTTTACCAACATGACCAATACTCCAAGAATAACATACTGCAACCCCTGAATACATGCTCCATATGTCTAAAAATATACATAGTCTAAAAATAGACTTTGCGCCAAAAATAGCCTGCGGGCCCACTTAGTGAAGGCGACTTCATTTCAATAAGCTCCATCATCTTGTTGCATTTTCAACATATTTCTCATCTGGATAAGTATAGTAAAATTGTTGTGTTCATCATATAGGATTGTTGTTATTGGTAGGATTTTAGATTTTGTAGATAGAGCTCAATCTCTAAGTTAATGAATTCCTATCATGTCATTTTCAGATTTCTTTTTATGGAATGCTATAATTTGTATGTAAAATGACATTAGGATATATTCTTGAAAGAAAACAGGAAAACACAATAGTAACAGTCTACATAATACAAAAATGCCTGTATGTATTTGTACCAAGAACAGGAAGTTCATTAATTATTTTCTTTACTGATAAGAGGGAGTTTTTGGTCATGGGTATGGGTGGAACCCTAACCCAAGACCTGTCGCTTCCCTGTAGCATCTATACACGGACACATTAGGAGGTGGTCTAGACACCGGTTATTTACCTAGAAAGAAAGTATGCGGTGAAATAAAAGTAAAAGTTACATGACATGCACTCTTATATATATAGAGAGAGACAAAAGGAAAAAAAGTATATTACAAGAAAACTTGAGGGAAGACTGTATTCCAGGTTCAACAAATACCATATCAATATGAATGAACAAATAGATTAAATAGGGAATAAATCTAGAACAGAATGAGTACATGTAGCTTCGAAAATCAAAACATCGGTATATTAAAATGGAGAGAAGTCTTTGTAGTCCTTATAACATATGCAGTCTCATAAGATGAATATAAACTTCAGAGAAGTAAATGAATTTTACACGACAGTTGCATTACATTTCTACCCCTGAGGAAAGAAAGAGATTCTGGAATGGAACCCATGCATCTCTGTAATATACATGCTGAGTTAAAAGTTAAGTATGGACAGAACCTTTCCCCTCCTAAAACCATACTTGAAAATTAACAATAACAAGCGAACAGCTAAAGTCCCAAAGGCTTTGGCCTCCCAATAAGAATCCACAATATTTATATAAAAGAAAATTGTATCATGGCAAAAGCGTCTCCAACAGACTCAACATCGATCGAAGCCCAAAATCAACGGGGATTCGAGTACAGCTAAACGATATTAGAGTTCTTGAGATGCTTGAAACATGATAGCATAGTTTTTATGAGTACTTGTGTGAGCATGCAAGGAATTAGCAAGTGTTGACGCATGTAGAACCCCAAACAAAAATGCAAAGTGAGGAAGCGGTCGACGAAACAAGGACCAACCTGAAAACAGAACCATTCAAAAGATTAAGAGACTGTAAATACTTTACTCCAAACCTTATAATCATGTTTCTTAACTCAAACGCAAAGGGAAAAGGAATGTTAAAACAATACAAAAGAATTTGGTAGAGTTATACCTGTGTAACGAATTGTATTCTGACAGTAAACACTAGTTCATAACCCTGTAACTCATTTTAAGTATTGAGTTAATCTTGAGTAAATACGTGTAAGGAAAATTTCTTAAATCCGGTTTAGTGGGCAGAATAATTTCTTTACCTGGGAAATTTACAGTGAGAAGCTTGCAATGCTGAAGTGGGCAGCATAACCGCAACGATTAAGGACTTAACTTTGCTCCGTGACTCACAGTGCTCGTAATAGCAAACTCCAGTACACTTTGTTGCGGCCCAAGGGCGGCCTATACCTGTGCATCCTCAATCTCTTCAAAAGAGAATAATAGAAGAGGTAGAGCCAAAGTCCGGGAGCCAGGACATAGCAATAGTAGTAAGTTACATGAGCAAAAGAGTTTAACCACCGGGATAATATCAAACAAATCAGAATTCCTAGGGTTGGCGGGAATATCTAAGAGACATTCTCTCCTAAATGCTGACCATCGATTATCCTTTAGATAACGGTGGAGATCTCATGCATTCAACGAGCAAAATCGCAAGAATCATGGCGGTCCTCAGATGTGTCTGAAGTTATTAATGGAAAGTACCGATAGCACTAAAAGCTCTGACGTGCCAGGTAAGTCTCAATTTTAATGAATATAATCAAATATTCTAATATAGTTCTAAGGTTTTGTGCGGATGAAAAAAAATATATAACTCAAACACATATTAACCCGAACTATATTGTGTGACAATTTTTATTCATGATAAGTGGTGTCAGGTTATACAAATGAAAAATTTAAGTGTTATATGATTTATATAGTCACAAAATTGAAGCAAATCCAATGTAATATAGAAATCATGGTAAGCATTAATGGTAAGAATTAATAATCTTAATTAGTATATGGGAAACATAGTAATTTTTTTTTCATGGTTATGCATGTTACACAGAGAGAGAGAGAGAGAGAGAGAGAGAGAGAGAGAGAGAGAGTATGTTTTGGGGGTGAGAAGGAGAGACAAGGGGAGATATAGATATAGATGGAGGGTGGGTGAAAGGGAAGAAGAGGGAGGCAAAGAGAGGGAGTGAGGAAGAAATATAGATATGGAGAGAGAGAATGGGGGAGAGAGAGAGAGAGAGAGAGAGAGAGAGAGTATATGTTTTGGGGATGAGAAGGAGAGACAAGTCTTCTATTATCTGAGTTATTACTATCTATATTTAATTCCAAATTAAAATAATTAGCATATTCACTACGAATGAAGAGTAAAAGAGAGAAAGAGAGAAGTTTCAACATGTTTACCAAAATGGCTAGTCAAATTTTCCCACAACTAGATGATATTATTATTATTCAAACTATGAGAACTATATATTAACAATCTTTCTTAGAAAGTAAAGCTACTATGATCTAGTTTTTGTAGCTGAAGTTGGAGGGTGTCAATCTACAACATTATTTCCTCATGAACCTCACTCCTTTCCACCAATATTTATCCATGATATTTTCATTTTCCAATATAAATCTGTCGGGTAAAGGTATTTGAGACTCTATCTTGCAATGCATTGGTAGGAATTACCACTCCTCAAATGCTCAAGATAGAAGGATATATCAAGAAGAAAAAGGTAATAGTGTTTATTGATTTGGGTAGTACCCACAATTTTATTCATTGTAAGATAGCCAAGGAATGGAACTGCTTCCTATATCCACCACCAGTGTTTCAAGTAATGGTTGAAAATGGAGGAACTATAAATTTCTCTGGAAAGTGTCATAATATAAATCTAACCATGGGGGAATATGTGTTAAATATTCTAATGATTTTCATTCCAATGGATGGTGTTGACATTGTACTAAGATTGCAATGGTTACAATCTTTGGGGGCGATAGATTTTAATTCAAGAACTTTCTTGATTTTTTTTTGGGAAGGAAAGGAAGTTGAATTAAGGGGTGTCACACAAAAACCATAAAATATAATCAAATCTAATGGCATGAAAAATATTATGAATAAATAACAACGGGGTTCAAACATCAAAATCATATATTTCTCTAGATCTCCAAAAAGTCTTGGACAATCATTCCAAGGTATTTTAGACTCCCAAATAACTCCCGATTAGACTCCCAAATAACTCCCGATTCCAGGAAGTGTTCCTCCAAACATCGGGCTTTACATATATCCCTATGCCCAAAAGAGTGAAATTAAATGTATGGTTTCAGAAATGCTAGAGGTTCGTATAATTAAACCTAGTCAAAGTTCTTTCTTTGATCCAGTGGTATTGGTGCACAAGAAGGATGGATCATGGCATGTGTATCTAGATATTTGGAGCTCAACAAGGTCATTATTAAAGATAAATTTCCCATTCCTTTCATTGATGAATTTTTGGATGAATTACATAGAGAAATTTACTTCCCCAAGTTGAATATTCGTTCCAAATATCATCAAATTAGAATGAAGATTGAAGACATTCAGAAGCCACGAGGGTCATTATGAATTTTTGGTCATGAAGACCTTCCACATTTCAAGGTTTGATGAATTCCATTTTCAAACCCTTCCTTATAAAATTTGTGTTAGCAGTTTTTGATTATATACTAACATACAACAAGTATTGGAAATATCATGTTCAATATGTTGACGGGGTACTCAAACTATTGTAGGAGAAACAATTATATGCAAAAACCTCCAAATGTTTCTTTGGAGTACAGGAGGTGAAATATTTGGGTCATGTTGTATCTCATGAGGGTGTTAAGGTAGACCCTAACAAAATTAAAGTCATTAAGGAATGGAAAATACTCACAACCATAAAGCATCTTCGAGGATTTCTCGGTTTGATAGGGTATTATCGCAAGTTTTTTAAGAATTATGGAAAAATAACAGCACCTATAACAACATTAGTGAATAAATATGCATTTTCTTGGCCCTCTAGAAGCAATTAAGGCCTTTAAACATCTTAAAGAGGCAATGTGCCAAGCACCGGTCTTATCTATGCCAGACTTCACAAAAATATTTATTGTGGAATGTGATGCCTTAGGAAATGGAATTGGTGTTATTTTAATGCAAGAAGGAAGACCCATTTCTTTTGAAAGTCATCCAATCAAAGGAAAGTATTTACACAAACCTATTTATGACAAGGAAATGTTGGCAATACTACATGCACTAAATAAATGGTGACCTTACCTAATGGGAAGACACTTCAAGGTAAAAACAGATCATGAGAGCCTTAAATACTTTTTGGAACAAAGATTATCTTTAGAAGAGCAGCCAAAAAGGGTCACAAAGATGTTGGGTTATGACTTTGAAATCATCTAAAAAAAAGGGAAGAAAAATGTTGTTGTCCATGTACTCTCAAGAAAGGATGAGGATGTGAAAGCATTATTTTGTGTTATTTCTATTATCCAATTAGATTGGATAACTGAAGCAAGGAATGAATGGAAGAATGACAAAGAGATGTGGACACTCATTCAAAATTTCCAGCAAGATCCCAATATATCTAATACATTTAGCTGGGAAAATTATTCATTATGGTACAAAGATCGCTTATATCTTTGTAATAATTCCCAAATTAAAATATATATATATATATATTCTTTTGGAATTACACACCTATCCCTTAGGAGGGCACTCAAAATTTTTACAAACTTACCACAGGTTCAAGAAGGAATTTTTTTTTGGATGACCTTAAATTTGATATTCAGAAGTTTGTGGAATAATGTTTGGTTTTCCAACAAAATAAAGTTAAGACAATTAAGACCTCGGATCTATTACAACCTTTAGGCATTCCAGGTTAGCGTTGGGAGGAGGTCTCAATGGATTTTATCGCAAGCTTACGCAAGTCTGAAGGAAAGAGTATCATCATGGTGGTTGTTGATAAGCTTACTAAGTATGCATACATTTGTGCATTATCTTATCCTTTTAAATCCAGTACAACTACTACTTCATTTATGGAAACAATTCAAAAGCTACTTGGAAATCCAAAGATTATTGTAAGTGACAGAGATCCCATTTTCATTTGAAATTTTTGGACGAAATTATTTTACTGTCTTGGTACTCAATTACCTCATAGCTCATCTTATCATCCTCAATATGATGGGAAAGCTGAGATAGTGAACAAATTCTTAGAAGGATATCTTTGTTGCTTTATATCTGATAAACAAACACAATGGGTCAAGTGGTTACATCGGTGGTATAACATTTATTTCCATATTTTAGCAAAAATGACCCCATTTATGGCAGTTTATGGATATCATCCACCATCCATCATATCATATTTAAGAGAAAATTCTAAAGTACAAATAGTGGAAGATCACATCGAGCATCAACAAAAATTTCTCCAAAAATTAAAGGATAACCTCACTCTAGTGCATAATCGAATGAAGTAACAAGCATATCAACATCGCAATGAAAGAATTTTTTATTTAGGTGACTGGGTATATTTATGGCTACAACCATACAAACAAATTTCCCTCAAGCAAGCTAAGAAGGATAATAAATTATCACCCAAGTATTATGTTCCTTACAAGGTGTCGCAAAATATTGGTACTATGGCACATAAATTGGAGTTGCCTGCATCTTCTTGAGTACACCCAATTTTCCATGTTTCATGCATAAAGAAGGTTATCGGTGAGAAGCTCCTAGTTCAAACAGTGTTTCCAAAACTTGACGAAGAAGGAAAAAACATACTTGAGCCTAAAGTAGTCACGGAAACAAGAACCCGACAGCTACAAAATTGATTAATTTCAAAGTATCTCATTAAGTGGAAGAACTTACCCATTGAAGATTCCACATGGGAGGATCATAATTTTATACAAAATCATTTGGAACTACTCAAGCATTGAGGACAACACATTTTTGAGGGAGAGGGGCATGTTAGGTCCCTATAATAGTAGTGTATCCCCCTTATTTTTATTGTTCGTATAGCCCCCTATTTTTATTGTTGTGCCTATGTATTGCTCATATTGTTATTGTTGTGCCCCATAGAAGACCACATTTGTTATTGTTGTTCCATTTCATTACTATTGTTATGTAGGCTCTGATTATATTGTGACCCCTTAGACTCCTATATATACCAATTAGGTCTTATCATTTGTATCATCCAAGAAATTTTCATTTATGTAATGTAAAGGAGGTTTCTCACTCGAAGAGGATAATTTTTAAGTCGGATCTATCTTTATTATATGAGTTGGTTGTGTAACAGAAGAGAAGAGTGAAACAAGAGAAGTGAGGACTAGTCTCCCTGAGTTTAAAAATGAAAGAGGAGAAAATTTAGAGGAAACCTCCATAAGCATAGAATTCATCAACCTTGAGAATGATGATGAAAAATCCCAACCGAGATTCTAGTCCCTCAGGAGAAGGAGGAACGAACCCAAAATAAAGGAGGAAACTCTTTACTTTGACTGAATAGGGGGACAATATGTTGAAACAATGTAGCAAGAAAGGCTCAATTTGACTTTAGCCTTAGTCAAATTGAGTAAATCGAATTTCCACATCAACAGAACAACTTGGAGGCATTAACTGGTGTGACATGGATCTTGTGACTCAATTAGCTTCATAAATTTGAGTTAGAGGGATTGGAGTTTTTTTATGCATGTTTCATTGCTAAATTTTAGTAATCCAGTTTAGTTATTTTCAGTTTTATTCAGTTAACTGGCCTATAAGTATTGATAGAGTCATTTGAAGGTCAGTTGTGCAGTGGGACAACAGTCTAACTCATAGATATGTCAGTTAATTGGTCAATCAACCAGAAATAGCCAGTGCATGCAGAGAATTCGAATCACTCAGCTGAAGTGGAGATGAAAAGGTAATGTAGCATCAATTTTAGACTAGTTTTGATTTTATAGGTGTTGCATGCAATCAGTGATCAATCCTTGGGAATTACACAATAAATTAGGAGGAAATTCATAAATAACAGGGGCTAATTTCCTCGGGATTTGTGCAAGGAAATAAGAGTCTGATGGAATAATAAAGTGGCTAAGTGTTGGCTAGAGGTTCTTAGTCTGTAGTGAGAATAATTATTCTTTTACAGTTTGAGCTCCAAGTTAGAGCTAGACATTGTAATAGTTTCTTTATTCAACTGAATAATGCAAAGAGGCTTGAGGGGATTTTCCCAGTTGGGTTTCCCTAGACTTCAATTTGTATTTGTGGTTTTTATTATTGCATGTCTATTCATGTTATTATAAATTGTGAATTTCATTCCACAGAATAGTAGAGCAGAATTGTGTCTCTTGATTTTAGATTAAATTTTTTGAGCAATTGCAATTCTATCACCATATTTCTACATGAAAATTGAAATAACAAAGATAAAAAGAAGCTAAAATAACTTCAGTGATGAGCTTATCCTCTATCAAGGAGACCATAAATACGAGGCGAGTGGCTAAGTGTTTTCGAGAGGTCCTTAGTCACTAGCGAGAACAATTATTCTTTTACAGGTTGTTCTCAGAGTTGGAGCTAGCAATTGTAATCATTTCTCTATTCAACTGATTAATGCAAAGAGGCTTAAGGGTTTTTCCCAGTATGTTTCCCCTAGAATTCAACGTGTATTTGTGGTTTTGATTATTGCATGTCTATGCATGTTGTTCTAAATTGTGAATTTCATTCCACAGTTCAGTAGAGTAGAATTGTGTCCCTTGATTTTAGATTAAATGTCTTGAGTAGTTGCAATTCTATCACCATATTTCTACATCAGAATTGAAATATAAAAATATGACAAGAAGCTAAAATAACTTCAATAATGAGCTTATCCTCTATCGAAAAGACCATAATTAAGGGATTGAGGAGCTTGACTTTCCTAAATGAATAGGTAATTTTTTGGATGTTTCTTGATGTTGGACAAGCCAAGAGTGTAGCCCATTGAATCACATTGATCATAGAGAAATTTCTTGCACAATGGAGCAAAGTGTGATACCAGTTGCCATGAGTTGAAATTGCATTACATACCTTGCCTATTTTCTTTTGCTTCCAATTGCCCCAACCATATAGTGAGAATTAAAAAGGGTGACATGTAGCTATCCATGAATTCAAGTGTTGACATGATACCACCCCATCTTAAAAAAAATTATATATTACTATATTATAAACCTTCGTGTATATTCAACTATACTATAAACCATATATATATTATTTATATTACTCTTGTAACATAAAATATAGTAATTAACCTATTAAAATATTTTTAATAATATAATATAACAAATTTATAATGAAAAGTATAATATAAATTGTGCATTCTTCTTTATAAATAATAATTATTTTAATATTTTTCACTATTTTCAAACTTAAATAATATATAATTGTATTATAGAAATTTAATTTATTATTATAATAATATAATAAAATACATTATAAGATTATATTGTTTATTTTTATTATAATATATTATAATAATTTTAAGGTATTATATATGAATCATATGTCAAATTATTATTTAAATTGATATTACATAAATCATTTTTAAACTATTATTGAAGATGGAGTTTTAATTCCGGGACCTATAAAAATCTAAAAGAAAAAGGATTTAGAAAATCTAGTTTTTACTAGAATGAGTTAGCTTTATATTATATTTATATAATTAATCAACCAGGAAACATGGTTCATTTCATATATATATATATATATATATATATATATATATATATATATATATATTATTGTAGATGGAGTTTTGATTCTCGGATTTATATAAAAATATAAAATAATAATAATGATTCAGAAAGTCTAGCTATTTGAAACTTAATGGAATACTTTAAATTTAAAGACAAAATTAACCAAAATGACTCATTATATATATATATATATATATATATATATATATAATTGTTTGAAATAAAATTATTTGAAGGATTTTTGGAAATTATTTAAAATTTCATTTTTATGTTTTAAAACTAGTAAAAAAGTAATCCAAAATCATTATAATTTTGATAGGTTAAAAAATAGGGACATTGTTTTTTGACAAATATTTTGAAAATGAAAGCATCAATTAGCAATTTTAATTTGTTGATCATTTAGGGGTGACTGGAGGAGGGGTCCTTTATGATCCTTGGAAAATCAAAGTTTTAGAGTATTCTACGGGTTTGGAGAAGATGACAGATAATCAACCAAAACACTATGGTTTACTCCAAGGTATTCTTCACACCAAATAATTGCATGTGTTTTCTATGATTGTTATGGTTTACTCCAAGGTATTCTTCACACCATATAATTGAAGGTTTCTTCTCTAATTGTGTTGGGTGACTCAGTTTTTAATAATTTAGTATTTGGTCAAAGGATCTTACAAAGTTCTATATAATCTCCTAAATTGAATTGAGAGGGTATCAAAAGATATCCCAAATATCACATTCTAAGGGATAATAACCAAGAAGAAGATCAATGTGTCAACCAAAGTTGCAATTTGAAGTTTGGAGAGTTGATGGTTAATGGTTAATTAAGACAATCCTCTATCCCTTGATGGATTAAGCATGAATCCTATACTCAAATATCAAAATTTTGGGGGGGCATTCTAAGGGGTAATAACCAAGAAGGAGATCAATGTGTCAACCAAAGTTGTAATTTGAAGTTTGGAGAGTTAATGGTTAATTCTTAATTAAGACAATCCTCCATCCCTTATGGATTAAGCATGAATGCTACACTCAAATATCAAAAATTTTGGGAGGCTTTAGTCAACTGAAAAATATGTTGTAATCAATGATAATATTTTTAAGCATACTATATTACTACAAGTTTTGTTTAATTTTGGGGTTTTATTGGAAGTTATTCACCTCCAAATACTGATATATGTTTAGTATCAATTGTATTCCTCTTCAATTTTAACTCTTTTAGTATCACAAAATTAATTAACTCTTTCATCCCAAGACATTTTGAGAATTGACCAACATTGAATGTCATTGTGGATCTCTTAAAAGTTAGTTCTTATTTTAGCAATGTTTATATATTCTTTACAATGGTCATTATATTAGGATTGATCACTTCTTTATAATATCTTAATTTTCAATTATATTTTAAATTTTGATATAATATTATTTTTATTTGCAAAACAATCCCAATTTTTATTCTCCAATAATTTAGTATATTGGACATCCTTTTTCCCTCACTTAAATCTGAGATAGTTTTTATTAAAAAATAAATAAAAATAGAAAACCTTATATATATGATAAAAATAATATTTAAAAAATTTCTATAAATTACTTATTAATAACAATTAACCATCATAATGTATTTGATTTAGAAAATTATAAAAGATAAAATTTATAATTATTCATAGAGAAGTTAATTAAAAGATTCAAAACAAAATAAATTTATTAATATGGTTAAACTTCATTATTAAATTTTGCAAAAAATATATATAGTTTTTAGAAATTGATAATATAAGGTTGATTTCAATAACTACCACTATAATTAAAGGTGAACAACTTGTTTACTTTAAGACATTTAAAGAAAAATTGTTTTTCATTTTTAACTCTTTTAGTATCACAAAATTAATTAACTCTTTCATCCCAAGACATTTTGAGAATTGACCAACATTGAATGTCATTGTGGATCTCTTAAAAGTTAGTTCTTATTTTAGCAATGTTTATATATTCTTTACAATGGTCATTATATTAGGGTTAATCACTTCTTTATAATATCTTAATTTTCAGTTATATTTTAAATTTTGATATAATATTATTTTTATTTGCAAAACAATCCCAATTTTTATTCTCCAATAATTTAGTATATTGGACATCCTTTTTCCCTCACTTCAATCTGAGATAGTTTTTATTAAAAAAAAAAAAAATAGAAAACCTTATATATATGATAAAAATAATATTTAAAAAATTTCTATAAATTACTCATTAATAACAATTAACCATTATAGTGTATTTGATTTAGAAAATTATAAAAGATAAAATTTATAATTATTCATAGAGAAGTTAATTAAAAGATTCAAAACAAAATAAATTTATTAATATAGTTAAACTTCATTATTAAATTTTGCAAAAAATATATATAGTTTTTAGAAATTGATAACATAAGGTTGATTTCAATAACTACCACTATAATTAAAGGTGAACAACTTGTTTACTTTACACTTTCACTAACTTGTTAAACAAAATTTTCTAAGAGAATTATATATCAATTTTATATTAATAGAAACACCTTATATTAATATAAGCGTACTCATGACAATTTTCTATGCTCATGACAATTTTCTGGTTAATTATAATCAAAATAAAAAAGAGATTTTTAGAAACTTAAGCTTAAGTTGTTTAATGAGATTTTTTTAAAAACTTTAGGTTAAGTTGTTTAATAATTACATTTTCTTGAAATTGTTTTATATGATTTTGAAATTGTTTTGTCAGATTTTGATGAAAAAGTTTATTTCGTCTATAAGTTAAACTAGCCATTAATATATATATAAAGAGTATATATTAGTGTTTAATGGATGGTAGGATGTGGAAGTTGATTGGTTTAGTGTGATTGTTTATTTGTGTTAAAAGAGAAAGGTTGTATTTATGAGAGAGAGGGGTATCATTTAATTATTTAATTTTTTCTAATTAAAATTTTGTTAAAATTATGTAAATTTATAATTATTTTGAAAAAGTATTTTTGATAGAGAGAGATATAGAGTAATAAAAATTTGTTGTTCAAGATTTCCCAAAGAGAACCGTGTAATGATTTTGTCAGTTCATTGTTGAGATGGTTACTCCATCCATCAATAGGGAGTAACCATCCATCATTTTATAGGATTTTGAAATTGTTTTGTGGGATTTTGATGAAAAAGTTTATTTCATCTATAAGTTAAATTAGGCATTAATATATATGAAGAGTATATATTAGTGTTTAATGGATGGTAGGATGTGAAAGTTGATTGGTTTAGTGTGTTTGTTTATTTGTATTAAAAGAGAAAAGTTGTATTCATGAGAGGGATATCCTTTAATTATTTATTTTTTTCTAATTAAAATTTTGTTAAAATTATGTAAATTTATAATTATTTTGAAAAAGTATTTTTGATAGAGTAATAAAACTTTGTTGTTCAAGATTTCCCAAAGTGAACCGTGTAATGATTTTGTCCGTTCAATGTTGGGATGGTTACTCCATCCATCATTAGGGAGTAACCATCCAAAATGCTCGAGGGACTAAATCATTCCACAATTTTTTTCAGATATCTCCAACAATATGAACAATTGTGGAAGCCTCCCATCGCTTAAAACAATTGTTTTTTTAATTAAATAATTTTTTCTATTTCGATTAAAAATTATGTAATTTTCTTATATTAATAGATGTAGTTTTTTAGAATAAGATTTTCAAAATTTTAAGTTAATTATCAATAGATTTTTAACTATCAAATTTTGACTAGTACACCATAAAAATTTTGGCAAAGATTTAGAAAATCTAAAAGAATATTTTAAAAATATGACTTATAGCTGTCAAATATCAGGATTTTTACTGTCAAATTTCAAGATTTTAACTGTTGAGACGGTTCTCGATTCTTGATGGAGAGGTCACTGGTCTGTCCATTTTTTTTTTTTTTATGGAGGGGGTGGTTCTTGATGGAGAGAGTCACTGATCTGTCCAATTTTTTTTTTAGGGAGGGGGTCGTTCTTGATGGAGGGGTCACTCACTGGTTCTCCGTTTTTGATGGAGGGGTCATTGGTCTGTCCAATATTTGATGGAGGGGGTTACTGTCCAAATTTCGAATTTCAAATTTCAGCCGCGAACTCTCCTCACTTGGTTTCACGGGGTGCAGTACCTACTCTACCGTCTTTGGGATCCTTTTTTTGCACATCTTCCAAGAGGCTAACACCAAGGCAGACTCTTCCTAAACAAGGTTTAGAAGAGGCTAACACGAAGGCAGACTTTCTTTCTCAACAGGGTTGACTGAAAAGTATTTACTCGGCTTTTCGGGATCTTCCTTTCTTACACATTTTTCAGAAAGCTAACACCAAGACAGACTCTCTTTCTAAAGAGGGTTTACTCTAGTTTTGTTTACTCCTCTAGTTTGGGCATATTCAGGTTCAGCATTTCAGAAACTCCTCTAAGCTCCCCTAGCTGTGGCCCCTTATCTGGTTTTTTTTAAATGTTTGTTGGTTTTTAAGCTCTCCTAGCGGTGGCCCCTTATCTGGTTTCTTTTAAATGTTTGTTTGTCTTTTTCACCTCAGGCTTGTGGTTCTTCTTACTCAACTGGACCTTCTTCGAGAGGTTTTCTTTTTAGTTTCTGGAGGTTTATCTTGCTAGGCAGGTTTTTTTTGAGTTTCTGGAGGTTTATCTTGCTGGGCTCCGCTGTTTATGGGCTGTTTTTGCTAAGTTCTATATCAGTTTGCAGGCAGTTTTCTTTAACAGCTTTCCTCTCTTGCTAGTTGATGGAACTTCGTACGGTTTTGTTGATTACATAATATAAACAACTTAGTTTTTTTTTCTTCTTAAAAAAGAGGTGAGAAAATTTGGCATAAAATTTTAAAAATCTGACTTGCAGGTGTCAGATTTCAAGATTTTCGAGATTTTATTTAGATTTTTTATGGCAAATGTTATTTCTAAGTCCATCGGTCCATAAATGCACCAAGCAAGAAATTCCCACCATAAGATTAAAGCAGGGCATTCCTGCCATAAGATTAAAGCAGGGCATCGTCCTGCTGTGGGCATTTCCTTTCCTGCCTCGGTCCCAAACAGTCAGAGTTATCTGAACTTGACAGCCACATTAATTAGTCTGCTGTAGTCCACAGAATTCCGCTTCTGAAAAAAGCTGAAAAGATAAAAAATTTAGCAAGACACAGACAAAAATAGCAGTGTTACCTACCCAACCAAGGCAGGTACATTACCGCGGAGTCGTCTAACGAGCTGGAGGAATTGCCGAGACAGTCAAAATTGGTCGGAATCCGGGCCAAAAAAATTTAAAAAATCTTGCAGAAACAGTGTTTGAATCCTGATTTTGACATTGGAAATGGATTCAGCACTATCAAAAACTTGTAGGACACCCAAAATATTAAACTTTGATAGTTATAACATGGATTTAGAAAAATTCCTGCCAGATTTTCTGAAAATCTTATCAGGATTTTCATGATTTTCAGGGCGATTCCTCTGGCTAGTTAGACTACGGCCATTACCGCCGGTTAACGCGTTCACTCCGCACGAACAGTGTCTCCTGCAAGGCACAAACCGACATTTAAAATATATATAGGGAAATCCTGGAATGCTAAAACGAACGTATTGTGAAAGTCTCAAACAACTTTTATAAATTCACATGGAAAATAAATAAATATATATATATATATATACAAACGGTACGTACACCCTTTAAACCGCGTTCATTGACTACAGTCACACCCAAAAAGCCTAGAGAAACTATAAAACGAAAAAACTGTATATACATCATTCAATCATTGACTAGAGCCAGACAGAAAAACCATAGTTAACCAAAAAAACAAAAAAAAAATTAAATAAACATACGAAAATCGTCCAAACGGCGTTCATTGAATACCGTCAAACTACTAAACGGAACACAGTCCGCTAACTACTAGACGGAACACAATCCGCTTTAGGGTTTTAGCATAAGGCACTGCCACATATAGGATAAGAAATGGATGGCTTTAGGGGTTTAGCACAAGGCAGTGCAACTAATAGGATAAGAAATGGATGACTTGAACGGCTAATTCAAATAATCCGTCTAAATAGGGTTCTGATAAACTTTAATGTGGCCTTCAATTTCTCTCTTGAAAATGACGCCAATCTTGACAGATAACGGAAACGGAATCTTCTCTGAAAGTTGAACACATTTAATGTTTGTCACTACAGTCATTCGCCCATTTGGTTTCCCATAACATCAACTGTTATAGGCTTGGTTTTTTCTCCTTTTCTGTTTATGTCGGGGCAAGCCATTATATTTGATGGAAATATAGATTAGTCAAAGTTAGATGTTATTATCGGGATCAGTG
The DNA here is from genome assembly GCA_034641835.2 of Pinus albicaulis. Classification (NCBI taxonomy): domain Eukaryota; kingdom Viridiplantae; phylum Streptophyta; class Pinopsida; order Pinales; family Pinaceae; genus Pinus; species Pinus albicaulis. The sequence continues at coordinate 862,212,001 of CM076571.1, forward strand.
GAATTTGACGGGCAATTTACCCGTTAGGTGATTTTTCAGTTAAATACAAGCAGAAAATTTGCAAGTCCGTCAACATTCTTTGTGAAAATCATCTGTGAAACTTTGCAGTGACGTTACATAAACTGACGAGATTTGAAATTCCTACCTGAGGGATACTTGAAAATTTTATTTGCTCAACGCTCGTTGAAAAGTTTAATCCCCAAAACTGACTTCTATCCCTTGATCTAGAAAAAAAAACACAAATTTATGTTTTAAAAAAAATATACTTACCAACCAACTGGTCTATGGGAAAAGAAAAAAGAAACAACTTATGTTTTAGAAAGAAAAATAAAGAAAAAAAAACAACTTATGTTTTAGAAAGAAAAATACTCCGCTGAGTGATCGATGATGCCAATCAATTGACAGACAAACATTGACGGCGACGACTGAAAAGAGAAATGGAACGCAATGAATATATATATGTTTATCTGTATATTTTACAATCAGGTCTCTTAGTTTTTTCTGATTTTCGGCGGGTGAGGAATTCCTGAATCCCCTCGGGAGATCCGTAGCATCGTTGCTTGTAGGTTAAATATATTCACAATATCGACGCATGAGCAGCGATTCTTCGCTACAGGCTTTTAGAGAGAGAGAAAAAATCCTGGGCGAAGTCCTTAGCTGGAAGCAGAACTGCAGGCTGCTCTGCAACTATATATGCCTCCTTGTTTGAACACGTGAGCCGAAAGATCGGCTAAATAGGCCAAAAAGAACGCCGGAAACGAAGACGGCGTCCTGATGCGCGCTTCAGGAGACATCTTGGGCCATGGTCATATGACAGAGCCTGCTTGGCCGTGGCTGAAAAGACGATCTCCTTCGCATGTGGTGGCTGGATGGGCGTATGAGAGCCGTGAGGGCTCTTTTCACCCATTCGCCTTCCACACCGCCGATCCTTACCAACGAATTCGTCATGGCAGATCTCCTCGCATTTAGCTGCGAATGCGTAGACGAGGAGTGACTACTACTATTTCTATGAAGGCTGCAACGGAACGAACCAGGATGGTTCGTGGGCGAACACATACACGTCTTTCTAGGCGGAGCACAGGGAATGGACTTCCTGGGGGCGTCTCCTTTTGGTGTAATGGGACGCCGCGACGAGGATCTGTCGAGGGCGAAACCGGCGGAAGACGAAGCGGCGGCAGAAGCAGAAGTAGAATAAGAAGAGGCGCCGCTAAATTTAGCACGAGTAGGCGAGAGGGTTCTGTGAACAGCGAAGTTGAAAGCCGAGGAAGAAGCGGAAGGTGGGGAGAAATGGCGTGTGGGGGAGTGAGATCTCGAAAGGCCAAGGGTGAGGGGCATCACAGGGGCGCTGTTAGATCTACTTCTCGACGCCATTTTTTTCCTGTGAGGGAAGGTTTGTCAAACCGAGTATACCTGATGCCCTTGATTTATACCATTTAATTTACCAACGATTGTCACTTTTACGCGACCTGTTTTTATCCGACTCCCAGACCTTGCGGGACCCGTTGTGTATTTAATCCGTTAGTCTTTCAAATAATGACCAGTGACAATGACGTTTGTCGCTGAAACGAAAAGTGGTCTTCACTTGTGGCGGTTGAGCCCATAGATAAACGTTATCCCATTTTCGAGGCTTCAACTCCATGTAATAATACGGTTGCGCCCATAGATAAACGTTATCCCATTTTCGAAGTTCAACTCCATGTAATAATAAGCGCGAGTAGTCTTTAGTGTGATTTTTTAAGGTTTTTTGGGTAGATTTTTCTGGTTTATTTTGTTTAGCCGAATTTACTGGAAACTGAAGTTTAATGGGTAATCTTGCATAATAGAAGTGTTTTAGAGGTTTTTTAGGGTGCTGAATCTATATATACACTCAAAAAAACAATATAAATAACAGAAAACAAGATTTTATCTCAATTTCTGCACCAAAAACTCCAAAAAGTTGCATTAAAGACAACTCCATAATTGGGGAGCCAAAACATGTTATGGCTAGTTTTTTATTGAAAAAGCCACGTTTTCGGTTAAAAAATAATAGAAATTTCGATACAATTTTGAAAATATTTAAATAATAGAAATTTTGATACAATTTTGAAAAATATTTGGCATTATTTTTAAAAAAATTGGATGATAGTTATTTAGTTATAAGATTTGGAATTTATTAGATGTTAAATTTGGATTATAATTGTTTAGTTATAAGTTTTTGAGTATATTAAATGTTTGTGATGGTGATAAATCTATTTCTTTATTAAAAACAATTTAAACTTTTTCATAATTAATTTTTTTTTTAATTCTCATAAAATTTTAAGATGGCCATATAATTTGGTAAAAAAAATTCAAAAAATCAAGTAGTTGGAGTGTTTGAATTGCATTTTTTATGGTGAAAATGGATTCATAATCATCAAAAACCCTAGAAACACCCAAAATACTGAAATTTAATATTTAGCAAAATCTTTCATAATCTTACCAAATTTTTGAATTATTCTATGGATTTTTAAACTACGACATTGTAAAATTATGGCCCCGTTAAACCACTCGTTGGTTAGAAAGAGTTAGTTAGAAAGAGAAGATATTGTAGAGTATGGTGGTGTCAGAAATACCACAGAAAATATGTATAAGACATTTCGCTTTCAGAAAAAAAAAAATATAAATGGGGAGATAATAAAGAAATGACATCATTATCCGTGATTAATGGTTGGGCCCTACATACTACACTTTCCATCAATTTGCCAGCTGGTTGCAATTTGAATCCAGTGCAAGTCTCATTGGTGGCTTCCCATCGACTTTAGAGACGTTGAATCATTCCATTTCCATCGAGACTTTGGGTCTCACATGATCTTGTCTCTTTGTGGAGAGTTGGTAAGAGGGCATTGTTGTTAAATTTATGTGCTAAGTGATGGAGCAATCAATTTAACTCTTGATTATGACTTGCCTGAGTTAACGCGCTTATCCCTAGAATCACTTAAACTCTTGATTATGACTTGCCTGAGCTGATGCGCTCATCCCCTTGCCTAGGGATAAGATAAGGATGCCTTTTTTTTCCAAATGTCTTAATCTAGAAAAGAAGACCTACTAGGTTGTGGGGCCATGAATTATTTGCAAATCCAATCTCCCTATCCTGTTATGACTCCTTTTCATTTTCGTTGTCCGCTAGTGGATGGTCATTTACAATGGGCAAATCTAGTAATGAATATTTTCTTGTGTCATCTCATTGTCTCTAGAGGAGGATTGACCCTAATCTTAACATTGACATCTCGCGAGGGTTCAAATAGGGATTGGGGTTAACTTTTTCTATATAACTGCAAGGGTTTAAGGAGAGATTAGGCTTCATATATGGAAAGATATGAAGAGGTTTTAAGTTTGATCTCTTGGCTCAAGAAATTAGTTTGAGAGCATTAGTGGGTAAAATTTAGGGGTGTATAAATTGGGAGGTCCAAAATGGGTTTTGTTTCATATTTAGTATGATAAGTGAAGAGGTCTAAAGCTTAGATATTCACATCAAGAAATTAGTGTTAGTGACTTGGTTAGGAAGTGGATTGTGTTAGATACTTAGTAAGGTATATAAGGGTTTTTTTTATAAGGAGGAATTAGGTTTTGATAATTTTATAATAAATGAAGAAAGTTAAGGTTTGGGATTTTGGATCAAGAAATTGAGGTTAATATTTGGTTGGTATTTTAAAATAGTGTGCTTTATAATGATTTTTTGGTTTTAAGTGTAATAAATTGTTGGAAATATAGATGAGTAATTATCTAATAAATTTAAAATTATGTAAAAGTAATTTTATTTAATTTTAAAATTATGTAATTGTATTTGACATTATTTAGTAAACTTAAAATTTGTGTGTTTTTTTATTTATTATTATTTTTTTTAAGTGAAAGAGTATTTATATTATATAAATTTGTGTTTGTCTTGTTGCAAATACATCAGAAATTATATAGCAATTTTTTCAAAGTTTCTATCATTTTTCTTTTATCCAAAAGATACGCTAAACTTTCTTGAGAGTATATTGTTGAACAACAAAAATAGGGTTTATTTAGATATATCCATTATAGAATTGCTCTGGTAAAACAATTCATTTACAAAACATAAAATTATTAATTGATAATAAATTCCTTGATGATTATGAACATGATGGAGACTTGAGGAGGCTCCATTAAGGGATAATTGATGGCCTAATTTAGCCATTGATGCACAATTCTCCTATTTTCAATTTGCTACCATCATTAGCGAGTTTGTCTCTTTTATTATGGTCTCATAATACACAAAGGATGTGATTGCTGGATTTTTTTTTACCATTTTCCGTGCTCTTTTCATGATATTTACCAATAATTTTCTTTCAGCATTGAGCCTTTAACTAAATGTCGTAAAATAAGTAGGGAGTCTCCCAAGTTATAAGCTCTTTCACCTGCTTTTCTTTGGCATTCTTTGTAGCTCTTTCACCTGCTTTTCTTTGGCAACCAAGAGACCTTGATAAAGACCATGAATATTTGCTTGATTATTTTTCATATGAACAAGTCCCCATGAGTACCTAAACACTTCGCCATCCTCATGGCCATAAAAATCCCCCCCGCTACTCATGGAGTTTGTTTGTCAAACTAAAGAATCTATCCTTGTCTACCATTCTTTTAGGTTCTGAATTCTACATATGTCATTCTAAGCTTCCATCATTCTCACATCTTTTGTTGATTCCAACCCGTAATTTGTGGGTTGGTATCCATATCTACCAAATTACTAAACCATACTTGCTCCTATCGATCCAACTCTTTCATAGGAGAGCTACAATCCTTCTTTTGAGTTTCAAATTAGGCACACAATGATAAAGCTTTAATTGCACCCATTCGACGAGGAGTAAGCTTGTTATTAAAGGTTACATTGTTCCTAGCACACCAAAATCTCCAACATATAAATTTGGGAAGAGCAGAGCTTCCTAATACATTTTGAGAATAGACTTAGGTATAAGATTGCCTTTGTAATTTTTCACCAAAGAGGAAAAGAATTCTCGCAGAGCATAAGGTAGAGTCATTTGACCTTTCTGTTAGAGAAAATATTACCTCCATCTATATTTTTTTTGTAGACTCACATTCCAAAAAAATATAAAAGATATTTTCCACTTACTTTTTCAAAAAAAGCATTTTTAAAAACCATGTATGCATTTTTTCTAAAATTCTCAATTATCAAGATTTTCTTATGTGCAAAAAGCCAACTAAAAAAGGTAAGAGACAACTAAAGGAATTTACCTATAGATTAGCATTAATGTTCTATATTTTTTTTTAGCAAATACTAACAATTAATAAAGTTAAAAATAGATAAAATTGATATTAAAAAATACAACAACATTTGATGGAAGGATAAACCACAAAGTTTCATGTTAATGCTTGTGACCCCTTAAATATCTATGGAATCTTGGATTCCAACTGAAATATATGATCAGCGAAGGGAGAATCCGAGGCATTGCACTTTCGAGGTTACGAGGTTCAACATCAAATTAAACTTACCCCATTTATGGTTAAAAAAGTAACGAGTAATTTGATATTTCGGTGTTGGCCAAGGACACAGATTATGGTTTAGATAGAAGAGTTTTGAATCGACGAAATCAATTTCGTGAGGTTAACTTTTTTGTGATTTCATATGCCATGAGATTTGGGAAGGACGCTAAATCTGTGGCATAATGTAAGGTAAGTTCATTCAGTAGCTTTTTCTTTTTAATTTTTTATTAATGAAATTTAGAATTTTAAGAAGTTATTTTATTTATTAATAAAATTTATGATTTTGTTATTTAAATTTGTAAATAATATTAATTAAATGTAAAATAATAAATTTATTAAGAACTGTGATATTAAAATTATATATATATATATATATATATATATATATATATATATATATATATTTTAACATTAAAAAATTAAATATTTTGATTATTAAATATATGAAAAAATATTTAAGATTTAAAAGTGGTGATACAATATCATAATTTTTTGGGTTAAAATTTCAATATTTTTCAATTATGTTATTAAAAATAAAATATCATAATTATGGAAAACTTTAAAATTCAAGACGGGTTTTCCTATAACATTTTTTTTTTAAAGGTTAAAAACTTATTTGAAATATTACTCTATGACAACTTGATTCCCTTTTCAATGTGGCATTAAAATTGCAACTTATTTTAATTGTTTTTTATAAAATCATCAATAATGTAAACAAAATCATAAATAACATTCCTTTAGAAAAACAACACAACACAATTTTTTAAAGTTTTTTTAATTACAGTCATGAAAATTTCAAATTTTTAAAAGAAAATTCAAGCTAAGTAGTTAAATAAATACCTTTAAAAAAACAAGAAAATAAAAACCAAAATTTTAAAATAATTTAGAAATACAATTTTAAATAAAACTATAAGTAAAGTAAAATACATTAAATTATAGATAGATAGAGTTAAACAACTTAAAAATACACATTAAAATTTTGAAAAGAAAAATAATCAAATAGTTTTGTTTAAATAAAAATAATTTAAAAAAACTTGTATTTAAAAAATTAAAAATAGGATGGGGTGGAGGTGAACTCTCCAAATGTTGAGAGTTTTTAAGGATTTTTTTTGAGTAATTAGGGCTAAAGCTTATTCACATATCATAATCATTTATATATAGGGGTTTTACTACTTAGGTCATTCTAAGTGGTTGTATGAACAAAGTTGTGAGGAGGGGTGCAACCCCCTCTTAAATGTAGTCACTAGTTCTCACTAGGAATTTACAAAAGGAGCTAGCTCTTTAGACCAAAATAGCAGCAAGAATGAAACGCTGATTCTTAGGGCTCAATGGAAATCTCACATTAAAGGAAGATGTTTACTAAAGGCAACAACAAACCCTAAATTTGCAATTTTGAATAATTGTTCGGAGGAACCATGTCAATTTACGAAATACCATGCCTTGTCAGGAAAATTCATAGGGATTTGGATGAGGGAGACGAATCTGGTTAAATGGATTCAAATGAAATGGAAAATAAAAGGAAATGTAGAACTTCGTCTGCGACCTAAAGGCTTTTTTATGGTAATTTTCACAGTTCTAGAGGATTGCAATTGGACCTTTGAAAATGGTATGTATTTCATGAAAAATGTTGGGTTTTTAATGAGATTCTGGGAGGAGCACTACAACCTAGAGAAAGAACGATTCTTAGCAGCGCTAGTTTCGGTACAACTATTCTCCTTACTAGTAGATTTATGGGAACTAGACATCCTTAAAGGTATAAGTAATTCCATTAAGGACTTTACGAAAATATTTGAGACCACTAGACGATAAAGGAATTTTTCATACGCAATAATTTGTGTATACATGAACAGCTCCAAACCACTTCCTAAATAAATTGACATTGAATATCATGATGAGACCGACACAACCATTAGATTATGAACATGTGTCATTTAAATGCCAGATATGGCATGAATATCTTCACTTAATCAAAGACTGCAGAATAATCAAAATGGAGAGCTAGGTGAATGTCACACAACCAAATCCGAAGGGTTTCCAAGAGGTAGTCAACAAAAATGGCTAAAATGAAAAAATGCAACCAGAGAAGCGGTCACTACACAAAATGGTGGAAGCATAGGAGATTCCAAACTCCAATCAGTCCTCCACATTGGTAGAGATTGGAGAGGATTCATCAACGGAGAAGAAATAGGGGGAAAAACCTATGGAATTTTAGCAATAGGGGGGGAACCCAGGAGATAAACCAAACCCTAAGAGAAAATCCCTAGATGATTCATAAGATATCTCGTAAATAAAATATATGCTTGCAGACACAAGATTACTTCTGGAAATAGAGGATTGTTAAGAGAACCTCAGTGTAGAGGAGCACACGATGGTGGAATTTAATAAAGCATGGGAAAGGGTTGATTAAGATAACATCCCAGTGGAACAACAACAACATTTATTCCACCAGTTTACTTAGTGGAGACGACACAATTAGTATCAGGTAGGGGAAAAAAATCCCCCAACTCAATGGCTAAAGGTACCTCCTAGACCAATAGAGATAAAGACCACAGTGTAGGAGAACATAGTAAAAAAGGCATAAATACCAAGTTTACAGAGGTAATTTAGAATGTGGGTGAATTTCTTATCCATTCTAGGTAGGTAGCACTGATATTGAGATATTCTCCCCTAGTCATACACCCTTGTTAAATTCTGAATATGTTCTATGCTAGATGAAAATATCCCTTAAACTTATAGGGCACAATGAAAGTAAGATGTAGATAGAACATACCAATAGATCAATGGAAGACAAGCCAAAAACAGAGATAAACAATGGTAGCGTTACAGTAATTAGCAAGATGCTTCAACCAGAAAATTCTTCATAAGGTCAGCCACCCACATGTGTCACACAAACCCAAGACATTTCATCAAGAAAACTCCACCCAGACGATGCACCAAGAAGCCCTAAATGCAAAACCAAGAACGTTGCTCCATCACCCTCCAAGAGAGAAGAAGATGCCTCCACAAAAATGTGTGTGTAGAACTGAACACCGAGTCTCTCCAATATATAGACATATTTGGGGGTGTGTGACACATCTCTAATGCATGTGGGATAAATCAGGCTGACCTTGCACATGTGGGATAAATTCAAAATACATGTTCTTCTCATCCGATCAAGATGATATTTAGATCGATCTTGCACCTCTCCGAAAGAGGAATTCAATAAAAATATTGGCATCGTCATCTGAGCATCACAACATGGAGTTTGGACCTAGTTGACCAAAAATTGACACTCCCTCTCAACTAGGGAGAATTCCATCCACCAGTGCCATCCAAACATCGTGTGTCATCCCATTGTAACTTGCTTCGCTGGCTTCTTTATTTCAAAAAAAAAGGTGAGTTACAAATACATCACTCACGGCTAACCCAAAGTTAGCTCAGATGTTTGAAACCTCTATAGGACTCAAAGGAGTCACACACTAACCCGAAGTTGGTTTCACTGACCCGAAGTCAGTTGGAGATATAAAACCTCTCTTGGAATCGAGAGAGTAATACACTAACCCAAAGTTAGTTTCACTGATTCGAAGTCAGTTGGAGTTCCGAAACCTCTCTTGGACTCGAGAGAGTCATATACTAACCTGAAGTTAGTTTCAGTGTTCTGAAGTCAGTTGGAGGTCTTAAACCTCGCTAGACTTGATCCCATATCAAGTGGTTGGACATGTGCCATCCTAGACATAGAGAGTATGGAAATCTCCGGTGCATCCATCAGTCTTTCTATGGTCTCTATTCACATTTCCCACCTCATTGGCCAAATTAGAGGTACTTCCCATGAGTCTGAAACTCCATGGGTAGGATGCATATGGGGCACAGATCAAAGAGAGGTAAACCAACTCAATATCATCATGGTGGGGCGGAAGCACACCAACAAGGTTTGGCAAGCCTAGCCCTGTGGTTGCTCATAGCTCCAAGAAGCTATCCCAAAGCCCCCTTGGAGCTCCCAGAGCTCATCGTCCAACAGGACCCTCCAAATAGGGTTGTCCCACGATTCCAAGATTCTCACAGAAGGTTTAGGAACGTGACCTTTCCCAAGGGCTCTGTGAGAATATCCGCGACCTGCTCATCAGTTCCTATATGATCGATCCTTACGGCACCTCGCTGTACCATATCCCAGATAAGTGGTACCAAACATCAACATGCTTGGATCGATTGTGGAACAGGGGATTCTCTGACAAATGAATCCCCCTCTGGTTATCACAAAGGATAACGGTGGCATCTAGCACATGCTCAAACAACTCACTGAAGATCTTTCGTACCCAAGTGGCTTCGGAATAGACCATACATGCTGCAATGTATTTGGCCTCAAATTTGCTCGAAGATACCGACTTCCGATTCCTGCTTGAAGTAGACCCAAATGTGAAGCAACATCCATATGTGCTATTGCAATCCACCACATTGCCAACCCAATTGGCATCAGTATATCCATGGAGTCTCAAACTCCCAGCAGTGTATCTCAGCCCATGGTCTATGGTGCCCCAGAGATATCTCAATATTTTCTTGGCACCAACCCAATGAATGTTATGAGGATCAACCATGTGTTTACTCAAATTTTTCATTGCACAACATACATCTAGATGGGATTTTACTAAGAACATCAATTCTCCTACAAGTTGATGATACTCGGTAGAATTTCCCAATGCAGACCTAGCAGCATTTCCACACAACTTTTTAAAGTGGAGCTCCATCGATGTTGTCACGGACTTACAGTCCACCATACCAAATTTCTCCAGTAGCTTCACAATATTTTCCTTGAGAATGAAAAATCTCGCTAGGTCTTTCATCTCAAACCTAGAAGCTAACTCCCTCTTACACTGATGAATGAGATGTTCAACACCTGTTAGGACAAGATCGTCCACATAGAGAACCAGAATTAGAGACCTTAAAATAAAGGTTCAGATCATCAAAGCCTAGCTTCATCAAGTAGCTATCAATCCTCTCGTACCAAGCCCTGGGTGCTTACTTCAACCCATAGAGGGCTTTCTTCAATCTGCATACATTAGAGTCTCTATCCTAGACTTCGAATCTCTTCCTTATCGAATCATGTAGAAAAGGGGTCTTCACATACATATGATTAAGACTCCATCCTTGCGTTGCAACAAGGTCAATAATAGATGGGATGGTGGTAGCGGGCCACAGGTGCAAATATATCATCATAATATATGCCTTCCATGAGATCATAGAAGCACTTTAGCAGTCCTCATCTTCTTGTATATCTTGTCAAAGAAGATGTTGATCTTACTCTCTCTAAGACTGAAAAGATGAGGCATATACAATAGAGGAAAATTGTTCATAAAATCACAGAAATATCTCAAGGTCATGATATTCAATTATTTTTCCAAGGTTGTGTTTAATTTTTTCTTCAAGTACAATTCCATTCCTGATGATCTGAGCCATACCGTAGCTCTGAGAAGTACAGGATTTTCATAATCCTATTCTGCAATATGACAAGACTCACTAAAGAGTTACCTCACATGGCTGACATAAAAGCTTCTTCAATCAATTGGCTCCATACTAGCTCCCATATAAATTCAGCCTCAATGATGCTTTTAACAGATTCAAAATGTAATGCATCATACTGCTAATTGAGTCAGTATCAAAGGCCATGAAATCCTCTATTCCGACAGTGAGTTTCAGATCACAAATTATAGCATCCAGCAAGCAACTTGTTCAATATATGAGGCTTGTTCATAAATCGACTTAGAGTCTTCATAGATAGGTATATGACTGATAGGTTAAGAATACTAGGGATCCACAAGATATATATAAGTAGACCATCAGACTTTCCATCTCATCATTCCTTTAAGAGCTACGATGACGTGGTTGGGTCATTGACCATAAAATTCAACTTCGTTTTACATGAAGGTCATCAATTAGACGTCATTAATAACTGTATAAACTCACTTTGAATATCTAAAAGGCAATCCTTAGAAATCGACCTTTAATCATGAGGAAACTGATTCGTTTACGAGGAAGATTAATGCAACTCGAATTGACAAAAAACAGGATCTTTAGCGTATTTTTCTTGTTATAGAATCAGACATAGATCTTCTCCAAGGCAATGCTAATGAGGGTTGTCACAAAAGGACAATTGTTCCAGTTCCATGCATTTCTTCTTCTTCTAACAGTTCTTTTGCCTTCCTCATCAAGACTGCTGCAATTTCTTTTACTAGAATATCCTTGTATGTTATTCTTAGATGATGACTTTTCAAAGGAACTTTTACTACTGCTCTTACTGTCTGCCGCATCTGAACTTTATGTGCTATGTTGCCCTTACTGTTAAATATCATAAAATCACCTTCTTTTGATACACATGGTATCAAGAATACTGGAGCTATTTCCCCGAGATGCGTATTATTCACAAGAGCGGGGATATGCCATATTTCTGGTTTAGCCACATAACACATTATTTTGTGACCTTCAAAATTTTACCTCCTCGAATGATGACAAGACTGCTATGTCTCTTGGTTTTAGAACAACAAAAAAACATGGGATGATATCTTATATCATCAATCTTAATTACTAAAGCAGACCACAGTATTTCTACAATGGGTATGCAATGTCACATTTTTCAGAGATATCTTCTTCCAATTTAAGAGATATTGAGTCACTTATGCATGGACTGTCAGCATGAAGGAGCACGTGGAGTGACAATACTTACCTACGGGCAGATTTCATGACACCAGAACTATATGTTTTCCTTGAATTTAGCTGAAAGCTAGATTCTAGTGACAGTCTTCAACCACAGGCCCAAGTTTCACTCATAAAGCTCCTATTTTGTTTCTTGCTAGTAACCTGCTGGTAGAAGGCTTTTGGCTGTAGAGCTAATCTTAACAACCCAAGTGAGATAAAAATTAATGATTATCGCATTCTTAAGAAGCAAAAATACCTTAATATGAATATGTAGATACAGTGTTATTTTACAATTCTTGTCAGAGCACGAGAATGTGGATCACACCTTAGGCGACGGAGTAAAAACTGGTCGAAAAACCATTCGTAAGGGCCTGGGAAAAAAAACTACTCGCCGGAAGAGATACCCATTTGTTTTTTTCATCATAAATTATGAATAGTGCTAATGTCGACAAAACATATGAACTAGGAAAAAAAATTATAATACAGTAGGCACAAGTACTTTGCACATTCTCCAACAATGATCATATCGATGAGATTTCCTCAGGATTTTCAATGTACAAAGATACAGATCACACAAACTTCCCCCTCAATGGAATTAAGAGGGAAAAACAATTCTCGATGGAAGACAAGCCATCAAGAATACTCCACCCAGACGATGCACCAAGAAGCCCTAAATGCAGAACCAAGAATGTTGCTCCATCGCCCTCCAAGAGAGAAGAAGATGCCTCCACAAAAATGTGTGTAGAAATGAACTCCAAGTCTCTCCAATATATAGACATCTTTGGGGGTGTGTGACACATCTCTAATGCATGTGGGATAAATCAGGCCGACCTTGCACATGTGGAATAAATTCAAAATACATGTTCTGCTCATCCGATCAAGATGATCTTTAGATCGATCTTGCACCTCTCCGAAAGAGGAATCCAATAAAAATATTGGCATCATCATCTAAATATCACAACTTGAAGTTTGGACCTAGTTTCCCAAAATTAACAATCCTTCCTAATGAAAATAATCTCATGGAATATTTGGGGCCTCAATAGCAAGGGGAAGTAGAGGTACCTGAGAGATAGAATCATGAAGGAGAAATTGAAGATCCTTATTCTACAAGAAACTAAAGTATCCAACGAGAAGGTGGCAGAGATTATGGATAGATATTGGAGGTGATGTGAATCAATGGCCATTGATGCCAAAGGTAGTGTGGGAGGTTTGGTCGTCGCCTAGGGTACTAAGAATATGACTTTTTAGGATTGGATGGTGTGTAGGAACATCTTATCTAGACGATTCCCTTACGTAGGGGCCCAAGATGAGGTATTGTTATCCTCTATCTATGTCCCTCCCACTCCTGGTGAGAAAATGGGTTTTCTAGATGATTTATAGGAAGTAAGAAGTATTCATAAAGATGATTTTTGGATAAGCAGAGGATTCCCCGACCTCATCAAGAATATAGAAGAGAAGAAAGGAGGTATATTCTAATTAGATTTGATGGAAAAATAGTTCAAAGAGACCATTCAAAATTTGAGAGTTGCTGAAATAGACACCACCAATGGAATATTTACTTGGAATCATTGAAGAGGTGGTCATCATCAAGTCACTAGTCAACTAGACCATTTCCTACTTTCTAAGGACCTACTAGAAAGGGATATATTTGTAGAATTTGTCATTCTACCTTGCTTAGGGTATGGCCATTGGATGATCCACTTAGAGGCAGATATGAAGGCAAGCCCACACAATCATCCACTTTGTTTTGGAAGTTTTTGGCTCTAGAATCCAAGCTTCTTGATAAAGGGAGAAGGATGGTGGAAGGAGATACATATTTAGGGGAGGAACCAGATGCACATGTTTTAGCTGAAACAAAAGGAGTTGAAATTAAATATCAAAAGTTGGAATCAATTGGAATTTGGAAATTTTGTATCTGGTAAAGTCAATATTGAGACACACATGCAAGAGATCCAATAGGAGATTACCTGGAAGGGATGCTCAGAAGCATTGGGACTAGAGGAGGGTCAACTAATCCACTGATTAGAGCAATGATGCAAGCAAGAGGAAATTTTGTGGAAACAAAATTCAGGGATTCAGTGGCTCAAAGAAGGGGAGTGGAATACAAATTTTTTCCACAAAGGCATGATTAAGAAGAAACACCACAATCATATCATCTCCCTTAATTCGAAGGAGTATCATCGAATCCTTCAACATGAAGAAATGGTGGAAGCGTTGGTGTCTTACTTTTCATAAATTCTTACAGAGACAAAACCTACTAAAGAGGAGGTTATTGATTGTATTACTACCCATATCCCTAAAGTTACCGATTCAGAGCAAAATGTAACCTTAATGAAAGAAATGACCTTCCCAAAAGTGGAAGAGGTGGTAAAGGAGATTCCCAAAAATAAGACTTTGGGCCCATATGGTTTTACAATAGATTTCCCCAAAGCTTTCTAGTCATTCATTGGTAAATAAGTTCATGCTCTCAATGTGGATTCACGTTATCTTCATCAAGTATGGTCTGGTATTAATGCTACATTTCTCACTCTTATTCCTAATAATGGAAGGTATAGTAATACTAGTGGCTTTATACCAATAGCTTTTTGCAACGTTGTGTATAAGATAATTTCTACTATAATTGTTAAGTGGATCAAACCCCTCTTCAACCAAATCATTTCTGTTAAACAAACATGGTTTGTGGAGGGCCACCAAATTCTGGATGGGATATTCATTGCCCATGAAGTAGTGCATACCCTCAAAAAATTCAAAAGACTTGGTATGGTAACTAAGCTTGATCTACCCAAATTCTATGACTGGTTAAATAAAAAATATCTCCTCCAAATGTTATCAACCTATGGTTTTTCTCAGCCTTGGATTAATTAGATCAAATCCTCGATCTCCACCCCCTTTTTTCTATATTTTTGAATGGTTCCCCACTCAAACCTTTAAGGTATATAAGGGTATTCACGAGGGCGATCCTTTATCTCCATTTCTATACATTCTTGTAGCAGAGGGTCAGGTAAGATATATTAAAGATGTTGCCAACAAGGGTACACTTGAAGGCATCTGATTGCTACGACTCAATATACCTATAACACACCAACAATTTTTGGGCAATATCATGCTCTTTGGAGAACCTTCACTTCAAGAAACAAAATTTTTTAATTCCATCCTTTCTGATTTCTCGAAAACCTCAATAATAATGATTAATGGAGACAAATCCAATATTTTCTTCTTCAATACTAGGCAACCTATGAAAAGGCATCTGGCATGAGTAATGTGATATCAAGTTGGTTGTCTTCTAGGAAGATTTCATGGTAATCCACTAGTGGAGAATTCCTTGCGAATTTCTTGCTAGCAAGAAATTCTGTAGAGGATTAATAGACGATTGGATAATTGGTCCTTCTGATCTTTGAACTTGGTTGGGCATGTCATCCTATTGTTGGGTGTGTGTTATATTCTTTCCACGATTAGAATCAGGCGCGAAGCGGGGGGTGTGAGGAGGGAAATGTTATATTATTTCCATGATTGGACCCTCTATTAGGTGGGAAGACTCGCCTATGGTTTTGTGCATGGGTTTGAACATGGTTTTGGGCATGATCTACTCCTGGTATTTTGTAGATCTAGTCAAGGGAACTATGGTTGTGTTTTAATCCAGGGTTAATGGATTCAGTTTTATGAATGCTTCGGCATGTATATATATGTTTTGTAACATAAAAGGAGTATAATGAAAAATCAAGCTGGTAGTCCCAGTTTAGGATCTAAGGGAAAATATATGTGTATATTTGCTTTATGTTTTATTCTCTCGCTATTGTTTATTTTCTATTTTTTAAGAATTTGTTTGCAGATAATTTATGTACAGGTTTAAAACCTACATTTGCTATCATAGTTTTTTTTACTTCAAGGGGAAGCCTTTGTTGTTGAGGGGTTTTTTGCTCGGTCCTGTGGTAGACTTTGTTTAGTGGGAGATCTGCGGGATCAATTCTTGCGGTGAAAGAAGATGTAGAGTAGTGGAAAGACAGAGATCGAGAAATTTAATGGTTGGAGTTTTGAGTAGTGGAAGCTCAAGATGGAGGATATGTTGGTGGATAAAGATCATTGGATCGTGGTAGATCTGGGTACTAAACCAATGGAAATGTTAGATGAAGGTTGGGCGAAGTTGGATTGGAAGGAAAAGATCACAATATGGTTATGTATCTCAAATTTGGTATTTTTGAATGTATCTGGGGGAGCTACGACGAAGACTTTGTGGGTCAAGTTAGGGACTTTGTACCAATCTAAGTCTCTGGTGAATAAATCGTTCTTGCGGATTTTTTTTTTATAATATGAGGATAAAAGATGGAGACTCGGTGAGAGAGCATCTGAATGCCTTGAATAATGTGGTAATCCAATTGTCATCTGTTGATATTAAAATCGCAGATGAAGGTAAGTGCATGATTTTTTTGTGTTCTCTACCAGATTCGTGGGATAGTTTGGTTATTGCAATAGGTAGCAATACAACTACCTTGAATTTTTATGAAATTGTCTCGGCCTTGTTGTCAGAGGAAATGAGACGAAACAATATGGAGGGCCATAATGGAGATGCCTTATCTGTATGAGGAAGGTCCATGAACATAAACAAAAATAATTTTTTGAGTGGGAGATCTAAAACTAGAGGGAGATCTAAATCTCTTGGAAAGCCTATAAAGGTGTGCTGCAAATGCGGAAAGTAAGAACACTTGAAAAAGGACTACAGATCTAAGGCTCCTGAGAAAGGAAAGGGATATGATGATACTCCTTTTGCAGAGGCAAAAACCACCTCAAATGAATGTGGGGATGTGTATTTGGCTTATCCTTCAACTACACATGTAGATCATGAGGCATGGTTGATTGACTTAGGTGCATCCTTTCACTTCACTCCCCATAGGGAGTGGTTCTGCGAGTATGCGAAGTATGATGGTGGTGACGTCTTCTTAGGGGATGATAGGAATTATTGAATCTTCAGACGCAGAAAATTCAAGCTAAAGTTGGAAGGTGGAAGGATTAGAACACTTCCCGATGTTATGCATATTCCTGCATTGGCCAGAAATATGATTTTTGTAAGCAATATGGATGATGCAGGTGTAAAAATAGTGTTTGAGAAAGATACCTGCAAGATGGTTTGAGGAGCACTGGTATTAATGCGGGGAGTTCAGATTGGAACTTTGTACAAGCTTCTAGGTAGCACTGTTATTGATTGGTGCAACAGTTCTGTGGTTCCTGAAAGTGGAACCGAAAGCCTAGAGGTCTCTGGAGAAAATACCATGCTATGGCATCAAAGGCTTCGAAATATTGGAGAGAAGGGCCTTTGGATAATGCATGGTAATGGTATGGTAGAAGGTATGTCTAACTTCTCTCTGGATTTTGATTTCTGTGAACATTTTGTATATGGGAAGTAGAATCGGGTGAGTTTTCCTTCTGGTGCTAAGAGGGTGAACAAGATATTAGAGCTTGTGCATAGTGACGTGTTTGGACCTGTGTTGGTTCCATCGCTGGGTAAGTCTGTGTACTATGTTTCATTTATATATGAATTCTCAAGAAATACATGGATATATTTCTAGAGGAATAAATCTGAAGTATTTGATATAGTTAAAGAATTTAAGGTTCTGGTGGAAGACCAGATAGAGAAGAAGATAAAGGTGTTGAAGACAGACGATGGTAGAGAGTTCTGCAAGAAGGAATTTGAAGAGTTTTGTAAGAAGTGTGGTATAGCATGGCATAATACTACTCCATACACACCTTAGTAAAATGGAGTTATAGAAAGAATGAATAGAACTATGATGGAAAAGTCAAGAAGCATGCTCAGTGGTACCGGGTTAGAACAAGAATTCTGGGCAGAGGTAGTGGAGACTATATGTTTCCTGTTTAATAGATCACCTTCATTAGCGTTGGAGGATAAGACTCCGCATGAGGTATCGACTGGTAAGAAACCCTCTCTTTCACATCTGAGGGTATTTGGATGTGATGCATGTGTACATGTTCCAAAGGAGAAAAGGACCAAATTGGATAATAAATCTGAAAGGTGCATCTTTATTGGGTATAAGGATGGTTAAAAGGTTACAAGCTTTGGAACCCATAAACAAGGAAGGTTGTATACAACCAAGATGTGGTGTTTAGAGAGGTGAAAGATGTTGTTAAACAAGGATTCCTACCAAAGGAACCTGAGAAGATAGAGTTTGAGCTAAAGGAGGAAGAATCAAACACTACAACATAACAATATTCAAAAGAGGAAGAGCCACAAGCTCCAGCTGTGAGAAGATCAGTTCGAGAAAGAAGACAACCAAAAAAGTATATTCCATCTGATTTCTGTTCAAATTTTTCTTTAACTATCACTGATGATGATCCCATAACTGTCAAGGAGGCAGTAGATTCAGAGGATGGAAAAATATAGAAGGAGGCCATGGTTGATGAAATGGAATCCTTGCACAAAAATGAAGCATGGGATCTGGTGGAGTTTATGGCTAGAAGGATGCCCAATGGGAGAAAATGGGTGTTTAAGAAGAAAAAAAAGCATAAGGCAAGGTGGAGAAATACCAAGCTCAGTTGGTAGTAAAAGGTTATTCCCAGGCGTCGGGAATTGATTTTGGCAATATTTTTTCTCTGGTTTCCAAGGTTACTTCTACTGGATTAATTTTATATGTTGTTGTTGCTTTTGATTTTGAGGTAGAACACATCGATGTGAAGAAAAAATTTCTTCACGAGGATGTGGAAGAGGAGATCTACATGAAGCAACTTGAAGGAGTTGCGATGAAGGGTAAGAAAGAACTAGTATGTAGGTTAAAAAAGTCTCTATATGGGTTAAAAAAATCACCAAGGATGTGGTACTATAAATTTGATACCTATATACGGGGACTTGGATTCACCAAAAGAAAAGAGGATCACTGTGTGTATTTTAAATTAATTTGGTGACCGTGTTATTTATTTGGTCTTATATGTGGATGATATGTTGTTGGTTGGAAATCACAAAGAAATTATCTAGGATTTTAAGACCCAATTGTTCTCCAAATTCGACATGAAGGATCATGGTGTTGCAAACTATATTTTGGACATGGAACTTAAGAGAGATCGGGCAAAGAGGAAGCTCTGGTTAAACCAGGGGAAGTATGTTGAGACAATATTGCAGAGGTTCAATATGCAAGATAGTAAACATGTGAAGGTTCCTATTTCTATAGGTGTAAATCTATCTGTTGAACATTGTCCCAAGACACAAGAAGAAGAGGAGGATATGCCTCGTGTTCCATATGCAGGTGTAGTGGGTAGCCTAATGTATGCAATAGTATGTACTAGATGAGACATTGCACATGCAATGGGAGTATTGAGCAGGTTTATGTCAAAACCAGGGAAGGATAATTGGACAATAGTGAAGCGAGTTTTTAGATATTTGTGTGGCACTAATGACTATGGTTTGTGCTACTATGGAATATTAGGATTGGACAGAGTTTTGGACATCTGTGGTTTTGTTGATGCAGATTGGGCTAGAGATCTGGACCAAAGAAGATCTACAAGTGGGTATGTGTTTAGCCTATTTGGAGGTGCAGTCAGTTGGATGAGTAAAATATAGTAAGTGGCTCTTTCAACTACAGAGGCAGAATACATGGCAGCCACTCATGCAATCAAGGAAAAAATTTGGTTGCAGAGATTGTGTTAAAGTTTGGGGTTAGTACAACGAGCTTTAAGGATATACTGTGATAGCCAAAGTGAAATTTTCTTGGCTAAGAACCCTGCTTATAATTCAAAGACAAAGCACATTAATGTTCAGTATCACTTTGTGAGATATATGGCTGAGGATAAAAAGGTGTTGTTGGTAAATTTAGACACTTTGAAGAATGTTTCAATTGCATTGATGAAGTCTGTGAGCACTGAGAATTTCTCATGGTGTAGAGAAACAATGGGTGTTGCATGATTGGACCAATGAATAAGCTCTCCTGTGGCCCCCTGTGGAAATAAAAAAACATGTGGGAGAATGTTGGGTGTGTGTTATATTCTTTCCACGATTAGAAGCAGGCACGAAGTGGGGGGTGGTAGATCCCCTTCGCTTGCATCGGGCGCAACAGGGGGGGTAGTATCCCCCATACACGGGGTTCGGGGAAGCACCCTGGGAAATTTTTTTTGGACCCTATATTAGGTGGGCAGACCCACCTATGGTTTTGTGCATGGGTTTGCACATGGTTTTGGGCATGATGGTTTTCTACTCCTAGTATTTTGTAGATCCAGTCAAGGGAACTACGATTATGTTCTAATCTAGGGCTAATGGATTGGGTTTTATGAATGGTATATATATATGTGTGTTGTAACACTAAAAGGAATATAATGAAAAATCAAGCTCGTATTCCCGGTTTGGGATCCATGGGAAAATCTCAGGGGAAAATATCTGTGTATATATGTTTTATGTTGTATGCTTTCGCTACTGTTTATTTTCTATTTTTTAAGAATTTTTTTCAGATAATTTCTGTACAGGGTTAAAACCTACATTTAAATTGGTCCTTCAAGTTGTATCAATATATCAACTCTTTGCTTTACCTACCCCAAAATTAGTCCATAAAGATATTCTTTCCAATTTTAGAAACTTTCTTTGGAAATGAGCTAAACATGTTAGGAAGTGGGAACTTGTGGCAAAGCTACCAAGAGGAATAGGTTTGAGGGATTCCGAATTTCTAAACAAAGTTTTGGGTGAAAAGTTGTGGTGGTGATGGGTGCAAGGGGGGATAGGAACTATGGAATAAAATTTGGGACAAAAAATATAATCAACGTAGATCCTAAGAAAGAAACTAAGAACTAAGGACTCCCCTCTAGGATAATATATTTGGAATATAACTCAAGAGAATAAAAACTTGATACAAGAACACTCTCTTTTGGATATCCATGATGGTATGACATGCTAATTTGTGGAGGAGGTACGACAATAGTATCCCCATTTGGGAGACTGAGAGGACCTAGAGATCTGAAAATATTCACCATTAATCATGGATCCACTAAAGTAACATACTTTTGGAAGGAGAGGCATCCCCATTCATCTTGATAGGTCTGGAAATATTAAGAAAATTGGCCATAATATCAGGTACTGTAATCGTTTCCTATACTTAGTCAATGCCTTCATGATATTAAAATCCAATTTTATTTGGATTCAAATAAGTTAAGATGGGCTTACAAGGTGAAAGGTGTGTTTATAGTCTAGGAATATTATGCCATTCTAGTTGGTCACCCTGATATCCATTGCGATCATATATGTCGAAGGATACAAAATAACAACTTTTGGCTAAAGGTGACTTTTTTTAAGGATCATCGAGTGGAAAAAGCTTCTAACTTGGGATCATCTAACAAAAAAGGGACTTATTGGTCCCTCGCTCTACCCCTATGCAGAGAAGAGGAGGAAACACATGAGAACCTTTTTAACACCTTTCATTTCATTGAGGATTTATGGAACTAAGTCCTTCTCTTATTTGGGCATTTGGACCGCTCTCCCAATAATTTGGTGGAAACACTAGAGATTTGGTGGTATGCTATCTAAGAGCTTGGTGATGAATAAAGCTTGCTCATTAGTTGCAAGTTTTGTACTTTGGAATTTTTGGAAGGAGAGGAATAGAAGGATATTTAAGAACCAAAGGACTTCACAGTACCATGTATTTCATACAATCAAACAAAACTTGAGGGATACCATCCTTTAAGAATCATGGTTCCCAGAGGATTGGAAGACTACTCAACAAGAGGAGTGAATATTATGATCTTTGGATATTTCTCATAATATGGTGGCTCCAAGAAAACATAATCGGCCATCGAAGGCTAGACCTTCCCCAACCCATTTCACTCTCCTGCCCCCTAGCTTTATCAAGTTAAATTTTGATGGGGCCTCTAAAGGACATCTTCACCCGACTAGATATGGAGGAATCTTGAAGGATTGGTTAGGAAAAACATTAAAGTTATTTGTTGGTGACTATGGATTTACCAGTAATAATATAGCATATTTCGTCTCTTTGGAGTGAGGTATGAGAATTTCAAGAGAAGAAGGCTTCATGAATGTACAACTAGATGGGGATTCTCAATTAGTGATATCTACAACACAAAAAATTATTTATGGTACCCCGGTAGCTAAAGTAGTCAAAATTTGGTGCTTGGAACTTCTATTTTTTCAAATCCAATGACTATTATTTACCTTCTCTTATGTAATCACATATCACTCTCATAGATTTGGGAACAAAGTAGAGGACCTATTAGAAAACTTGGGAAGTAAAGTGAGAAATATGAACTTCAATTATGTTTAGCCTCTACTAAACCAATATAGTTGGTCTAATAAGATGCACGACATGTTGGAGGAGGATAGAGTTTCCCTTATGGGGTTGGATGAATATGGTAAAAGTGATCTCGGGGAGGGTGCTCACCAACCCACCGAATCCCATAATGATTTAGGCGGGGAGTGATGTGGCACACCTCCCCCATGCAAAAAATTATGCAAGGAAATTTCTATTTAATGACGATTACTGCCATGGCTTGTCTTTGGTATGTGAGGAAAGTAATGGTGAGGAGAGTGGTAGCATTCTTGAGTCTTATTTGGTGTCCAGACTTTCGGTTATGTGCCCTTGTTCACTAAAATTATGGCTCCATCCACTAGCCTTGGATTGTGCACGAAGAATTTAAAGGGAAGTTTAGCAAGGGTGGTCCCTCCTTTTTGGTATGGTCGATGTTAAAGGGGTTAGCATTGAAATACATGGTTGATAAGTATTCTGGATGCCGATATTTATAGGAAGAGTTCATGTGGTTACTGCTAGAATTTCATCAGGGAAGGGGATAGAAACAAACTCAAACTAGTAGAGAAACAACAGGGGGATTATAGAGCATAGGTTTCTTTGTTTTAGATGGTGATTGGGTCCTTGGTAGTGACTCTCATCCAAATAGTTTGGGGCCTAGGCACAAGGTACAACAAAATCTCATTCTAGTCTAGTTTTATTTCATGGTTATTGTATTATGCTAGATGCATTGGTACTTTTAGCATTTTCCTCATGGTATTTAATTTAATGTTTCTCACAATCATGGTGTAATGGGTTTTCTATTATGGGTTGATTTTATTTGGGTTATGTTCCTGTTGTGGGGATTCAAATAATAGGGAAGGTTCAACACTCACATTGTCTAGATAACTCCCTCTTGGTTTGGCACTTTGACGGTTTTCTTTAGGGTGAAATTTTACTGGTTAATTAACCCTTTTTTTGGTGTTATGGGAAGTTTCAATGTCATAACTCCTATAGGGACCTCGACCTAGGAAAATTTGGTGTTGGGCAGGGTGTGGCATCACTTAGGGGTGGCTCTCTATGTGGAGGGATGTATCATTCTATTGTGAATGCAATTATTTAGTGTTCATTTTTCACTGTGTTATTGTCAAGTTAGGGATGCCTCACCATCATCATCGTGCATGGAGAGGGATCGATGAAATAGGTCAATCTAGTAGGATCCATAGGTTGGGTTCTCCTCTAGGTGATTAAGTGTGTAGCCACCCCATCCCACATTTACCCACTTTTACAAACTCTCTAGGTAAACATGAGTTAAAAGTGACTATGATGACATGACCCAAAATCCAAGTTCCAGTTATGGAAGTGGGGTCTACTAACTAGAAAATTATTGAAACCTCTTAGGGACATCATATCACCTAGGTGTCAGATCATAACCCATGGTGCTAAGACCCTAAGTTGGAACTTATTTTTAACTGATATCATAGCCTAGTTGCACGCATAAGCTAATGTGAGTGTAGCTGGAAGGCTCTAGACACACATTAAATCCTCCTTCCATGTGATTGCAACCAAAATTTCCTAGTTCTATGCATGAAACCACGAAATTAGTGCCACATTTTTATGTATAGCCTACAAGCCACTGCCAATAACAACCCATAACTTTCCATAATCAAGTTTAAGGTGATGAAAATTCTATATGATAAGTAGTAAGGATATATCTTGCTCAGAAGTTTCCAAACACATGAGAACATTTTGTAACTACAGGTCACATGAATGCATATACGTTCCATGTCTCCTTAACTTCATCAAGGAATCATAAATAAGGCTAAAATCCCTCTCAAACTACTTGCAATAAAACTAGTTAACCCATGCACTCACATAACAATTCAACAGCTTATCAAATCATGAACATGATCCATGACAAGAGCACATCATTTAACCATGCCTATAACCAACATATAACCAAAATGAATCCATGAAAAACTAGTCATACAATCAACACAATAATAAGTACATGTGCTCATTGATCACAATAAGGAAATAACTCATATTAACATATGCAAATGCCAACCAAGTCAGGGACTTCCACGTACCACGCGACCATAGATTAGGCTAAACCAAATATCTCTTTTAGTCAATCACCCTCGTTCCACATTGTACGAATGAATGTGGGATCTCATGGGATAAATCAAAACCAACCCAATGAGGGCTTCCAGAGGCCAAACTACCTCAACTCTCAACCATAGTGATTTCACATAAACCGGTCCATAAATCATTAACACCAAACAAAGCTTGGATTCTTCCAAATTTCATCACCATACAAAGAGGAATTTTCCTATCTCCACCCATATATCAAGATTTCCAAGAGAAATCCCATCTCCACCCTTGGCCCTTAGGAATTTCCCGAAACCACCTCACCAGGATCCAAATTCTACCAACAACCCAAAGCTTAAACCAAAAAAGGAACCCACAACACTATGAATATCTAGGAAATGGAAAGGCAAGGCTAAAAGGCACTATCAATCTAAGAAAATTCCATGCCAATGAAAAAAAAAAAACAAATTCATGCACCATGCATTCAAATCTCAACAATGAAATCACACATGCAACAACAACCTGGAATGTCCTCTTATCTTAGCTACTTTTCCATACTTTTTCTTGTGTTCCCTTTCTATCCTTTGCTTGCTTGTGTCGAATTTCTTCTTCTCTCTTCTCTTATAGATTTATTTATGAAAGTGATCAAATCTAGAACTGACATAAGTTATGAACTATTTCTCTGATGCCATTTTATCATTGATGTTTAGTATCTTTCTTTTCATTTTTTAATTTTTTCTTCTTTTCCCCTCATTTTCTCTATAATTTCCCCTGCATGTGTAGTTGTGTCCATTCTTTTTTTTCTCAGAACTTGCAGTTTTCCCTCATTTTCTATTTATAATACCGAAACAGGTTACAGAATTATAAAACCATTCGATGGCCTCAACCTGCCCGGAGGAAACCAGGTTTGTTGGCCATCTCAGTGCTTTGAAAGCAAACCAAAATTGGAATGTCTTCATCCGTCTATATGCTTCATCAGCTAACTGTTCTATGGCATACTGCTCTACTTGCAGAAAATAAAAACTTAGACTATACAAAAATGTATATTTCATAAAGCATCATAACAAGAACCATTAAGCATCTGAGGAGGAGACAGGAGCCAGGTATTTTCCAGTAGACCTTGGCATTTCCACTTGCTGGATTTGCTGGAGCTGCTTCTCAATACGTCTCACACGGTCATCAATTCTGCTGATACGGTCAGTTGCCTGATACTGGGTGATTTTTATGTGGTATAGCTGATCTTGCATGTCGTGAAGCATGGCCTTCAAACTAGTATCTAACTGTGGTTGCTCTGGCTGCACCGGAGCTGGGGGAAAGCTCTGCATGGCTTTTGCAAGAAGACATTTCAGGATCCAGTAGGTGTGGATTGTCCGGTTAAATGATGTAAGACGTCCTCTGGTGTTGCCAGGGTTAGTGATAAATTCTAAGATTTCTGTTTCAGCTTCCAAGTCTTCAGGCTCTGTTTGTATTTCCCTTTCCCACCCAAGGATTTTCTGGCGGATCTTGGAAGAGTTTCCGATGACATAGTTGGCTGCCAAGTTCTCCAGAGTCTCCAGGTTCGACTTCCGACCACGCTTCGTTGAGGTGGATTCATTTTCAATCTTTTGCTTCTCTTTAGCAGTATGGGTTGAGGCCCGTTTCTTTCCCATGGCGCGTAAGGACCTGGTGTACAAGACAGACATACAACAGTGCACATGAAGATGAAGTCAGCGTAAGGGAACCTCACAATAAGCAGCCCTTTATCATCTTTGTTATGATTACAAAGCAATTCGAAGCCCTGGAGCTGCGAGGGCCCAGTAATATCACTGCAGATGCAGGCTGTATGCGATGCAGTAAGGCAGAAGCATAACAAAGCGTTTGCTCGACCCGAGTGGTCTACTACAGGGTTTAACAGAAGCGATTGAACCAAAGCAGTAGACCAACAATTAGGAAAAGAAATCTTCCGGAAACTACAACCCAAGCTACAGGGAGAATGCACCAGAGGTGACGATGGCCGGCAATGCTTTCCTGCATCGAAATGAATCCTACAGTGGCCCGACTTCCTCAACCTATCTACCGGGTATAACATAAGCAAATGGAGCAGTCCAGTTGACGGCCAAGGAGGAAAAGAAAGACTCCCGAGACAAGAAACCCCTCTACAACCCAAATAACACTGATGTGTCACCAACAGGAGCGGAAGGAGACAGTGGTTACAACAACAAACCTTGTTAACTATTTGCCAGCGCATATCCGTCGGGGTATTAAGCCAAAAAAGCAGGACTGTAGATACAAGATTGTATGAATTGAATACTGGGATATTAAACTTGTGGAACAGGTGGCAGGGGGGGTCGCGAAAGCAGGGGAGAACCTCTTGCATTGGAGGAGCAGAAAAAAATACAAGTAAAAGAATCTGCATTACCCTTTGAAACATTACTGAGACTGAAACCACTGCGTTAAAAACCATTATAGTTAGAAGGAGGCTGGATACATACCACCACCTATGTGAATAACCTGTGCCCGACGCCCTCCTCTGAATCCTCCAAGCTCTTGCATGCAAAGACCTATGCGTGCAAGAATGAAAACAGGGAGTTGGCCGACTTACCTCATTTAAAACTTTCCTCCGGCGTTCTGACAGCACAGGCTGTCCACCTTGCGTGCTTAGTAAAGATCGGCTTATCTCGTACTGCAGGGAGGTGGAGTTGCCATTTCGCATGATAAGAGATGATGGATATGGGAGCCCACAAACCGCCACCTTACCTTGATTCATGAATGCGCTAGGACAGGTGTACACCCCGATCGGGGGGTTGAAGATCTTTGCTTGCTATCAGCTGGAGAGAATGGAGTTCCACATCCCATATAGCATCTATGGGGCTAGCATCAATACAACGCTCCACCTGTTTATAGCCCCAATTAGCGAGATAATCTGCTGCCGCATTGCCTTTTCACCTTATTAGTTGTGTCCCTTCATCTTCCTTTTTTGCTATTTTCTTTTATATATCATATTAAATTTCCATTTGTTGCCTCTTTGTCTTTGCCAATGCATTTTCCAATTTCCATAGCCATTAATTAACCACAAGAGATACCCACTATATTGTTTGTGCCTCCATTCAGCTTGGAATATGTGTCCCATGACCTTGGTCTTATTTTATTTACACAGAAAATCAACCTAGGGCTATTACAAACCCCTCCCCCTTGGAGGAACACTATCCTTAATGTTTTATGACACTTATGACCAGCAAAACATACTACGTATTGAGATTTATAACACAACTTGATGCAATATTTACAATGAAAAATGCTAAAAAAACATGACAAACATGACAAACATACCGCTTATTGGAGCTTTATATCACAACTCAATGTGGTATTTACAATGACACACATACATGTATATTTATACCAGCATCTCATTTGCTTCAATTAAAAAATAGAGAAAGATATAATGGCCGCATCTGATCAACCATCTTCCATGTAACTTCATTGGGCCATACGTGATTCCATTGCACTTTAACTTTATTTATCACTCTGTTTTGGAGCGTGAGCTATTTCCCCTTCGATATGCATTATGGATTTGGTTGGAACTCTCCCTCTAGATCCACCTGTAATACCGACCAATCAATCACATGATCAATATCCTGCACATATCTCTTACTAAATGAAACATGGAAAACATCATGGACTTTCACTGTTGGCGAAAGTGCAAGTCTGTATGTAACAACTCTAGTGAAAATTACATGTAATAAAGTTAAAAAATAATAACCACCATTGATGGGACACTTATTCCAAGCTAAATGGTGGGAAAAACATCCTAGTGGGTGTTCATTTTGGTTATTATGGCTAAAGAAAATTGAAAAAGGAAATGGTTAAGGAATTAAAGAGGAAAAAATTATTGTTGGCACATTTATTTGTGAAAATAATGTAAATTAGGAGAAAAGGGAGATGAAATGTCACAGGTTACATGTGAGGAGGAAAATGAAGGAAAATAATGGAAAATGAAGAAAATAGAGGCCTCTTCTATACAAAGGATTCCGAGGATCAATTGGCACCTTTTATCAGTGCATTTTTTGGATCTCTCTCATTATTCTCTCTCTCTCTCTCTCTCACTCTTGGGCACAGAGTTTCATGGATCATTTTGGCATTGAACCAAGAAAGGCAAGAAAGTAGGAAAAAGGAGGAAGTAAGAAATGAGAAGTAGGAATCAAGCATCTACAACATGATACTTGGTAGGTATCGATTTACATGTGTATTTTCCTTTCTAGATATGGCATGCATGATATTTCATGTGGTTCTTTTCTATCTTGGAATGGGTTTTTTCTAGGTGTGATAGTGTTTACGACCTAGCCTTTCCATTTCCAGATAGCCATAGTGTTGTGGAGTTATAATTTTTTTATTTAGCTGGATTACCGGATGGATTTGAAGTTGAGTGGGGTGGATCTCCAAGTTGATATAACACATGGCCTAGTAACCCCTCAACTAAATGATGGGTTGTGGTAAATATGGATAGTGTGTTGCCTCGATAGGCCTAGGAATCCTGAACCGGTGAATGGAGGGATATTCGGTAAATCCTAGAGGTGGTTTTCTCTCCATCAGAGCTAGGAATCCTAATTTTAGGATCTACAATAAAGCCTGAAGAGTATGTCTTGGTTTAGGGATTCGTAACCCCTGATTCAAACTGTGGGTTTTAGAATAGCCTGAGAGAATAGAAGATAGGAAAATTCCTCATGGTTTAGGCAGAGAGAATTCGGTGATATACCTGCTTGTGTTGGCCTAGTGATCATGTGTAGATCATGGTAAAGCCGGTTATGACCTGTTTTTGGTGTTGGCCTAGTGATCGAGTGTGGATCATGGTAAAGCCAGATTTCTATTGATGTGGGTGAGGTGGTTTATCCTCGGTATGCCCTGGTTTTTTCTTTCATTTTGAGTCCCACATTCATGCTTGGAATATGGAACGGGGGTGATTGACTGAAGAGATATTTGAATGAACCAATCTATAGTCGAGTGGAACATGGAAGTCCCATCTCCAATTGGTTTTTACATTCGATAATGAATAGCTCATTCCTTTGGTATTTGGCATGAAAATACACTGGTTATTATGTGGATTCTATTGTTGTATCCATGGTATTTATGTTTTTATTATGTTGGTTATAAGCATGTATTTAGTAGTGATGATGTATGGATCTATCCATGTTTTTACTTGTAAATGAATTCAAAATGTATCTATGGTCAAATTAATTGTATTACAGCTTATGTTGTAAGGGACCAATGCTTCTTAGCGATTCCCAGATAATTATGAGATCCCTATGTTTAAATATGTTGTTTACACTTGTAGATGCAATTTTTGTGACATGTTTGACGAAATGCATGTCATGGATAAGAGGGTTCCAGACGAGTTCTTGATGATGTGATTACTTCCATAACTTTATTTTAATGTTATTTATCATCTCCCAAAGTTTCATAAAGTTGTGGGAAGTGACATGAGATCTGGGGCTGAAAAGGTGGCACAAATACCAGAGTTGCAAGAACAAAAATGACCAATTGGGGTCCTGGTCACATGCTTGTTGTGTTGTGCCTGCGACTATAGGCTCTGAGCTGCTACCTTTCCTTGGCATGCTTACGGCTATGGTCCAAAAGGATAAAAAATTCAATCTCCCCTAGGGGTCAGGTATCTGGAAGGTTAGTTTACCTCCTGTGAATGTTGTTGATGGTGTGTAAGGTGTGTTTATCATGTTTCCATCAGTTTCACTTCCACAAATTCATCTAGGAGTTTGAATCTTGTATTAGTATCCTCTCATCACATGTTTACCCTAGTTGGCTGATTACTTTGGTAGATGTGGGAAGAGGGTGTTACATTGTATGTCACTGATCCAATCCTCTTTAGGATCTCAAAAGGTCCACAATACCAAGGTTCCACCTTGGTACATGACCCAATCCTCAAGGATCCCCTATTCAACTTGATGCGCAAGTACATATGCTCCCTAAGATAAAAATCCTTGAATGCTCTATGATGATCTGCATAACTCTTCTGCATGTCCTGTGCTTCCTTTAAATTCCTTCTAATAACCTGCATTTCATGCTCCATCTCGACCAACATATATGGTCCAATTAGCACCCTATTCACTGGATCACTCTATTTGATTAGAGTATTTAAACTCTACCCATAGAGAGCCTCAAATGGACTCATATTAAAGGATTCCTAATACCCATTATTATAAGCAAACCGCCCTAGTGGAAGATACTCCTCCCAGTTCCTCTGTTGATGCATGACATACATCCTCAACATGTCCTCAAGAATAATGTTAGCCCTCTCTGTCTATCCATTTGTTGTGGATGATAAGGTGTACCAGAAGCTAACTATGTCCCCAAGCCTACAAAAAACTCCTTCCAAAACTTGGAATTGAACTTGACATCTCTGTCTGATATAATATTGTTGGGAACTCCATGCAACCTCACTATCTCCCTGATGGAGATTTGATCTATCTCACTTGTTGAATTAGTATACTTCACTGCAATGAAGTGAGATGCCTTTCTTAAACTGTCAACCACAACCATGATGGAGTCATGCTTCCTCGATGTCCTCGAAAATCTTGTAATGAAGTCCATGGAAATGACCTCTCATTTCTATTTTGGAATTAGAATAGGATGCAACAAACCTGTTGGATGTTTGCATTCAACTTTCACCTGTTGAAAATATAAGCACCTTGAAACAAAATTAACCACTTCTTTATTCAAATTTGACCAATATTATAACTTCTTAATAGTTTTCAAATTCTTCTAGTATCATGGGTGGCCTGAATATGGCTTGACATGAATCTCTCTCAATATAATCTTCTTCAAATCGATGCTATTTGGCACATAAATCCTACTCTTGAACCTGAACAAGCCATATATTGTGAGGTGATACTCCCCATCCCTATCACTCTCACCCTATTGCGGAAACCTATTCCTTAGCTGCTAATAGCTCTCATCATGATGCCTTGCCTGCAAGATCCAATCTTGCAAATATGTCCCATAAGAACTCACAACTGAAATATGATTCACCTACACTCCTACTAATATCATATGCAACCCTGTTCTCTTTTCCTTTAATGTACATGACCTCAAAATCAAACTCATTGAGAGTATCTAACCATCTAGCTTTCCTTACATTCACATTGGGTTGGTCAAATAGATACCTTAGTCCATTGTGATCACTCATCAAGATGGACCTCCTGTCAAGGAGATAATGTCTCCACATCTTCAATGAATAAATAATTTCTTCCAACTCAAGATCATGATTCACATAGTTCTTCTTGTGCTCATTCAACATTATCGATTCACAGAAAAACAAATTGCCTTCCCATATCATAACTCCAACAAGACCTTCCTTGCAAGCATCTATACAAACCACAAACTCCTTGTTAGGATTTGCAATCTTCATAATTGAAGCATTGGTAAGAAACTGCTTCAACTACTCAAAACTAGCTATGCTCTCTTCAGTCCATTCAAACTTGTTCCCTTTCCCTTTATTTTCACTATAACGTTTTTCCTTTAAGGCATTAAACCCTAAAACTTAGATGATATAGAGAAGATATATCAAGGTACCTGTGATAGAAATTTTAGATCTTGGTTCACTATAATTTCATAGTTATGCTATGAGGTGTTGGAAAATGTAACTACTTTCAGTCTTCATAATTGTCATTGTACACATGTCATTATGTATATCTTATGTAACAAGCAAAATAAGAAAGAAAAATATTATTTTCTAGCATGGGTTTCATGCTCAAATTGATTTGTCTCTAGGTCAAGCACGTTCTTCATGATTCTAGGTTTTTTCAAGTCAAAATAATATTTGTCATGAGTCAAGAGAGTCATTATCATTTGTATAAGACCATTTGGGAAAGTTGTAACATGTAAAAGATATGAATTTTTAGTGTAGAAAGTAAAATTGACCTCCAAGACTAAGTTGGCCCTACTAGTGAAAAGTTGGCCTAGGAGAGGCCAATTCTACCTCATGAGAAGGGTATATAAAGGAAGAGAGATCAAATCATTTGCATACACTTCATAAGATTAATATGTACAAGAGAAGAAGAGGATCTCAAGTGAAAAAGTCTAGGAGAAAAAAGGAGAAAGTCAAAGCAAAGGAAGAAGACAAAAATTTGATCTTTTCCTCCCACACGTGCGAAATTAGGTTTTATTTATTTATTACAGGAGGCTAAGAATTGTAGTTACAAGCTACAGGTCTGAAGTAGAGGGTTGAAACTGTGATTTGGAGCAGACTTGAGAAGGTTTGACTTCTGTTGACTTTGAAGACTTTGACTTGCTTAAGAAATGATTGTTTAGAAGGATGAATTGGTGCTTGGAGAAGGTCTTGTATTTGGTATTCGGTCCTGGATTTCTCATTTTATCTAATTATATAAGAAGAGAAGAGATTCTTTCTAGGTTTTCCCCTTTGGAGGGGTTTTTCCTTAGCTTGGAGCCTATATTTTGTGTTCATTACCTTTTATGATATTCATGGTCTATGCTCTTGATAATTGTTTAAAAATTTGACATACTAGATTCTCCAACATGGTATCAGATCTAAGGTGAAGAAGAAAAGGCATCTTGAAGATCATCTTGTTGGAATAAGAGAAGGTTTCTTGACAAAGGGAATCATTTCAAAAAGGTCACAAGGAAAGGGTTAAGGAAGAAGGATAAAGCTCTCATTGAGGGAAGGAAGGTTACTACATCAAGTTCTCATTAAAGGTATCATAATCTTAATAAGGACATATATCTTTCTTTCTCTTAAATAATATTTTCCATTGAAGGAAAGTTTTTGAAGTCTCTTGAAGATTATTAAGAGCATCAAGATAATTAAGGGCGTCATAAATAACAACTGTTGGTTGAAAATTAAGTACCATATTGTCTTTCATGTCTCAATCTACAAATAAAATGACTACATTTTGCAAGGAAATAAAAAAACTCATTAGATCAACAAACATCCTAGCATGGAATAAGAGGATTGATTTGGTACTCATAGAAAATGATGTCATGGAATATTTTCTTGGTGAAGTTGTTGTACCAAACAAAGAGAAGACTCAAGAATTAGAAAAATACAAGAAGGGAGATGTAAGGGAACAAAATATTATTATTGAATCCATAAAGGATAATCTCATTCCCTTTGTTTCCGATTTGAGTACTTCTAAAGCTATCTATGATAATTTGGTGAAATTGTACTCTATAAGTATATTAGGCTAGAAAATATCCTTGAATAATCAACTATATAGAACAAGGATATCAAGGAATGAAGATATGGCCACATATCTTATGAAGATATCATAATTGTGGGACCAGTTATAAGGGCTTGGGGAATTCATCTCCAATTTAGAGATGACTATTTGTGTACTAAATTATTTTCCATGTGAATGGAGAAGTTTTACAACTAGTGTTTAGTCAAGAAAATATACTACTCCTTTTGATGAACTATGGGATCAATGTGTTCTAGAAGAAACAAGATTGAAGGCAAAGGATGACACCAAATCAAATGAAAAGTATCAAGCATTTGTTGTAAAATCCAAGAAGAAGAAGGGGAAGTTTGAAAATTCAAAAGGAAAGCATGTCTAAGATTCAATGTTATGAGTGCAATGAATATGGTCATTTTTAAAGGTATTGTCCAAATAAGAAAAACAACAAAATGAAGGAAAGGTGTGGAGCTCACATAGATGAATAAAAAGAAGAACCTGAGAAGAAGCCAAAAGAATATCCTAAGTATATTTACTATTTAAGGAGCTCAACCTCTATTAGGTTCATTTGCAATTTGTCTTTCTTTTATTAGAGAGTAGAAGTTAGATTAGCATACACCATTTCATTCTCTATAAGAGTCTTGGTTTTTGTAAAACATGACATAATATAAGGAAGCGTATGATAATAGAGGAATTAGAGTCAGCATGATCAAATTTATTTGGAAGAATTCATCTAGCTGACAAGAATGAGAAGACTTGGACCATCTTGCACATCATAGTTCATCCAAGAATTTTATAACATAATATTAAAGGTAGTCATCTTGCAAAAAGGATCACCGGGATCCTCTAATAATAATTTTCTTTGAGGGGATTTTATTTAATATTTGGAAGAAGCATTATGACTTGAATATATTCCATTCAGTATGGAAACAATCGTCTTGAAGGATGACTAATTGTAGGTGGTTGAGTTGTAGTGTGAAAGGAAAAATTGAAGTATTTCTCCTCTTAGAAAAGGAAAATTATCTTCGATAAGGATAAGAAGAAATCTCATTCAAAGGAAGGATGGCTAGATGATTATATGAGAGAAATAAGGTATATGTGTCTTTGGCTAATATTCTCTAGAAGGTAGAATTCATGTCTACAAGAATCTTGCAGAAATAATTAGTTGTAAGATTGTGCTCAGTAACATGAGCATGAGAGGTCTTCCATGTGGTTACTTGATGCTTGGAAGGAGTTTGGTGTGCTTTGGAATGACTAAAATTCAACACTCTTCCACAATATGGAATGACTTAGACATGATGATATTGATAAACATCAAATATGGTTTCCTAAATAAAATAAGATAGTTGATGACATCAACTCCAAGAAAGAATATATTGTACCTTGTTTATTAGTTCGTTCCATGGGCACTTTGATTAAAAGTTGAATGCATGGAGAAGGATTCTTGTACAATATGCAAATATAAAATCCAAAAGGATGTTGATCTCAAAGGAAACAAGTAATCAAAATATGATATATTGACAAAAGGCATTCATAATTAGGTAATTATGACATCAATATTTTGGTATTGATTATTTGGTGGATATATAGTTTTTCTACCTTGAAGAATGTAGCATAATTGCATAATGGTAGTAGAGGAAAGTGTATCTACAACTTTTTGTTTTGAAATCAATTAAATAAATACATGGATT
Organism: Pinus albicaulis; assembly: GCA_034641835.2. Taxonomy (NCBI): domain Eukaryota; kingdom Viridiplantae; phylum Streptophyta; class Pinopsida; order Pinales; family Pinaceae; genus Pinus; species Pinus albicaulis. The sequence goes on from CM076571.1 coordinate 862,247,323, forward strand.
GGGTGAATGGATTTGGTAATCGTTGGAGGATTATATGGTCAAGATACTTACATCACGTTGGGATTAAAAGGTAGCAGTGAAAAATGATAACCAGATGTTTATGTTTCAATGATAATGAAAATCACTTTCAAAATCAGGAGTTATGTCTAGATCTACTTTTATTGGCTCATTATAATACCTTTTTTGATGATGATTAGAGGTAAGTTATATGAAAGGTTGATGGCCTGAACCCTGTCACAGGTTGGCTCAATTATATCCAGAAAGATAAAAGCTCAAAATGATGAGATGCAAAGGGGAGGATGATCCATGTAGCTACTTCAAGATATCCATGAAGAACTAGTAGTTGATGTATTGATAAAGACATGTGGTTGTGACTTCCTAATTGAAAGGAAGTAAGGAATCTCCTCTCACTACAAGGAAAATACCCTCTAGCGGAGGTTATAAAGGAGGTTTTTAGTGTTAAAAAGTTGGCCAAAATTTTCAAAAAAACATATGCTACCACATCCGTTTCTGGTAACGAAGGTTTTGGTGGAGCTTTTAACGAAAATTCAACACAAATAAAAAAAAAAGGGCGGCGGGAGGTTATTACGGATGTTTTTTCATTAGTGATCTTATCAGGTTTTAACGCACTGGTGCGTATTGGTAGATAGCGCACCGGGGCGGTCGAAGGAGAATGCACTGGGCCGTTAAGGAAAACAACAGCACTGGGCTTGGTGTTGGTGATACAATGCACGAGGGCATTCTAATTGGTCTTGGAATTTGAGCGGTGCCCATAGGTTGTATAAGCACACCAGTGCGTGTATCTTTATGAGGCACTGGTGCTTCGTATCACAGAAAGGAACTGAGATTTATAATTGGTATCGGTATTCGTGTTGTGCACATGGCATCTACAAATGCACTGGTGCTTATAGATACATAAACGCCCCGATGCGCAGTATCACACAAACGCACCGATATTTATAACTGGAATCGATATTAGTGCGGTGCCCATAGAATCATAAACGCACCGATACGTATAGACACATAAACGCACTGGTTTTCATTTTGTTTTTTTTAGAAACATCCATCTCTAACAGTCCAATTATTGTGATTGTTTTAAATTCATTATTCATCAAAAGTCGACACATCTTATAACAATATTCATATTAATTACATTTTTATTAATGCATTTGAATGTGCTATTTGGATTAATTTTTTATATCATATTAGAATTATTGTGGTTTTTTAAATTTCATTATTCATCAAAAGTCGACACATATATATAATCTTATAACAATATCCATATGAATTAAATTTTTATTAGTGCATTTGAGAACGACAATGGAGAACACAATAGCGACAATGGAGAATGCAATAGAATAAATTAAAAAATATTATATATATATATGAATAAGACAATCTTTATCATACAAAATGGGACAATTATTCGTATCCCTTTGTCTTTCAATTGGGACACTATGTCCATTACATTAAACAAAATGTCTGATTTCACAGACATATTTCAAAAAATAAAATGCCTTGCTTTGATATCCAAATTACATAGTGATCATCATTCTTCGCTTGAACTGTTGTCACTGCTAGAGCTACTTCCATGACTTGGGTTATTTTCAGGAATGTTGTGTTCACGGCGTTGATTGTTTTCTTCTTCTTCACTTTCCATCTACAAACATAAAAATAAATTGAAATGAGTGTATATACATTGGTGAGAATAATGAAAATTCCAATATTAAATAATATACGTCAATGTAAATCGAAAAGAAAAATGATGTACCATAGCAACAATTGACTCATAAACTATACACATTCTTTCAAAACCATGTACCATGCCATCTTTCAAAATTTCATCTGTTGGCGCAGTTCCATACTTTGTTTCCTGCAAGTTTCATACCCCATAAAAAATCATATATTTAATATAAAAGATGTTTTTGTTCTATTAATTATAGACGGAGCTAATTAAAACAAGATCGATATATGCTTACAAATTCCACAATTAAATTCTGATATGTCAACATATACTCACAACCCATATTTAACCCAATTTCAATCAATTCATCTAATGGTTCTTCTTTGTATGTTAGCACCTGTTGAAGACATTCAATGATGATTTTTGTAAAACAACTTAAAAAATACAAAAATGAAATCTAGTTAAGTTGTTATAAGGAAGTAACAATTACTCACAAACTTAGAGATCAACCATTTTCTTCCTTGTCGTCCTGTTTTATGTACTGAATGGGTTCCATTTTCTTTTCTTTTCTGCAAGAAAATTCTTGGAAATTAATATTTAATGCTAATTGTTTATTTATTGTACCTAATGATCGAAAAATTAAATGATTACATATTACATTTGAAGCATGTTGTTGTATTCATTCCACTAGATCCCTCAAACTTTTGTAAAAGTTTTTCCCTCTTTTGTTAACTTCCAGCACCAATCCAGATGAGCCAAGGAGAAACTCATTTTCATTTGCATGTTCTATTTTTTTCTTTTCTTAGAACAACATTCCTTTTCTGAGTTGTTGGTCCCTGTAGAACATTAAATAGATGTGAATTAGTAGACTGTTTGACATATGTTATCTAATAATTTTAAGTATATTATTAGTGATAATTAAAAAAAATAAACTCATATTGGATCGATAATATTGTTTCATTCACCTGATTCATCTTTTTGCAATTTTTCCATTAAAATTTTACGCTCTTCTGGTCGTAGATCATAAATAATCATATCGAGCTTCGTCATTTTGTGGCTCTGCATGATACACAGTAAACAATACATATTAGTTAAAGTTACATATAGTTCAAAAATAATATTTTTTATAAAGAATTTACAAAGAACTTGCCTTTTTTGCTTTTCTTGATGTGTTAACAGTATTTTTGTTACTTGATATATTGTCAGTCATTTATTTATCAATATGAAACCTATAGCATATCATTCATTAATGTATTTATAAATAAATTTTCAACTTTTCAGGTAGAAAATAAATTTTGAGACACCGGTGCGCCTTTCATGAAATCCGTAACACCGCCGGTGCGTGGATATATTAACAATGCACCACAAAACAGTATAATACACCGTACGGTGCGTTCGGTATTATAAACGCACTACAAAAATAGTGTAATAGACCTAACGGTGTGTGGGGTATTATAAACGCACCGCAAAAACAGTGTAATACACCGTACTGTGCTTTCCTAGTTAAAGAGAGCACCAGTGCCCTATTTCAGATTTGGTGCACGGATTTAAAAAAAATGTTTTCAATTTTTTACGACATCGAACTTGCGTGGTGCATTGTAATAATACAGAGCACCAGTGCGGTGGCGTACGCAGGGTGCACCGATAAAGAAAAATCCATTTTTTCAAAAATTCACACAATGGCCGAATGGATTGGGATCCTACTATGCAAGTCATCCTGTGGGTTGGACGTCAATCTAAAATTAAAAACCCTAATTCTGAAATCACAGAAATAGGGAGAAGAAAAGGAAAAAACAAAAAAATGAAGGGTTCAGGGTAAAAATGGATAAAATTGCAGGAAAAAATAAAAAACTATAGAAAAAAGTAAAAAAAAGAATTAAATTTAATCACGAAATGGTTTGAAATTCTATGATAAAGGGCTTGAATCACCAGAGTTTTGGTTTTTGATTGTCTGAATACTTTTATAATCTAAGCTTGTGTGATCCATAATATAAATTAGTAGAAATTCTTTCGGTAAAAATCACATGTAAAAGAACGTGGTCGACGCGTTTCGAACCAACCAGTGTGGTTCATCATCGGGACTATGAGAGATCAGATCCAGACATTAAGTATAAATAGATGTAGAAATGGCTCAACTAGCCATTAGGATAACGGCTAGTTTGACTAAGAAAAAGTAAATATTCCATTATTTATTTATTTAATTGATTAATTAATTTCTATTTCTTTATTTATTATTATTATTTTAATAAATTTTTACAACCTTTAATATATTTAAACATCTAATTGACCAATTCAATAATATAATGGTAAATAATTTAACCAATCTTAGTGCATATATGTAAATTTTTTATATAATAATCAATTCAATAATATAATGGTAAATAATTTAACCAATCTTGGTGCATATATGTAAAATTTTTTATAATAATCAATTATTATTAATAATTAATAAATATATTTATTAATTATTAATAATAATTGATTATTATAAAAAATTTACAAAAAAAAAAAAAAAAATTTTAGAAAAAAATAAAAAATTTACATATATGCACCAAGATTGGTTGGGGTATTTTTCCATTATATTATTGAATTGATTATTATATCAAAAATTTACATATACGCTACGACAGTTAGAAATTACAAAAAAGATCAGTTTAAATATATTATAGGTTTTAAAAATTTATTAAAATAATAATAATAAATAAATAAATAAAAAATAATTAATTAAATAAATAAATAAATAATGGAATATTTTCTTTTTCTTAGTCAAACTAGTCGTTATCCTAACGGCTAGTTGAGCCATTTCTACATCTATTTATACTTAATGTCTGGATCTGATCTCTCTGAATCTGATGATGAACCACCTTTGGTGGTTAGCACAGCGTCGTTCTGTTTTTGCATGTGATTGTCTGAAAAAATTTTTAACTTAAAGAAAATAGAGTCGCATTTTTTTAATTTGCGTTTATTCATTTCCGATGCGCGGAAATGTGATGCACTGGCGCGTTGTATTAATACGACGCACCGATGCCTGTTAGGATGATAAGCGCACCAGAATTTTTAAAGTTTTTTTTTTTTTTTTTGTTGTATGTAAGATCATAATAAAATAATGATAATTATAAAGTACATGAATTTATTTTCATTATTTTCTAAACTTTATATATGTAAGATCATAATAAAATAATGATAATTATAAAGTACATGAATTTATTTTCATTATTTTCTAAACTTTATGTTACAAAAATTCGTATTATTCTAGATTTGTTATTTTACAATTATTTGCAAATTTACAAATTTAAATATTTTAACAAAATCATTTCACATTAGCCACAATTAAAATTTTCACATTAATAAAATTAAAATTTTACATACGAATTACATTAATTAAAATTACAATTACTGATTATGATTAAATTTACAATTACAATTTTATTAATTTCACATCCATGAATTACGATTAGAATTACAATTACAATTTTTAATTTTATTTACAATTACATTTACAATTCAATTAAAGTTACGGTTACAAATACAATTACATTTACAATTTTACATAGAATTACATTTTACGATTACAATTACAATTTTACAAATATTTTACATACAATTAAATTAAAATTACAATTACAAATACAATTACAATTTGTGGGGTACATGCGATTAGAATTACAATTCTGATTTTACAATTTTCATATATACAATTACAATCATTTCAAAATAAATTAAATATTAAAATTACAATTAGTACAAATACAAATACAATTTTACAATTTTATATAGAATTAAAATTTAAATTACAATTACATTCATCACATAATATTTAATAAATATCATGGTCATTTAATAATATTAAATTAATTAATAAACATAATCACGATCATGATAACCATCGTACAAACATCATATTCGACTAATAAACACATTCAATTAACATCAAATTAACATTATATATTAACATCACCACAACACAAACATCAAATATACATCTCAATATAATGTCAAATAACTCATGCACCTATCACATATACACATCTATCTGCAAGCTAAACATTAAATGAACATGTATAACATGACTAACAATATACGCCACATCATGATGATCATCAACATGAAAATTAAGTACAACTGCAACATGAACATAAAATAAATGGACCATATATATATAATTGAACAAGGTTAAAAATATACAACTGTAATATAAATGTCATGGATCAGGCATTGGTGGTAGTATAACAACATCAATAACACTAGTACAAGTGGATGCGGCCTGCTTAGTAAAGCTGGGTGTAGCCTCGACAGTCGATGGTCGACTAGCCTGCTCATGATCATGATGATCACTAGTACTGATGGATGCATCCGCTGGTGGTAGTACAACATGATCAATATGAGGCGCAATAGTAGTGGAGGCCTGCTCAGTCAATAGTACTGTAGCCTCGGTGGTTGATGGTCTAGCCTGCTCATGATCATCGTGACTAGTACTCATGATGGATGCTGCAGGCTGCTGACTGGACGTGGTCGATGGTCCAGCCTCATCTCCATGATGACTAGTGTCAGATGCTACTAGTGGAGCCTCATGCTGATCATAAGGTGTGCCGTGAGGTGAAAAATCATGAGATGCATCTGAGTCACTGCTAGCGGACTGTCCATCACGTGCCGCAGCTCGACTATGCTTATAGCTATGGACAATCCTCCTCAATCACGTAATAGCTGTCGTAGCTCCTACAACATGCCGCATCAGACCGTACATGTCACGCGTCATGCCTTTCCACATCCGTAATAGTCTATCATTTCCCTGTATCTCTCTGTAATGAGCGGGCCTGATGCTCGCATCTGAAATCAATCCACAGAGTTGGCTGCCCAAATCCATCCGATATCTGGTCTCAAGTCGACCACACCTAGCAAAAGGCGATATCGGTGCACCATGAGGTGCATCAACCATCTCCTAATCCTAATCATCAAGATCGACACCTGGATCATGTTGTGGATCCGACATCTCATCGCCATCAAAAGAGCCAATGTCTGCAAAATATATACAAGTAGACAACAATAATTAGACAATTTCATTACAAAATTTAATAAAAACAAGTTAAAAAACATGTTATGTTAAAATATAAATAAAACAGTAATATTACCTCTATCATCTGGCGGCTCATCAAGAGTGAAGAGGATGTTGGGACACCCTCGCCAATCTAGTCCAACATAAGAACATGGGACCATAATGAAGGGATGCAGCCCGCCAACACTAGCTAGTAAGTCCAACGAATCATTTGATATCCTCGCTGGAAACATAGTGTCTCCCTCTTGGGCATCATTTGCCCCCACATGTGCATCTGGGCCTCGAACATCGGCCTACGAGGCTGTTGAACAAAACTAGGTCCCATATCTGGAAACCTCTCAAAAAATAAACAAAACAGCTCTGAAGCAAAAGGGAAGTTGACCCTCCCTTGTGCATGAGTACGACATCTATCTAAGGCCATACAAAAATATCTCAAAAAAATGGTAGACCACCTAACAAGTCGTGGCTGTTGTACTAAAGAATCAACGTAATATAAAAGCGAGCAACTAATGCATTACCCGTCACTGGTGTTGTGCGAAATGATCAAAGCAATAATAGAGAGGCACTGCATGTCCTATCTACCAAATGCCCCTATACGTAATTAACCTCCAGGTACATGAAACTCTGAAGGAGACAGTGCATGTGCTCCAATGTATCTCTGGGAGTAAACTAATTGACTCCCTGCTACACAACCAGCTAGCACATCTGGGAATGAGGGAAAATCCACCTCTCTCCTCAATAGTCCTGTAATAAAATAAATTTCCTCCTCAGTGGGTGTGTACCACTGGTTAGGACCAACCTGAAAAGCCTGTCGGTGGGCATTCCACCTGCCGATAAGATGTCTCAAAAGCACACTATGGGCCTTTAGGCCAGAAATAGCCTCCTCATAGAACTTGAGGAGGCCTACCTGCATAAGGATCTCCTGGGTATTTGCAGTAAAAGGGCGAGGGCATCCATCTCTCTCCCTCTCTCTCACCTCCCATTGGTGAGTCATGTCATATTGTTCTGCTTGTTGTTGCTGCTATTGCTCCTGTTCTCTTTGAATCATTGCCATATTAAATAATTTTTTTATTTATTAAAACATAAATTTGTTTATAAATATACATATATAATTTTTTTTGAAACAAAAACAAACATACAAGTCGGTGCTCCATAAAAACAGTCACGCACCATTGCCGGTGCGTCTTAATATTTTAGCGCACCATCCCTGGGGCCACTAATGAAACAGACTGCACCGGATTCGGTGCAGATGCCTATTTTTCAAGCACCGTGGACTGTATATAATTCAAAATAACGGTGTGCTGACTGAAATATACACCCCGGCGCGTATAGTCATGTCAGCGCACCGACTTCATGACAATGACATAGTTGACAGTGCGGTCATTTACCTGGCCACACTGTTGACCCTCTCGGAATGCAAAATGTGATGCGCTGACATAAACCGGGGCGGGAAATGAAGTCAATGCACCGTACTGTGACTGCCGAGGTCAAAGGTGCGCCTGGATAAATGAGCGCACCATATTTTTTATTTTTTATTTTTATTTTAAAATTATTCGGGGCACCTTTCGGCACCACCCCAGAAACGGTGTGGTTACCGTTAACACCGGTAGTGGTGCTGCCTGTAAATTTTACAGGTATCACCACTATCCGGTGCGAGCCGAACAGCTCGAGCGCACCGCACGACAATTTTTTTTTTCTTTTTTTCTTTTTTAATGGCTATTTTTAAGTTTATTTCAATTTCTAACCCGCTAAAAGGCTTAATTATAGAAAAACTAGAAGAATACCTGTACATTTCACCGTCAAGGAGGCATATTGGCTGTAAAATTTGGAAAATAAAATTTGCCCACTGTTTTTCAAAATGCAAGCTGGAGATTGGTGGCCAATGCAGAGCAGTAGTGCATGCAATGGGTGCAATGAGAGCACCGATGTCAAGGCAGCTTAGAAATAAGGAAATAACACCGAGGCTTGAGAGCTCTGGAGCACTGAGGAAAGTGAATAATGAAGTTTTTTGGCCATAATTTTTTTTTAATTAACCCTGTTTCAGTGTGCGGGGTTTTATAAGCGCACCGATGCGGTTAAATAAAACCACACCAGGCGGTATCAATTTTGGCGCCTTGTTTATAATGCGTCGGGGCGTTACACTAACCGCGCACTGGGATGTTTCAGTTTCGGCACGAAAATTTGATGATGCACCGAGGCGGTGTAATGGTAAAGCACCGGTGCATAACAATCGCAAAGCACCGGTTTTTTGGCCTTAATTTTTTTTTTTTATATAATGCTATTCCAGTGCGTGTGGTTTTTGGTGCACCGATGCTCTTAGAGAAGAATGCACCAGCTCGTTTTTGTTTTGGCGCGGTGTTTTATGATGCACCGGCGCGGAAGAGTATTGACGCCCCAGTGCGTTACAGTAATTGGACACCCTGACGGTGTGTGTACTTCATGCACGCTGTCCAGTGTGCCAATGTTCGGTGCGTACCAGTGCGTTCTATGGTATCATGCATACCGATAATTGATAGCTCAGGAGCACTGGAAAACTGAAAAATCCGGGTTTTTTGTCGTAAATATTTTTTTAATTTAACCCTTTACCGGTGCACATTGTTTATAGGCACACTGGTACTGTTTGCTACAAACGCACCGATCGGTTTGTGTTTTGGCGCATTTTTTATGATGCACTAGTGCGGTTTTTGTCTACAGCACCGGGTGGTTTCGGTGTTGGCGTTGTGTTTTATAATGCACCGGCGCGGATGAGTTGTGAGGCACCGGTGCTCTATTATATTATGACGCACCAGGCGGGTGTGTACAGAGTGCACGATGTCCGGTGTGCCAATGATTTTGGCTGCACCGGTGCTTTATTTTTTTGAGAGCACCGGGGCGAGTTTTAACGATAAGAGCACCGATAGGAAAACATCCGCAAAACCCTCCGCCCGCCAACCTCCTCTAGTAACCTCTGCTAGAAACGGATGTATGGGGTATTTTTCTTTGTGGTTCCTCAAAAACATCTGCTAGAGGGTCTTTTCCTTGTAGTGTCTATGGTTAAATTATAATAAGAAGTCTCCTTAAATATTTAAGGAGCAAAGGATCTATTCTCTAATCAATAGGGAATGATGATCTCCTTTTTGGTTGAGAGGAAGTGATGTTAGACATGATATTCTCCATGTATCATGCACTTAGACCAGGACTAATAGTCATAAGTCTAGTGAAGGCACTAGGAAGGAGAATGAAGGATTGGATAAAAATCTGAGATTAGTACTCCTTGAGGATAGATAACACTATTAAACTTAGCAATAAAATAGGGAATAATAGACAACATATGGAAATATAAGCGTGAGTTATTTTATTATTCACAAAGATGCATATATAAAATATGTTGGACTAACCCTTGGTTTCACATTCCAAGTGGTCTCTTGGACTCCTTTTGAATTTTCGCCTTCCACACCAACCCTTAGAGGTTTAGGTGTCCAAAATCCCCCCCTTAATCCGAAGGGATATGTGTGAGTCCAAGAAGAGAGATGTAATACAAATCTGCAAAGTATGCATGGAAACACTAGGTTTAATGATCTCTTTGAAATGTTGGCATAAAGAGGTGGTTTAAGGATGACCAACAAGACTGGAACACTTAGTGCAGTTCCCAGAACTCTTCCTAATCTGGCATGAAGTTGACGTATTCTGCTAGAGGAATTTCTCCTCATATTTTGAAGAGGGAGACCTTCAACCTGGAAGAAGGGAGGTCTACAACCTAAAATGGTTTAAGGATTACCACCAACTCTGGAATGCTTAATGCATTTCCTAGAATTCTACCAAAACTGGCAAGAAGCTTAAGTATTCTACTAGAGGAAGTGTCCTGAATTATTTGAAGAGGAATAATATCAACCTATCATGGATGGTTTAAGGCCGACCACCAACCAATGGCATGCTCATGGGCATATGTGTCTTTGGCTACAACTCTAAATCTGTAATGACATGTTGTGGCTCAGGCTTGCTTGAATTTTTGTGTCTTTGGCTACAACTCTGAATTTGGAATGACATGTTGTGGCTCATGCTTGCTTGATATGGCGTGTCTATGGATACAACTCTAAATCTGGAATGAAAGGTTATGGCTCAGGCTCGCTTGATGTGGTGCGTCTATGGCTACAACTTTGAATTTGGAATGACAGGCTGTGGCTCAAGCTCACTTAATGTGGTGTGTCTTTGGGTACAAATTTGAATGTGAAATGATAGGTTGTGGCTCAGGCTCACTTGATGTGGCTTCAAAGCTTGTAGATGAACATCATTCCCCCCCTGTCAGATACAAGGTGAGATAATGGTGAAAAATCAACTACAAGACCTTTTAATATTCTAGAAGAAATTCTGACATATGACTGAAACATCTTCTTGGCTGTTGATTCCCATTGCCAAGAAGAGATCCATCCAAGATGAACATTTTTTCTTGCAGGAGGCTTATTTCTGAAGAATCTGTGTGAAGAATGAGTGTGTCAACCACAGTGCTTGCATGGATGAAGATCGAAACAATGATCTTTCATATGGCCAACTCGATCACAATGTTGGCATTTCACAATATGTTGTTGTGGAGGAGCATAAACTAGAATAGTTGAAGGTGAACTGTCATGAAGAAATCTAACACTCTGAAATTGAATGGGCTTGGAATAGTCTGGAATATGAAAGGACTCCTCCTTGCCATATCCAAGACCTGTTTTGTGCTTTTTGTGGACAAGCTCTTCCCAAGGTATGATGATGGACTTTGGAAGTGAAGCGTGAGATTCTGCATCTGCATATAAATATGCTCTTTTACTGGGCTCAATGATCTGACCAATATCTTGTTGCTGGTGGGAGTTTGTCTCAATATTCTAAAAAAAAACAATTTCAGAATAGAAACTCTTTTGCTGAAGCTCATCTCGATGTAGCTTTGACTCAAGCTGCAGAAATTCAATCTTGTCTAGTGCATTTTGAAAGCAAATTGTAATATCAGACAACATATCCTTATTTATTTTAACTCTACTTTTAACAGTAGATGTGATTAGAGTTTTTGATAACTCTAGTAAACTATCAATTCGAGCCATTAAAAAAGGAACTATCTGCTGACACTAGCTCCAAAAAGATTTTAATTTTCAAAATTCGAACAAAATTCTTGATACCTTAAAAATCCCAATCCAATGCAACATGTACATATGATAGTACTTCAATATCTTAAAAATACCACAAACCTCGCATACACATTAGAATGGAATAACCATGCATCAAAATGAAGGAGTCTTCAATGGTCGATCCATGATCATGAGAAACCTGGACAATCCCATGGAAGCTTCCATTTATGGAGCACATTCATATCTAGTAATTGTGGCTCACTTCTCACCGAATGGAGACTGGGTTGCATTAGGGGAAAATTCTGGCACAGTTCGAATCTGGGGACGAGGTTCAGATCATACTCTCAAATATGAGTACAAGGTTCTCGCTAGAAGGATTGATGATCTCGAGTGGTCTACTGATGGGAAATAGATAATTGTATGTGGAGACAATAAATGAAAATCAATGGTTTGGGCTTTCATGTGGGACTCTGGCACAAATGTTGGTGAATTTGATGGGCATTCAAGGTGTGTTCTAAGTTTCTCCTTTAAATCAACATGGCCATTCCATGTTGCCACATGTGGAGAGGAATTCTTGGTGATATTTTATGAATGACCGCCCTTTATATTTACGACATCAAACAGAGATCATTCAAATTATGTGAAATTTGTAAGGTTCACTCCAGATGGAAGAAAATTTATTATTGTTGGTTTAGATAGAAAAGGAGCGATTTTTTATGGCAGACGGGGAGGGAGCTGAGCTAGCAGGAGGGAGGAGGCGACAACGTGTAGGTGTGGAGAGCACAAGAGTCAGTGGTATGCGTTAATAGTGTTATAACGTATGGAGGCTAATTATAAATCCCAAATGACTATGGTATAACATATGAGTAAGAGGTGGCATCATGCAGTGGGAGCGATGGTGCTGTGGGAGGAGGCAGTGTGCAGTGGGAGTGAAAACGATCTTTGTGGGGAGGAGGAAAAATGCAATGGAGTAATTGCTATATATATATATATATATATATATATATATATATATATATATATAACAGTTATATAATAACATGGAGGGAGTGTAGCTACCAATGCTAGGGAGGCATGATGTCGCAGGGAGGAGGGAGTGTAGATGCCACGGTGCCTAGGGGAGGATGAATATGGGAGAGAAGCAATAGCGGGAGTCGGGATTTGGAGGGGAGAATAGTCCGAGAAGCATTGAGGCGTTGAGCAAAGGGATGGTTTAATATATCAATGGGAGAGTGGGATTCGAGGGAATGGGAGCTGAGCTAAGGAGATCGGTCTCACCTCGTATCATCGAAAGGAGCTGAGGTGAGCCCTGTCAAAGTCCTGAGACTAGATGTGAGGGTGATTTAAGCACAGCCGAGGAAGCATTATTGAACTGGTGCAGAGGGAGGGTGAGCGATGAGTTGATTGTGATACCAGTCGCGTGAGGCCGAGAGAAGTTCACAATTCTTCATTAATATATCATAGACCCACTCCTCTTATTAACGCACTGGATTTTTAGCCACAATAAAAAAAACACATAGATTCCATTATTCAAACACACAAACAATACATAGCTAAGGTATAGGGACAATTCTGAGGAAAATAGTAAGAAAACTAGCAAGAAGACTAGTAGAAAATGGGAGTTACAAGTCTAAAATGGGACTTGTACTCTAATACCATGTTAAACTTAGCAATAAAATAGGGAAAAATAGACAACATAGGTAAAGATAAGCGTGAGTTATTTTATTATTAACAAATATGCATATTTATAATACATTGGAGTGACCCTTGGTTTCACATTCCACGTGGTCTCTTGGACTCCTTTTGACTCTTTGCCTTCCACACCAACCCTTAGAGGATTAGGTGTCCAACAAATACAATATAGGAAATTAACTGACACTCTTTGAGGATTGGACAAGTATCCAATATAAGGGTTGTCGAAGAAGATCAATAGTGTTTAAGGATTGGAAATCCAAGACAAGAATAGTCCTAAAAGGACATACCTAGTGAACATCCAAATGAGGAATGTGCCTTAAGAGGTAGTGTGGTGTCTCACATAAAGCCTCGAAAAATCATGCCTTGATATAAATAGAGTTTGTTAGTCAAATACCTTGCTATGTTGACAATGTTGGTTATAATGTTAATAATGGATTATCAATCTGAATCTTCTTCTGAGAATATTTCATGTTGAGAGAATACTTGTACCGGTTTTGAAATTATGAATACCTCCCTTGTTAAGAGGGAGTGTTAGAAAATGAAAATAGTTTCAGTCTTCATAATTTTCATTGTACTCATTTCAATATGTATATCTTATGTAACAAGCAAAAGAAGAAATAAAAATATTATTTTCTAGCATGGGTTTCATGCTCAAATTGATTAGTCTCTAGGTCAAGAATGTTCTTCATGCTTCTAAGGTTTGTCAAATCAAAATAACATTTTTCATGAGTCAAGAGAGTCATTACTATTTGTATAAGACCCAATTGGGCAAGTTTTAAAATGCAAAATATATTATTTTTGAGTCTAGAAATCAAATTGAACTCCAAGACCAAGTCGACCCTACCAGTGAAAAGTTAGCCCGGGATATGTCTATTCGACCTTGTGAGAAGGGTATATAAAGGAAGAGAGCTGAAATATTTTGTATACAGATCACAATTTCGACATGAAACAAGAGAAGAAGAGGATATAGAGCGAAAAATTTAGCAACAAAAATGAGAAAATCAAAATGAAGGAAGAAGAGAAAAAATTGATCTTTTCTGCCCGCATGTGTGAAATTAGGATTTATTTTTATTGCAAGAGGCCAATAATTGTAGGTCCGAGCTACAATTTTGAATTAGAGGGTTGAAATTGTGATTTGGAGCAAATTGAAGATGGTTAGAATTTCATTGACTTTGAAGACTTTGAGTTTCTTAAGGAAGGATTTCATGGAGGAATGACTTGGTGCTTGGAGGATGTCATGGCTTTGGTCTTTGGGTCTTGGATTTCTCATTTGATCTTATTCTATAAGAAGAGGTGATTCCTTCTGGGTTTTCACCTTTGGAGGGGTTATTCCCTAGCTTGGAGCCTATATTTTGTGTCCATTGTCTTTTATGATCTTCATGGTTTATGCTCTTGATAATTGTTTGATGAGGAGAATTTAATAAAGAACAACAAGAAGCTAACTAAATTTCACCAAAAATTATTAAGGATAGGAGAATTGTTTAAAAGGTTTCCATACTAGATTATCCAACGTGAGGAATTTGGGTCTCCTGAATGCTCCTGAAATTAAAACTAATTGTTGTGTTAGTAAAGCACAAAAGAAACATGAAAACAATTGATATCCCATATCCTTAATCAAGATTTAATGGATTGGATTTGAGAAAAATATGATTCCCCACAGCCCTAATGAAGAATTAGGGGTTTGGGTGTGTGACACAAATAGGCCAAGTAGGACAATTTAAGTCTATATACTGTAAAAAATTGTCTACCTCGACAAATTAGAGTTGAATGGATAGATATGTTGAATCTTATGGGTAAAGGAGATATATCTTAATTAATTTCCCTAGAAATTTGTGAATGATGCAAACACATTCCTTAAGGAAAATGTAAGTATGGTAAGGGGCCTAGAGATAGTATCTCTAGAGTTACTGAATTCACATCCACTAGGGTAAGTAGAGATGAAATTGTTAATTTATTGGAAAATTTTAAAATACATATTCTTGGTAATCTTAGTGAATAATTCCTATAGATATTTTGAAAATTCAATAAAAACAAATAGTAGAAAATGCAACATTGTCAATTTGTTGTCCAAAATGTAGAAAGAAAGACCCTTGATTTGAATGCCCTTTAAATAATGTTGAAATTTGTACTATTTGTGTAGAAAATCATTTAACAAAAAGTTTCCCATATTTACTAGGATTAAGGAAAATTTTCAAGGAGACAATGGAGCCACAAAAAAACTCTATTATGTTAAACTAAGAACATTGTTGAAACCATAATCAATAGGTATTTCTCAAAACTGCACACATCATTTTAATCCTTAACAACAATTTAAAGTCATTACAACAAAGTTCATCATATAATTTGTAAGAATTAAACCTAAGTGTGGAGGATCACTAATTCTTTTTAATCACATAAGATAAACACAATTGATTAAAATTACAATTTTTTTATTCTACCGAGAGACACTTTACAACCCAATATGGAAGAGATGTTGTATGGTTATGTTATGTTAAAGGTTTTGAGTCGGTCAAATTCCATAAAATAAAAATAAAAATAAAATAAAATTATTATTATTAATTAAACCATCACAAATCTCGCTTAACTCGGGATCTATCAAGCACCGAGATAGATCAAATATCTCAAGGTGCAAACATTTCCTCAAGTTTTTTTTCCAAAAAAGATTTACACCTTGAGAAATTTGATCCCTCTCATGGCTTGCGATCCAAAGTTAAGATGGATCTAGACTACTAGATATAACTATATTATATGTCAATGTGACTTAATGCTCTATAATACTATAATGTATTAGTGTATATAATATCAACATTTTGATATACCCTGATATATACACAAATACTTACTAATATAAAGTGTACGTATCAATATATAAATACATCGTGTATATATATATATATATATATATATATATATATATATGGAGTGGTTCCCATGGATGAATGAATCTTAAAAATTTGGATTGTTGATAACCTTATAAAACTCCATAACAATATTAATTAATCTATCTATTATAAAATAAATGTTTATTGTTTCTAATATTTTCTTTTTACAATGAGTATGTGGATGGTCCCTTTCATCATTACTAATGCACAATACCTCCTCCTGATATAAATACGTAGATAATTCTTTTCATAGTGAAAAATGCACCCTATTATTTTAAGATGCAATTTTTATAATAATAAAATTTAATCAATATTTTAATAATTTTGATTAAATTTTTATAATAATAAAATTTATCCATATCTTAATAATTTTGATATTCTTACCCAATGTTTTTCCTCACTTTCACTTTTATAATAATTTACTCACGATTTGGCCCACCCCAAATACTACAATTTAATAGCTTTAAATATTTTCATTAAAAGGAATAGCTTCAGTAATAAAATAATGAATCTCACTCTTAAAATTATACCATAACAATTCTATTATCTTAGCACTTTGCTCATTAAAAAAGAATAACTTGAATAATAAAGTAATGAATCTCACTTTAAAAATGATACCATAATTATACGATAACACTTTTGTTAGGTTAACAATTTGCTCATTAGAAAGAGTGTTAGGTCATAGTCATAGGAAAAAATGTTAGGTCGTAGTCCCACTTAGAGTATGTAGGTCACACAAAGCTCCCTATTTCTTATTGCCCACTCATGTTATGCATGACAATACTCTTATTCATGATTATACCATTTCAAAAGAGTTTTGATAGAAAATTCCCGATTGACACCGAGTGCAAATGGGATAATTTTCAACGGCAAATAGGATATTATCATATCTTTAATATCGATTTCACATATTTTTTAACCATAAATTTATTAATGTTGAGATTCTAACTATAAAGGTAGTCAATCCATTTTTCCATTACACCTTTATTAAATATTAATATCCATTTTTCCAATTCACCTTTATTAATATTAATATTCAAAGGTAGTGAATCGACTTTTTCATTACATTTTTATTAATAATAAAAATAAGAAAATTATAACAATATGAAAGGGACTGAAACCATTTTCTCATTACATTTTTTTTTGGTAGGTTGGACTATTTTATTAATTCGAAAACGTAAAAGTTACATATGCTACAGGCTGGGTTGGCAAGCTACGTTTAGCTAATCCCAACCCTTGTTACATGGTTTCTAAGCTGCCTCATGGGAGGAGACTAGCGAAAACAAAACTTGAAACAAAAAATTACATTATGCGCAATAGCGCAGGCATATCTAAGCAATACAATGTGAACGGTAACAAAAAGACACTGAAAGCAAGCTTGACAAAAAACATAAGAGATTTGTGCAGTTGCGCAGACTTTACTTTTCGTCTTCATCATCACTATTTGGGGCTTCCTCCTCAATGGGGAAAGCAGGGGCCTGTGCAGCAACTTCCTCTGCGTCTGCCACAGTACGCCTGGGATTATGGGCTAGTGCGCAGGGAATGGGGGAGTCCGAATCGAATCCGTTGGGGACACACATCCAGATGCCATCGGAATCCATCCCCCAAACATCAAAATCCTTATCTTCCTCCTCCTGTACTGGCAACGGATCAGTTTTGCGTTGATGGAGGTGCGTCTGGGGAGAGATGGTGGACTTCCTTGGGCCTTGTCTTCCTCTCTGCGCAGCTTGCCCAGGGGCTTTTGCATTATACTTGGGATCGGGACATTGACGATCAAAAGTGCTGGAAGAGGAGCCTTCCATCGACTCTAGGTGATTGTCCTCACTACGGTGATATCGACCGGGGAGAGCCCCTATCTAACCTCCTCGAATAGTTCTCTAGTGAAGTCTGGGAGCCATTGCGCACAGAGGCAGGGGGAAGCGAATCAAGGGAGGGTGCGGAAAAAGGCAAGCATCGCTTGGATTTAGGGAGTAGGAATATCTGGGAGAAAGGTGCGAAGGAAGGGGTGCGGCAACCTCAGGGAGACTGTGTAGCGCGACTCTGAGAGTAGGGCGTCGCAGCCTTCTAAAATTAGGGAGAAGCTAAAGCAGAGTTAAAGAGGCGAGAGGCAAGGGTAACAGATTGTGTATTGGAAAAGGCTGAGAAATCATCTCTTTAAAGGGGTTGGGGTGTGTGCGAGGAGGATAGCAATGAGTGAGCTTCACACGCATCTGCGTGCTATGATTGATCACTTGAGCAAGCTCGAGGGAAGGGGGGTGGCTGCAATACAGGTTAATCATGGTATTCATTAATGCTGAGAGAAGCGAGATGATGCTCCAGACCTGGTGATACCATTCCCGTCCTCTTGCCATCATTCTTGACTATGTGAGTCTCATGCGAGTGACTAACGGTTTGAGGATCCGCAACAGGTGAGGTTCTACGCAGAAGATCTCCACCTCCATGAGAGTGTGAGATGTGATTATCAAGCGTGTCAATTCTATCGCCCACATCCAAAATTACACACTTTTATTAACACAAAAATATAAAAGAAAAATTTATCAAAACCATTTCTTTAAAGTTATCTAACAATATAGACACTTTCATAAACCTTATAAAAATTAAAAATCATAGAATCCATCGATTGTCTATTTTCATTAATACTTCATGGCAAGTAAATGTCATCCACCTACAAAGCATACACGTGTAAAACATATTGTGATAATTTACTTTTCGTATTTCCAGAAGGGGAAATTTACTATTCGAATTTCCCAATCTAATGGTATTTAATCATTTTGATGCATGGGTAATGACTAATATAATAATAATAAGTAATAATTTAATTTTAAATTCCACTTTATCTCTTTCTAAATGTACTTATGTAGCTTTTTAGGAAGAAATATATCTTTTTAAATATTGTATGAAGAAATATATCTTTTCAAATACAGACCCACGTAAATTGTATAAATAAAAAAAACAACCAACATTAATTTTTATTGCCTTTTTTCACAGCGATCGAATCTATCTCTCCCAAAACAATGTGAAACTAAGATGGTTTGTCCAAAAGTAATCCTTTGCTTTTGGGCACTTTGAGTTACAGACAAGAAAAACTATTTAATACCTGATTTCTATATCTTTCGTTTGGGCACATATTTCTTGGAATGTGAGAGACAAATATTTTGACTAATATATGAAAGTATTAGCTAACAATTTACCATAAATAAATAAATTTTTTTTTTCCCGAACATAAATAGTAGCATTTTTTTTAAGAGAACTAAAAGCTTTAGATCTTAGGATATGAGCGAAAAATGTGTTTGAATTACAAGATTTTCAATTCCACCAACTACAGTAAATAGTAAAAATAAGAATGATTATTAACTATTTATTTTTTAAATAGATAAAAAGTTTTTTAAATTTTAGTTTCATCATCCATAGTTGCACTCTCATTTATGGGTGTGCAAAATTGTCGAGAATTGAATTATATATAGGAGAATTTTACATTAAACAATATTTAATAATCTTAGCAAGTCAGTTTTCACATTCTATATGTTATAACCTAAACTTCAAAGAAAGGTAGTGAACTAAGTGTTGTAACCATTTCATCCTCTTAAAAAAAGAAGTTTTATAGTTTTTCTTAATTTTAACATTTTTATTATTATTTAAGAATGTTTTTTTTAGTTTGTAAGTTTCATAGTCATCAACTTTAATTTCTGGTCTAATCAATTGTAGGTTTTAATCATATACAATTAGTCATTGCAAACCGATTCTTCATAAACATAAAAAATACAATAGCAAATACATGCATTTACATAGGGATTTTATCATGGAAGCTTAAACCCGAGAAAACTAATAAACCTTTTTATTCTTTCATATGTTTTTTGTACAATATATTATAATTCAATATACATCTCATGGCATATGAATTTCCAATTGAACCACAATTCCATAATCGAAACTACAAAAACTATGGGAAAAATGTAATATTCCTAAATTAGCTTGCAGCTAATTGGAATATTAAAGTTTTGTTTTATCACTTAGATAGGTGAATAAGTGGGTAGGGAGACCCATAAATCTCTTTATGAAGAATAAAACCACTTTTCATGTGAAAGTGGATCATTATTTCAGCTTAATAAATCACCCTAAGGTGTGATCAGGGGCTAGAGCATGTGGACTAGGTCAGTATTGACTAGATAAAAAACGCTGTTATGGAGATCATGGAGGATTAATGGAGGACAACGTAGTCATTTAGGAGGAGTGTATGCATGAGAGTAGCTCCATTATTGAGTGGGACCTAGGGTGAGGAAGCTCACCAAGCATAAAAGGAAGAGGATGGCAGCATTAGAAGACATGGATTTGTCTTATTGATTTTGATCTTTTTAGATCTGGCTTTTTCATGTGACATTTATGTGCATGCTTTTGCTGTTTCGCAGGGTTTGCTGTGCTGTTTAGCACAAGGGTGTTTCCGAGCGGAAATCCCACCCTCATCCTCAGGGGACTTCGAGTGCCTACTCTAGAGAGGTTATCTTGAGTTACATTACCACTATTTGACATTTGGCCAAGCTTCAGTCTCATATACAACGAGTGTATTCCAGATCTGTGTTGTGTTGCAGGGGTGTAGCAGTGGAGGAGAGAGATCTCTAATTTCTGACCTAGTTTCCCATTAGACGGGTCATCCTTTCATCCAGAAGCTTGTGAGGAAGTTCTAAGGATCTCATTTCATATTTTGGCACTAGGCCAAGTAGCTATCATAAGCTACAGTGCAGTTTCCCTCAAGGACTGCGTTATTTTAGAGAGCAGCTGCAACAGTGGGTTTATTGCCCTAGTTGGAGGAGTTGTGTTTCCTTTCATGGGATCAACCATTCATTTAGGAGATCTATTGGAGGAGGATCAACCATTTCATATTTCAGATCAGCCACCTCCTATCAGTGATTCAGTTGCAGATACTATTCAGCCATAGGACCAAATCTGCTATTCTTGTATAGTGTGTATTTCCGGAAACCTTTTCTGGGTTGTCTTGGAAATCTGTTTTGGAGCATGGATCTATAGT